>JABBOT010000044.1:0-464590 GCA_016165875.1 Acanthopleura granulata
CCTAGGTGCCTAACCCCGCCTAACCCTCAAAAAACGCCGCTAAACGCCGAAGGTCAATTTCTCCTCATTTTCCTAAAAGGGGTACCCCTTTGAGAAATTTGGAAAAATATTTTCTCTGGACAAAAAGACTGAAATACACGTCTACTAGTGTATTGAGTCTCTGCGAGTTCATTGCTGCCATGAAAAAGGTCAGAAACCTATAAATTTTCAATTTCTTCACGAAAAACTCTTTCGACTTGCGTCCGAGATCAAGCCCTTGTACGCGGGCATATCAGCTACACCGCCGTTTTGGTGAGGATGACACCACGAGAGTAATTTCCGGTCGATCCGGCCCAAATTTCACAGGCACCTAGATCTCGACAAGACCTTTCAGACGGTACCAAGCTCGACCGGCTCAACGAAAGTTTGGGCCAGTTTTGGGCCGTTGACCTATTTTGCACTCGGCCATCTTGAATTTCGACCTCTTGCAATGGGCGGACAGGATCGGGAGTGGGTCCTACCTAGGGGTAATTGACATCGGCCTTGACGAATCCGGGGTCAAATTTGACTTTGACCTTGACCTTGACCTTCAAAATTGAAAATTTTGTGTTCGACCTTAAAAAACAGACGTCGGAAGTAGGTGGAGGCCATCCAATAACTTACCCCTGAACGCCCCAATGAGTTTGCAATCGATCTTGACCTTGAAATTTGATCTTTGTGCTTTTGTTTTGTTTGTAACGGGTGTATTTGGAATGGGGTGTCTGAAAAGTAGGTCAGAGGTCAGAGGTGAACAGATAAGTCATGAATCGACTTCGAAGTCATTGGAGCATCACGTGTCAATAGGTGAAAGTCGAGGCTTTATTAGGGATTTTTTGAGATATTGTCAAAATCAGGGTCAAACATTCGACCGCCGTTTTGGAGGTGAAAATCGAAATGAAGGTCAAATCTGACCCCGGATTCTTCATCTGCGACCTCGATTACCTCTAGTATCAAAGTTTGAGGTCAAAGGGACACAAAAAGTTTCTGACTCATTTTTTCCTAAAGGTTTTAAATAGGGCGGAAAACGGGTGGAAAGCCTTTCTTGGTTAATTGACCTCAGACTTGGAGGCAGGGGGTAATCGCGGACGTAGGTGAAGAATCCGAGGTCAGTTTTCACTTTGGCTTAAATTTAGACCTCCAAAATGGCGGTGGAAAATTTGACCCCAGTTTGAAAATTTTGAGCCTGACCTTTTTGAGATGTGATGCCAACATGACCTCCACATGGGTATATTACACCACGCACTCTCACACCACCCACTTCCACACCATCCACCCTCACACCACCCACTCTCACACCACCCACTTCCACACCATCCACCCTCACATCACCCACTTTCTCACCATCCACTCTCACACCACCCACTCTCACAACACACACTCTCACAACACACACTCTCACACTACCCACTTTCTCACCATCCACTCTCACACCACATACTCTCGCACCACCCACTCCCACACCATCCACTCTCAGACCACCCACTCTCACACCATCCACCCTCACACCACTCACTCTCACACCACCCATTCTCACACCACACACTCTCACACTACCCACTTTCTCACCATCCACTCTCACACCACTCACTTTCTCACCATCCACTCTCACACGATCCACTCTCACACCATCCACTCTCACACCACCCACTTTCACACCACCCACTCTCACAACACACACTCTCACACTACCCACTTTCTCACCATCCACTCTCACACCACCCACTTTCACACCACCCACTCTCACAACATCCACTCTCACACCACCCACTCTCACACCACCCACTTCCACACCTACACCGTCACACCACCCACTCTCACACCATCCACCCTCACACCACTCACTCTCACACCACCCATTCTCACACCACACACTCTCACACTAAACACTTTCTCACCATCCACTCTCACACCATCCACTCTCACACCACCCACTCTCACAACACACACTCTCTCACCATCCACTCTCACACCATCCACTCTCACACCACCCACTCTCACACTACCCATTCTCACACCACATACTCTCGCACCACCCACTACCACACCATCCACTCTCAGACCACCCACTTCCACACCATACACCCTCACACCACTTGCTCTCACACCACCCATTCTCACACGACACACTCTCACACTACCCACTTTCTCACCATCCACTCTCACACTACCCACTTTCTCACCATCCATTTTCACACGATCCGCTCTCACACCATCCACTCTCACACCACCCACTTTCACACCACCCACTCTCACAACACACACTCTCACACTACCCACTTTCTCACCATCCACTCTCACACCACCCACTCCCACACCATCCACTCTCAGACCACAGACTTCCACACCATCCACCCTCACACCACTCACTCTCACACCACCCATTCTCACATCACACACTCTCACACTACCCACTTTCTCACCATCCACTCTCACACTACCCACTTTCTCACCATCCACTCTCACACGATCAACTCTCACACCATCCACTCTCACACCACCCACTTTCACACCACCCACTCTCACAACATACACTCTCCCACTACCCACTTTCTCACCATCCACTCTCACATCACCCACTTTCACACCACCCACTCTCACAAAATCCACTCTCACACCACCGACTCTCACACCACCCACTTCCACACCGACACCGTCACACCACCCACTCTCACACCATCCACCCTCACACCACTCACTCTCACACCACCCATTCTCACACCACACACTCTCACACTACCCACTTTCTCACCATCCACTCTCACACCACCCATTCTCACAACACACACTCTCACACCATCCACTCTCACACCATCCACTCTCACACCACCCACTCTCACACTACCCATTCTCACAACACATACTCTCGCACCACCCACTCCCACACCATCCACTCTCAGACCACCCACTTCCACACCATCCACCCTCACACCACTCACTCTCACACCACCCATTCTCACACCACACACTCTCACACTACCCACTTTCTCACCATCCACTCTCACACTACCCACTTTCTCACCATCCACTCTCACACGATCCGCTCTCACACCATCCACTCTCACACCACCCACTTTCTCACCATCCACTCTCACACCACCCACTCTCACACCTCCCACTCTCACAACACACACTCTCACACCATCCACTCTCACACCACCCACTTCCACACCTACACCCTCACACCACCCACTCTCACACCACCCACCCTCACACCACTCACTCTCACACCACACACTCTCACACCACACACTCTCACACTACCCACTTTCTCACCATCCACTCTCACACCATCCACTCTCACACCACCCTCTCGCACAACACACACTCTAGCACCATCCACTCTCACACCACACACTCTCACACCACCCCCTTCTACACCTACACCCTCACACCATCCACTCTCACACCACCCTCTGTCACACCATCCACTCTCACACTACCCACTCT
Organism: Acanthopleura granulata; assembly: GCA_016165875.1. NCBI lineage: Eukaryota > Metazoa > Mollusca > Polyplacophora > Chitonida > Chitonidae > Acanthopleura > Acanthopleura granulata. Next base: position 3,466 of record JABBOT010000044.1, read on the forward strand.
CGCACCACCCACTCTCACACCACCCACTCTCACACCACCCACTTCCACACCTACACCCTCACACCACCCACTCTCACACCATCCACTCTCACACCACCCACTCTCACACCACCCATTCTCACACCACACACTCTCACACTACCCACTCTCACACCATCCACTCTCACAACACACACTCTCACACTACCCACTTTCTAACCATCCACTCTCACACCACCCACTCTCACACCACCCACTCTCACAACACACACTCTCACACCATCCACTCTCACACCACCCACTTCCACACCTACACCCTCACACCACCCACTCTCACACCACCCATTCTCACACCACACACTCTCACACTACCCACTCTCACACCATCCACTCTCACAACACACACTCCCACACTACCCACTTTCTCACCATCCACTCCCACACCACCCACTCTCACACCACCCACTCTCACACCACCCACTTCCACACCTACACCCTCACACCACCCACTCTCACACCATCCACCCTCACACCACTCACTCTCACACCACCCATTCTCACACCACACACTCTCACACTACCCACTTTCTCACCATCCACTCTCACACCACCCACTCTCACACCACCCACTCTCACAACACACACTCTCACACCATCCACTCTCACACCACCCACTTCCACACCTACACCCTCACACCACCCACTCTCACACCATCCACCCTCACACCACTCACTCTCACACCACCCATTCTCACACCACACACTCTCACACTACCCACTTTCTCACCATCCACTCTCACACCATCCACTCTCACACCACCCACTTCCACACCTACACCCTCACACCACCCACTCTCACACCACCCTCTCTCACACCATCCACTCTCACACTACCCACTCTCACACCACCCACTCTCACACCACCCACTCTCACACTACCCACTTCCACACCTACACCCTCACACCACCCACTCTCACACCATCCACCCTCACACCACTCACTCTCACACCACCCATTCTCACACCACACACTCTCACACTACCCACTTTCTCACCATCCACTCTCACACCATCCACCCTTACACCACCCACTCTCACACCATTAACCCTCACACCATCCACTCTCACACCACCCATTCTCACATCACACACTCTCACACTACCCACTTTCTCAACATCCACTCTCACACCATCCACTCTCACACCACCCACTCTCACCACACACACTCTAACACCATCCACTCTCACACCATCCACTCTCACACCACCCACTCTCACACTACAGATTCTCACACCACACTCTCGCACCACCCACTCCCACATCATCCACTCTCAGACCACCCACTTCCACACCATCCACCCTCACACCACTCACTCTCACACCACCCACCCTGACACCACACACTCTCACACTACCCACTTTCTCACCATCCACTCTCACCCGATCCACTCTTACACCATCCACTCTCACACCACCCACTCTCACACTACCCACTTTCTCACCATCCACTCTCACACCACCCATTCTCACAACACCCACTCTCACACCACCACCTTCCACACCTACACCCTCACACCATCCACTCTCCCACCACCCTCTCTCACACCATCCTCTCTCACAGTACCCACTCTCACACCACCCACTCTCACACCACCCACTCTCGCACCACCCACTTCCACACCATCCACCCTCACACCACTCACTCTCACACCACCCATTCTCACACCACACACTCTCACACTACCCACTTTCTCACCATCCACTCTCACACTACCCACTTTCTCAACATCCACTCTCACACGATCCACTCTCACAAAATCCACTCTCACACCACCCACTCTCACACTACCCACTTTCTCACCATCCACTCTCACACCACCCACTCTCACAACACACACTCTCACAACACACACTCTCACACCATCCACCCTTACACCACCCACTTCCACACCTACACCGTCACACCACCCACTCTCACACCATCCACCCTCACACCACTCACTCTCACACCACCCATTCAAACACCACACACTCTGACACTACCCACTTTCTCACCATCCACTCTCACACTACCCACTTTCTCACCATCCACTCTCACACCATCCACTCTCACACCATCCACTCTCACACCACCCCCTCTCACACTGCCCACTTTCTCACCAACCACTCTCACACCACCCACTCTCACACCACCCACTCTCACAACACACACTATCACACCATCCACTCTCACACCACCCACTTCCACACCTACACCCTCACACCACCCACTCTCACACCATCCACCCTCACACCACTCACTCTCACACCACCCATTCTCACACCACACACTCTCACACTACCCACTTTCTCACCATCCACTCTCACACCATCCACTCTCACACCATCAACTCTCACAACACACACTCTCACACTACCCACTTTCTCACCATCCACTCTCACACCCCCCACTCTCACACCATCCACTCTCACAACACACACTCTCACACCATCCACTCTCACACCACCCACTTCCACACCTACACCCTCACACCACCCACTCTCACACCATCCACCCTCACACCACTCACTCTCACACCACCCATTCACACACCACACACTCTCACACTACCCACTTTCTCACCATCCACTCTCACACCACCCATTCCCACACCACACACTCTGACACTACCCACTTTCTCACCATCCACTCTCACACTACCCACTTTCTCACCATCCACTCTCACACCATCCACTCTCACACCTCGGATTCTTCATCCGCGACCTCGATTACCTTTGGTATCAAAGTTTGAGGTCAATGGGACACACAAAGTTTCGGACTCATATTTTCCTAATAGGTTTTAAATAGGGCGGAAAACCTTTCTTGGCCAATTGACCTCAGACTTGGAGGCAGGGGGTAATCGCGGACGTAGGTGAAGAATCCGAGGTCAGTTTTCACTTTGGCTTAAATTTAGACCTCCAAAATGGCGGTGGAAAATTTGACCCAAGTTTGAAAATTTTGGGCCTGACCTTTTTGAGATGTGATGCCAACATGACCTCCACATGGGTATATGACCTTTTTATTGACCTCCGACCTCTGACCTATAAATAAAAAATTTGGCATGTTTGGACTTGGAAAGAAGTTTAGGCCAATTTTGGGCCGTTGATCTATTTTGCACTGTTCCGTCTTGAATTTCGGAATTGCCTAGGGGTAAGGTCATGTCCGTGAGTGAATTAGAGAATTTTATATGAATATTTAAAATTTGTGCTAACGTGGACTGTATCAGAGTTGTCTCAACTCCTGTGTAAAGAGATAGGCAGGCTGATGGCAAGTGATTGGGCGGTGATTAGGGCCTTACTCATGCATGGAATTTGTTGACACTTGACAGGTGAGCACTGAAGTGACGTTTCTACAAGCAGAGTGAGTTTGGTGGAATTCAAAGGAGTGCAGGGTGAGTATTAGCTAATTTATTGCCAACCATTGTTGATGGTCTACATGCACATGCGTGGATAACAGGGGGTGGTGTCCGTGTGGAGTACGGTTTTCATTTAATTACCCTGCGATGGTGGTCAAATTTAACACTTAGGTAGAAAAGTAAATTGTGCTATTGACCTAGGGAGTCTTATGGATATAAGATGAGTGGAAGGCGAATAGGAGGTGATACAATGTGAGCATGTCGGCAATGATGCGTATAGCTTGCAATACAGAAGTTGAGGAGGTGTTGAAAGGTGAATATGTAAGGAATGTGTGGCTGATGTGCGACACAGGCTCTCTGAATTCGATCAATCATCAAGTTGCACAAATACATCCCTACATGTGTATGGATATTAGGTAAAAGAGGTTGAGTCACGATGGGTTTTCTCTGGGCATACAGGAACAGTGTGCAATTCGGTAAGAAAAACATCACATGTCGAATATAGGATTGATTTCTTCTTCCAATTATAGAAATTACTGCACAGTTACATGCGTAGTTAGTACCTTTAATAGCAGCTTTGACCGACGTCTGGTTTCCTCTGGACATATGTGAAGAGTGTGAAAACTGGAGAGGAAGAATGCCCATATCCAGTACAGGATTGATACGTTTATTCATCCAATTGTAGAAGTTAATGCACAATCAGGAGCTTAATAAGTACCTATAATACCAACCTTGGATCAAGTCTGGTTTCCTCTGGGCATATGTGAAGAGTGTGAAAATTGGAGAAGAACAACGCCCATATGGAGTACAGGATTGATACGTTTCTTCATCCAATTGTAGAAATGAATGCACAATCAGGAGCTTAATAAGTACCTATAATACCAACCTTGGATCAAGTCTGGTTTCCTCTGGGCATATGTGAAGAGTGTGAAAATTGGAGAAGAACAACGCCCATATGGAGTACAAGATTGATACGTTTCTTCATCCAATTGTAGAAATTAATGCACAATCAGGAGCTTAGTAAGTCGCTGTAATACCAGCCTTGGGTCAAGTCTGGTTTCCTCTGGGCATATGTCAAGGTTGCTGGACTTAGGTTGAAAAAATGTGCACCAATTTCACTATATGCCCAGCCAAAACGGCAAGGAAGCGCCGATGGAAATTTGCTTTGTGAGATACTGCCGTCTAACCCCACAACATATAAAAATTATGCTCTCAACCCAAGACTTCTTCAGTAGATTTTTACTTGATGTTGGACTTCGCAGATTTCAAGGCACAAAACCAACTCGAAATTTTAATATATGCCCGGAGAAAACGACAAGCTGTGCAAAGATGAAAATCAACTCATTTTGTTCTTCTGTTCTAACCCCACAACATGCACTGTGATTGTTTTTACAACCCTCCACTAATTATCCTAACCCTGGACAAATTTTGAAAAACTGGGGCTAAACGCGGCGCGTCCACCGTGTGGGGCTACATAACCGCCACTTTTGGCCGGGATAGGACCGGAGCGGATTTATCCCGTCCAGCATGTTGGCTACCGGTCGCGTCCAAAACGTCCCAAGTAGCGTCCACACGTCCCTTACAGGTAGCAAACAGGTGGTGGACGCGTCCAAAATGTGGACGCGTCCGACACCGTTTGGCGACTTAAAAAGGACGTTTTGGGACGGCACGTCCAAAAGTGGTTACGGGTTACGGCCCTAACCCTAACCCTAACCCTAACCCTAACCCTAACCCTAACCCTAACCCTAACCCTAACCCTAACCCTAACCCTAACCTCTCCTAATCCTAACCCTAACCCTAACCCTAACCCTAACCCTAACCCTAACCCTAACCCTAACCCTACACCTAACGCGACCTCACGCCACCTCATACATTTATGACGTGGTTGCATACCCTCATATCTACCTTGCCGCCCAGATTAAAAAACAGGAAAAATACTCCTAACTCGTAATATACAACTGCTATTTGAGCTAACCTAGCATTTACGTGTTGGCAAATTTCACGCAAATAACTGTATGTCACATTTATAAATCTCATGGCAAGTGTAACATATATTGACTTTCTCATGGGCCTATTATAGCTGACAGTTGTGAACTGGTAAAACTACTTCCCGTCCTTATTAAAAGGGTCCAAGCCTAGGTACTCCTTTGGTCTTTCCTGCAGTATGTCACATCTTTAGCTGTATGTGTGTTCATAAAAGACTGAGGAAGTACACAAGCTCTCCAAGATCACAGCAGTGCGTTGTACTGCCATTAATTGGTGTGTAGAGATTTTTCGTCGAGATGTTTTAAGAATAGACTTCACGTTCCTTAGTCTTCCGCCAATATAGGATACAAATCTCTACGTGACGTGTGGAAAAGTTCCAAAAGGTCGGTTATTAGCTTTCTTCTAATCATAGGTCTGTCAAAAGTCATGTAGAAGAAATATTTTGGCCTCTGTTGTTAATTATGTATCCACCCATTTAGGATTACATACAATTAATCAGTTAATCAATGACTTAATCTATCAATAAGTTTACTTTCGTTCTACTAGAGTAGTGTGCACGTCACGGATAAGAAACCGCCACTGGCTCTGAACCTCCACAGGTTATCAAGAATTGAATACGTCACGTGTGGATTTATTCTAAATCAGGGGCACCGGTTTCCTCTTTATTTCATTTTGTGATTTGTGTTTTACGCCGTACTCCAAAATATTTCACGTTTGCAACGGCTGCCAGCATTGTAATGAATAAAAAGAGAGGCAATGGAGGAACACAGGTTGCTTCAAGAGAAACCAGCTTAAATTGGGTTTCAACTCACAACTCAAGCATTGATGAGAGGCTCTGGCGCTCGGCCAGAGATATCTCGTTTACATTGTAAGTGAAACATTTGTGACTAGTGCGTTAACACCAACAAACGTTCTCATTTGACCACAAGTGGTTACAAGACGGTTAGAGAGATTAGACTCATGCGTCCAGTTTCATAAAGCTTAGTAACTTCTTGTTTTTACTTTTCTCGTATTTGCGCCCAGATACCTTTATTTCCCATACAAAGTACATAAAAACAAATGCACTGCGTTGTATGAAATTATTTCTTCACCTCCAAATATCTATAAGTAGCTGTAATAATGAGGGAATAACACAAATAAACATACTAAAATATAATAGCAGGTAAATTAAAATTTAACTGAAAATATTTTATATTTCGGCATAACTCTGCAGAAGATATGTTGTATTACAGCTTCTCAGCGCACTGTAGGTTACAAAGGCATATTTTGTCCTTCAAAACAATTAATATTTTAACATACCCCAGATATCGAATCTATAAAATCAATTGCATGTAGATATTTACAACCACCATTAGTAGTATAAATAACTAAGACATCATGCACTCCCAAGTATCCATGGAATTGCAAAATATAAATCCGTATGTAAACCTTCGTTCATTTAGTTATGTTTTGCCATTATGTCATACACACACAGTGTGTGAAGCAAATACACAAGGCTCCTTCTCCTTCTATACTTCATTACGCCTTTCCCTTACGTGCCTGTCTTAGGCAAGCGGATGTAAATGTATGCTTGAATTTGAGCGTGTTACATGCTCAGGTTTCAAGGACTACATGAAAGGGAAGCTACTCTTGCTCCACGTCCCTCGGTCTACAGTGCTTGCAGAGGGATTGGGCTGTACAATCGGGGCGTAACATACATCTTCATTCAGGCTTGCAAGATCTGGTGTCCTTATCTATCTCTGGAAACGAGAGTGTCGCTGCAAAAGACCGACAGTTTTCCTTAGTATGGGCAATGGTCCTATCAGTGGTTCGACATGTAAGAGTTTAGTCTCTTAGAGCATTACACGCTGTAACGTTACCATGCTTACGTTCAACAGACTAGAAGCCGGATCTTAAAAGTAAGATATTTATCAAACGTTATTTTAAGCTAACAGAAATTGAATTCTGTAGGCTCATTGTCTGGAACAGCGCTTGCTGACCTCCTCTTCGGTCGAACGTGGGAAGCTGCCAGTTACCTGCGGATGTCCCTAAGTTTCCACCGGGCTTACAGCTGCTTCCTCCCATCGTGCTGCTGGCTGCCGTCGCATAAGTGAAATATTCTTGAGTACGGCGTAAAACACCTATCAGATCAAATCAAACCAATGTCTCTTGTTCATAGCGTGCAGACCAGACTTGCAGAGACAGCTAAATCTGTGGATGCTCTGCCCGGTTTTCACCCACAATAGTGCTGGTCACTGTCGTTTAAACAAAAATATTCCGCGGTATGGCGTAAAACACCTATCAAATAAATATGAATAAAATTGAAACTGTTAACCAACAGCGTTGCTACACTAATACCTATTCACCACATCTGATAGTCCCCTGATAACTTCATGGTGAGAAAAAATAGAAAAAAATACTGAAAAGATTCCAAAAGAACAATCTGGATTGGATGATCTCCACTCTCATGGTAAACTCCGCTCAGCGACGTTCAGCGACGTTCAGCTTTACCACAATAATGGTTTCCTATCACGTGACTTGTTAACATGGGGAAATTTTGTATTTTCCCACTTTGTATAGTACATATCTGGCCCTTTGCACTCTTCAATTTTCAGCATTACAGATGTAACGGTTTTCGGTCAGGTGACCTTCAAATATGGGGAAAATTACAATTCTACGAATTCTGATCGTAACTTGCGTCAAAGGTGTATTTCGTAGGAACAAAATCAGATCAGATTCGTGATCAGGACGTCAAACTACATCAGGTGGCATACATAAAATATTTGAATCCAAAAACTTATGGTCACGTAAAAACTTCGGTAATCAGTGCATGTCCACAGTTTTTAAGTCATGAAAATAATTTTTACACATGTAATTTGCCTCGACGTATTCTGTCTGAGTTTTAAATGTCAGCTCCATCGGATAAACCTTTCTTGAGAAAATGGCATGTCAACGCATTCTATTCATGGCAATATGGCATCAAAGTAGGTCAGGTTGAAAAGTGATAATTGTTGAGAGAAAATTTCCATGTAAAAATGATAAGAAATAGACTGTATCTGAATCTCACAGTGCCAGGAGTGCCTCATAATTTCATGATACTTGAAAAAAAAGAGAGAGAGAAAAGGCTAACAGGATTTAACCGGGTTTGAATCTGAGATTGCTAAGTACGCCGTTCAAAGGGGTTATGGTAAAAGCCAGTACAGAGAAAATAAATAGTCCTGTCAGATACAAAGGCTCTGTCACATGTAGGGAGAGACTGCGCCTTTGATCTACTGCTCCTGGTGCCAGAAAGATTCAGAACAATTCGCACAGGGTAAGGTGAGACTCTGCCTTTGTTCGAAGTTCCCATGTTATGTAAATGAGAGAATTTTGAGAAATCTTAGTTGGTTTCTTAGCAAAAACTTCAAAACCATACACTGTGCGAAACAAATTCTTGTAGAATTGTAATCCATACAACATGGAACACCAAGGAGTATATTTGATTAATCATTTTGAGCAACATTTAAAGATAATGTTATTTTTACGCAACTTCGGAGGTTAACTACAGCCTAACTTGCATATCAAATTTAACGAGTGAGGTTAAATGAGTAAGACCATCCACGCAGAAACAGCAAATGGAATTACCGCCCGACAGATAAACCAGTTTGTGAGAAGAAGATTGTTTAAGCTTAACTATGAAATTCGAAATGAACGTTAAATCATGTGAGTGACCAAAAGACATTGAAAGTTGCCTCATATGTTCATTATCAAAACTGCAAAATTTGGATTCTCTACCCTCAGTAGTTTGTGAGATATTGCTTTTTTCGGACAGGACTAAAAATAATAATAATAATAGTCCGAACGATTTCAAGAGGTGTCCCACAGGGAACCTGTGTGGACCCCTAAAAATCCCACTATAATGTTGGCCGCCGTTCTATAGGTGAAATATTCTTGAGTAAGGCGTGAAACGCCAATCAAATAAATAAATCGGTAAATAAAGCCAGCTAGTTTTTTTACTTTCACTAATATCTTTTTAAGCACATTTTACAATTCTTATGCCAAAATAAAAACAATTCATATAACTGAAAGCAGAACAGTACATATAACAGTATTGTATATTGCAAAGTATAAAAGACTATGTGCAAAAGCATAGAAACTCCAAATAAATTTTACTTGTCATCTTAGTCGAAATATCGAGAACGTCAACCATGCGTTACATTTCTTTATTCGGAGTTTCTATGTACTTTGCTAAGCTAGTTGGTGGATCAACAAGATAAAAGACTATATAAACATTAAATACTAACAGCGTGGAGAGTGAAGCGAAGGCAGGTTGGTGATCGGCGAATATCCACAGTTGCACGGTCTCTTGTCAATTTACCTTCGTCAGAGGCTTACTCTAACTGTTCAAATAAATGCTGTTCTAATCAAATTTAGTAACTATTTATATGTCGAGGATACTGCGATGGTACGCAGCCCCACTGGAGCCCAATTCTATTTGCTTATTATATTCCAGTATCAGCTGTCTGTCTCGTGTCCGTGTTACCGTCCTTCGTGTTTGCCCACATGTTTGCACCCTGTCCGGTCTATTGTGCTATTGCTTAGCCATGTGTTTGGTGCCAGCTGACATGAACTTAAATGATATATTGAGTGCTTTTGAAAGGCAACTGCTGTTTTTTTTAACCATTCGATATCTGTCGTTAATATATTACTCGAATCACTATGCATCAATTATTGGTATACCCCCAATTTCATTAGTTAACACAAGCTTTGAGAATTATATATCACGGGATCATACCTGGGTATTAGTTATTCGCTTTCAAAGCGTTTCTCGATTACCCCCAATCTAATTGATTGTTTGTATTGTTGCAACTGGCTGGTGTAAAATAAAAAAAACTATTTCTCTCAAATCCCACTCGTCCTGTGACATACATGAAAAGCATGGCAGCGACGACAGTGTGGTGGATGGCAACTGATCGCACGTAGCCTGTGGAATTCTGCCTTTTGTCAGTTTGCCTCACTTAGGATTTTATTTTAACCGTTCATGCAGATACTTAAAAAGTGGCAACTTATAATCTCGTATAGCTCCAGGAATTAAGAATTAGGACAAAATATATCAGAGATCAACGTATTCAAGTCTCTCTTCGTGGCTACTGCCAGAAGGAACAGTGTGAGTTACGCTGACGCCTTAGTGGCGTAACGAATGTGATCACACAGTGAATCCACCAGACAGTCAAACATGTGAATGCTGTGAAGACTCAAACAGTAATTCCTAGTTGAACTTATAAAATCACAAACCCCTTTCTCATTTGATTTCTTGGCATGATTATCTGCCCATATTCATGACGTATGACGTGATCAAGATATTTACCGTGCCATTTAACTAGACACACACATGAATAAATAATAGGACAAAGGATGCACTTGGGCGTTACACACAACCTTACGCACACTAATTGTAAAGTGTATCGAATGTGATTAACACTACCTTACACTAGATGAAGCTGCACACTGTTAATAGCACACTATTTGTGTAAAGACCTCTTGGATTTATTTATTTGTGTTCTCAAGAACGTCATTCTCAAGAATATTTCCTGGAAGCCGTTAAACCGCATCCGTATCTACTTCTTGTTCCTTGTACATTTTAATGTTCCAAAAACCGCAAAACTACTGAAAAAAATGAAAACTGTCAAACGATGTTGGTTCTGCAACATATCCAAGGTTTAAAGCCTCCGTGGCTCAGTCGGTTAGCGCGCTAGCTCATCGCAATGACCAACAAACCTCCCACCACCAATGCGGTCGGTGTGAGTTCAAGTTCACCTCATGCTGGGAAGGTCTGACAGCAACCTTAGCATGATCGTAAATTTCCCCCTGGCTCTGCCCGGTTTCCTCGAACCATAATGCTTGCCGCTGTCGTATGAGTGAAATATTCTTGAGTACGGCGTAAAACCCCAGTCAAATAAATAATTAAATTCATCGTATTCTTGTTATTTACCAGTTTTGGTAAGCCAAACTGTTGACTAATTACAGTTAGGGCAAATACAAGGGGCGGCTATGTTCTGCCAAACAAATAAGCTATTCATTCAGTTGGACTCTATTGGTTTAATCTAATATTTTATATATCTATATATATCTACGTACGCACATCGATTTCCATGCCTAATACAATACGTGAGCTAACATATGGTGCCATGTAGCTTTGTGCACAATAAGGTTGACAATATGGCCACTCCTAAAGATGACGGGTTATTGCTTGTTTTTTCTCTATGTTTGGAGCCTTGAATCTCTTACGAACAAATCTAAAAGAATAAATATACAAATAAAACTTGTTGACCAAGTGATAAAAAGTTGAAAAGAATTATGCTAGTGTCCGACTGGTTAGTACACGATTATAAATACTTATGAATATGTCTATAAGCTTTGGTTTGTTTTGCAGGATTAGAAAAAGGTTGTACACATGCATTGTACGGTGTATTTACAAATCTTTTGAACTTTGCAAATGTACAAAAGAATTACACTTACGTAGAAATATTTCATAGATATGTCCAATTAAAGTTTATTACACTCATGTAGAAAATTTTTGTAGATATGTCCAATCAAAGTATATTACACTTATGTACAATTCTTTTCTTCATATGTTCGAGTTAATATTTACTTTACATACACTCCTGTAGAAATGTTTTGTGGATATGTCCAATCAAAGTTTATTACACTCATGTAGAAATGTTTTGTAGATATGTCCAATCAAAGTGTTACAAGTTGCAATTTATTTTACATAGTACATACATGTATTTCACCGGTAACATGTGACCGACCATTTGCCAACTATCACACTGTCGTCTCTGTGTTGGTGTACTGTGTATGCTATTGCATTTTATATCCATATGTCTGAAAATCAAAAGGGCAAAATTATCGGTTATACTTACGGCGAGTAAACCCGACAATCTCGGTGCCTGTTGGACATTGTGCTACCCGTTTGTTTCTCTTAAATCAGATAATTGATTCTTGCCCAATGGTAAATGTTCCTTTGAGGTCAGCGATACAAGTGCCTATCGCTTGTAATGGGAAATAAACAGAATTACCCCTAAGCAAACCATATCGCTCATCTATGAGTTTAATTGCTTATTTTTTGCTAATCAGTAGTTATTTACATTTACTTAGATTTTGCTTTGTGGAGTTTTTTGTTAGAACCATACATAAGACAACCACGTCAGACATTTATGTCATTTCCTCTTCGGTCTGACACTGGTCGCATCTACATCTGACCAGCGATATAGCCAAACATACGCATACATTATGAAATAATTTAGGTCAATACTATATTACACTAATATTACACTTTGAAAGAAAATTTATATATTGTAATGCGAGTAGCCTTTGACAGGGCATTAAAGCACGATTATTTGACGAAATATTAACTCTTAATACAAATCTACAACTCAACAGTAGTAATGTGATGATGCCACTGCTGTGATAACACTGTACGACCAGGGCTTAGGAATGTGATATAAATATGAAAGTCCACAGCACTGAAGGTAAAACCAGAGCAGCGACGTCAGTGTGGTATTTGGTAAATGGTCGCACGTTACCGGTGAAATCCGGACTCTTGCCACTGTACCTCAGTCAGCAAGGGCGGCAGAAGCAAATTAAGATTGCCCCACTATCTAAGCCCAATAGGCCAGGGTCCAGGGGCCGCCTAGACCAAGGAAGCTGGGGACCGCTAGACGACCGCAGAGACGTTGAAAGCGATGTCTGGCGCCTAAAATTAGAAATTACATTAAAATATATGAGGTGCTGAATTCTTATTATTGACGCACATATCGGTGCTCAGTGGTGCAGAAAAATGCAATTGTTGGGGTGATATATGGGCGTCAAACTTTCACTACGTAGCGAAAATTAGACCTCGAGTAATGCATCTTTCGGCAATGTACATTACCTGGGTAGGCCTGCCATATTTTTTCACCTAGTGCCAAATAAATTTTCGAAAAAACGATCATACAGATCGGAAAGTGATGCCGTCATCTATATATAAAATCCCGAAGAGTATACTTTTGCAGATAATTTACTCACTTTAACAATACTAAATCTGTGGGCCGTCAGCAGACTGCTCAGATGGCGCTGTTTTGATATAACAGCCTGTATATAAATACCGTCCAGTAACCGGTTGATTCCATTACAGCTGTAGGCCTCCTTGTAGAAGTACTCAGACTGCAATTTATTTTTAATTTATTGCTTATTTCACTCAAACTTAATTATTTCGAAGATAAAATATCGAAATGTCGATTCTAAACTATTTCTCTCTAAAATCACGTTCAGAAATTCGTCAGAATCCGCCCCCTCCGGCAGAGGCTGTCGAAGAAAACCCTCAATGCAGTGACAACGCGCCTTCCACATCTGTGTCCCAAATAACCCCACAGCCTACTCGCACGACACGTGTGTCATCTACTCCCAGTTAACCCAGATCGTTGGATTTTCCGTTCCGTGAGTTTGGAAAAAAACTATCGTTAAACGAAGGTTTCAAATGGAATGGTTTGATAAATACACCTGCTTACATTATCAAGAAAATACCGACTTAGCTTTCTGTTTTGTATGCCAAAACGCAACTTCTTCGTCAAGATTATCCTCCACCAGTAAGGCTGAGCCCACTTTCATATCTAAAGGTTTCAGCAACTTGAAAGAAGCACAGGAAACACGTTAGGAAGTGTCATAAAGAAGCCGCTGAACGATTCATTACTTTACCAGCAACTACTAGAGATATTGGCGAATCCCTCAGTCAAGCGCATGCTGAAGAAAAGGCGGGAAATAGACGCATTATATATAAAATATTTGAAATTATACGTCGCTGGTTTACCATTCAGTGGAAGCAGTGCTGCTGGAGATGAAGACGATGGGAACCTCACCCAGCTTCTCATTGCGTGGAAGTGACGACCCGTCTCTGCTACAGTGGTTAAAAAAGAAATCAAAAAAATATGTATCGCATGATATTCAGAATGAAATGATGTGTTCTTTCAAGACAGGTCATAAATGAAATTCTGAAATCTATCCATCGCTCCTAGTTTTACTGTATAATGGTGGATGAGTTAGCCGACGTTTCCTGTCATGAACAGGTCTCACTAGTTTTTAGGTGGGTAGGAGAAGATTTTATTGTCCACGAAGACTTGGTGTTTACAAAGTAGATGACATCTCTGCTGAAACTTTGGTAAAAGTCATTTTGGACTTTCTTTGTAGAATGAATGTATCAATAGGAAAATGCAGAGGGCAATGTTATGATGGCGCGAGCAATATGAGTAGGAGCGTGGCTGTCAGGTTACAGGAGTTGGAACCGAAAGAGTTGTTCACACACTGTTATGGCCCCTCATTAAATCTTGTGTGCAACAACGCCATCAAAGAGGTAAAAGCTACTAAAGACGCTTTGGAAGTTAAGCACGAAAATTGTAAATTCATGAAATACTCGCCCAGGCGTGAAGCATTGTCTGATAACCTGAAAAGTAATATTCAACCCGATACACCTGGAGTACTTTGTCCTACGCGCTGGGCTGTTCGTGCAAATTCACTGGGGAGCATTCTTGATAACTATGAGGTTTTATGTAATCTGTGGGAAGAGGCACTACAATGTGCGACAGACACTGAAGTGAAAGGTAGGATTATTGGAATGGAGTCACAAATGAGAAAATTCGATCTTTTCTGGGGAATATCACTCTCACACCTAATTCTTAAGCACTCCGATAATCTTAGTAAAACATTGCAAAGTCCAAATTTGTCAGCAGCAGTAGGTCAAGAAATTGCTTCTTTGACTGTTAAAACCCTTCAGGAAATAAAGCAAAAACCGAGATTTTGTCCTGTTTTTACAAGACGATTCTCCAAAACGCAAAATCACTTAACGTAGAGGATCCCGTATTACCGCGCAAACGCAAGACAACATCACGATACGAAGTTGGCAAAGGGGCAGGGCATTTCCCTCAGACGGCGCGAAAGGTGCACAGGCAACAGTACTTTGATGTTCTTGATCGAGTCATTAATGCAATTCAAGACAGGTTTGATCAGCCGGGGTTCCTACAATATAGAAATCTTCAGGATCTGCTTCTGAAAGCCTGCAATAATAAAGAGTACAGTCAGAAACTAGAAGCATTCTGCACATCAGATTTTGATAACGAGAGACTAAGTACTCAGTTAGATCAGTTAGATACACGTTCTGTAAACTTTGCTGAACGGGAAGACTAGCCTGTTGATTTGAAGTCTTTGATTTCCCTTCTTTCTGATACACCATGAGAGGACCTTTCTCTCCGAGGTTCGCGTTGTATTTCGTGTGATCCTTGTTATTCCATCCACAAATGCAACAAGGGAAAGGTCTTTCTCTGCTCTCCGTAGGCTAAAATCATACCTGCGGTCCACCATGACACAGTTTAGGTTAAATGACCTCATGGTCTGGCATGCTCATAGGGATATACAGATAACATTGATATCAAAACTGCAGTCAGTCAGTTCCTTGAACTCTCAGACTATAGGCAATCAGTCTTTGGAAAGCACCGATAGCCTAAATCGATCGGCAAGCTATTATACCAGCGTAATTATTTCAACTAATTGTGTGACACTCATGCGTCCACTCAATGTAAACCTGTGTCTGAAAAGAGCAAGTTTCTGATGGGCGAATACCAGCCTTATAAGTCCGGATCTCCGACTGGTACTGTCTTTTCAATATACAACATTACTATTATATAGATGATTTCATGGGCAGCAGACTGCACGCCAAACTTCAAAATATAGTAGGCCTATCACAACGTCATGGCCATAAATGAGCGGTGGAAGTTATTGACTTGATACGCACTTCCTTCTTGTTCTGCTATTGTTTTTTTTTTCATTTTGTTTTAAAATTATTGCCTCCACCATGGTTGAGGCACACAAGTTGATAAAGGTAGCATTCCACAAGTTCATGACATCAAGCCATCAGAAGTGATATATATTATAATGATATGATGACAATAATGCCATTCCCGTTTGTTTTTATACCTTCTTTCACCATCCTGTGATAAAAATGCTGATACCCTGTTCGCTGTTTGTGACACACACCAATGAAAAGTCCGTCCTTATCAGTAACACCCATTGCAGATGTATGGCGCTTTGTATGGCGGATGTAACGGAACAGGGCGGTAAGGGCTTTTAAGTGGTGCGCACAGGCGCAAAAAGTCAGATTTAGAGGATACTGATACACAGTCCAGGGGATAATGTAGATAATAAAAGATGGACTCACAAATGAGAATGGATGTAAAAGTGCCGTGCGACCAGTTTATTACCCCAAAATGGACAAAGTGTACACTTTAATAAGGCATAGTAGATCCTTGCGGTACAACACAAACACTGCAAAATCTAATCAAACACTATCCACTGGAACCTGCAGATATAATATTATAAAAGATTACGGAACAGAGAGGAAAACCAGACCAGTGACGGCAACGTGACAGGTGGGAAATGGTCACACGTTACCGGTGAAATTCGATTTCTTGTCAGTTTGTCTCAGTTAGGGTTTGATTCCAAAGTATTTAAGAAATAACAGCATACAACCTCCACCCCACCCTCACCCCACCTCCATCCAGACCGCACCACTTCACACATGGCTTTAGCAGTCTTAGATAACAAAAGTTCTGATAACTAAGCGCTTGCTGTATTACTAAACCCATACTGCAAAACCTTGTCTAATAAAATATTACTGATTCACACAGTGTAAATCCAGACCATCAACGCCCGTGAAAGTCTGCATATGGTCGTATTCATGAGAGAACAGATAGAGGTCAGGTAAAAGTGGGGCAGAATTTGTACCCATTCGAATACCTACGATAACTGGCTTCACCAAATTTCACATAGATGTTACTAAAGAGAAATTCAATTAACTCAATAAGCAACAAATCATTCCATGAATGAAAATCCTTGCATGTAGCGGAGCGAAGAAGGCTTTGTTGCCACTAATGTAACGGTGAGCGGTTTTATTAAACTTTTGCGTTGAAATCGTTATTCGTGTTCCAGCCATCAACCAAAACGGGTGTTCCGGGTCAATGATCGCAAGATAGTTTTCAAAAGAGACAAGTAACACAAACCATCAAAGTAAGACGGATTCATGCAAAGAGAAGCAGTCAACAGTTTTCAGCGATGACGATAGAAAGTAATGAATGATCCAGGTGGATTAATGAAATAATTTTCCGAATCATCTACCATTTTAGTATATATGGTGTCGGTAATCAAATAGTATCTCCGTGGCACATTGATTGCAACTCTTTATATACATCCAACGTGGCCACCACACTCAACACGATGAACATACTGCCCTTAGCCCCGGGATAAAGAGTACCAGAGATTCTGAACACTCCGTCTGTATTTACTAACAAGAGAGGCGTACTCATTGCAAATTCTTTAAAAACTTACAGTGAAGGCATTTGATGGAATATCCTTGACATACCAGCTTTTGTAGTAATGACGTGACGCTAATTGCATTCACCACACAGGACACAGGATCTAACAAATGCCACAAGGCGAGACCTATAAAGGTCATATGCAGGGCCATATGTAACACCGAAACAACTAATTCTGTCAATTCTATCAGTTGAGTCTGTGTGAGGTATAGTAGTGTAGAGAGTATAGAAATTCCAAGTAGAAATATCCTTATACAGTATGTGTGTATGAGCGCCTAGTTCTTCAGTGAGACGTTTGGAATTCTTAAGAATCCACATTGGAAATTACACAGCAATATACTTGTTCTAAAATGACTGTACTTCGCGCAATTCGTTAAGAGGTAGGTAAAAGTGTTGTAGTACAGCTTCTTGATCGCGCAATAAAGTGAGCTTTAGGTGGGAGCTTATACAATTTGGGAATCTAGTAGAGTTTTGATGTATGGTATGATCCTATATGCAGATATTCGCTTTTATTTAAGAAAGCCCTGATTGTTTTAAATGGTTCCTTTATCGTATATGTTGTAACAGAATACGTTGAAAAATGGCATTTGTTTTAGCTGTGTTTAACTCCTCTATAAGAAGTTGAGAGTAAAAATTCTTGCGGAGAAAGAAAATATTTTTAGAAGCGTTGTCCGCCGGCAATTTACTGTATTTTCTCTAAACGTCAGAATGAACATCTTGTAAGGGTTTTTTCAACGTTATGTATCGTCTAAAATTTACCATCTATCTCCAAAAACAGGTGTAACGTACACTTCGTGTTTGAAGCTTATTAATTCAGTATTTGAAAGGAAAGGCCACTAGTAAGTTGTAAGCCAAGTTGCCTGTTTCGAAGACCGATGATATACTCGAAAAACAAAATTGATCCTCGTGTTGGAATGTTGGAAATTTCTTTCTCCTGATGAAAATACACTTTTGCACTCGTCAGTCCAGCAAGAAATCTGCATTTCATCCACGCACATTTCCTCTTCAAATGAGGTAAAATGGAATAAAAACACATTAATGAAAATGATTTCAAGTGATGGCCATTTGAAGTGTTGCATAACACATCCATATTAAAGATTATATCATAGAGAGCAAAACATAGCAGCTGTGTGTTACCGGTGAAATCAGGCTTCTTGTCAATTTACCTGAGAGCTTTTTATTCCAATTGTCCATGTAAGTGATCAAGTAATAACAACTTATAAAACTTATAAAAACAAAGTCAACCTTTACACTATTACCATTGAAAAACATGTGTCTCATTTTCATTTTAATGACATAAATCCGCTGGACTAGGACCCAGTATAATTACCAATGCCTAACGCGCTTAATGGGTGACTAGTAAACTTCAAAGTGTCTAAAACATGTATGTAGCTCTAGGCAATATTGCTGTAATCTCGAAATGTTTAATATCTGACGCGAAAAAGTGTTTATAAGTTAAAATTTGAACTTTACAGTGTACCATCACTTTTCACACACCATTTTTGCTCTGAATGATTCACCAAAGACAGTATTAAAGTAGAGCAGACTAGCGTTTCCGGGTCGTTCCATCCACTCTCCGGGATGCTTTCTGTCAGATCCGAGCCAGTCAAGTCACAGGGCCGGTATACCTGTCGTATTGAATGTATACAGTACAAATAGAAGACGTCAAGCGTGTTTTATATGCCATTTGCAGGCGGAACGCTCAAACAACTCTATACATGAAGATAATAGTTGAAAGTAAAAGCTTGAAGAATTGCTTAAATCGATGTTTATGGTTTGAACATGCAATGCGCGTGTTTCTACTCAGAGCAAAAGTGAACATTGATTGTCAACGGCGTGTAGCGAGCTGCTGAGTCACGTAACCCAGGCATGCGCAATGGGCTTTATCCTGCTTTGAACATCATAAAATCGTCGTCTGACTTCCCGTACCACACAGCTTCAAGACGCTCGTGTTGGCTGCAAACAAGTTAAAAAGCCATGGTGAGAAGCACACAGGTGAAGATTTGCTCTATCCTGTCCATTCTGACAATATCGATAATGGTAATTAAAGGTAAGAGTGCTTGAATTTATTTTTTTTCTTCCGTGGGTGGTAAGAAGGGGATAATTATTTGTGTTTTCTATACTACGCTTTGGTAAGCACGAGGGAAACCGAAAGTAACATCTCTGTACTTTGACTGATATTCATAATTGTTCTCGTAATGAAACGGAAGATAGCGGGATACTAGCATAAGATGGTACAGGGTTACGACATAAACTGTTCCAGCACAGCTGGCTAGAATGAATTCCGAGAAGAGCACTTTTTTTTAACAAGAGGATAAACTGTTCGCAGTATCCGAATAATTTTAGCACAGCTAGCTGGTCGCATACGTGCCATGCCGTAGCGCCCGGTGTCGGGCACATAAAATCTAGGCGTCGAAACCGACATTCGTATACCAACCGTTAACCAAAATGGGCGTTCCGGGTCAATAATTGCAAGGCCAGTTTCCAAAAACGATATATAACACAAACCCTCAAAGAACTAAGAAAATATATAAATATAAAATTAGGACGAATTCAGGCAAAGAGAAGCAGTCAACAGTGTTCAATGATGACAAAAAGACGTAATGGATGTTCTAGGTGGATGAATAAAATCAGTTTCCGAAATGTGTATCGTTTTAGTATATATGGTGTCGATAATCAAATAGTTGTGCATTGATTGCAACTGTTCATATATCCAACGTGGCCATCACATTCAACACAATGAGCATACAACCCCCAGCCCATGCTTAAGCGGAATTAGACACAATTATAATGCCCACAGAGCCCGTGGGGAAAATTTGACCACAAATAACTACAAATAGCTCGAACCCGACCTTACATACGGTATGGGCCGATTCCCCAAGCCGCAAGAAATGTAAACATGCCAAAGCCAGCATCGGTAAAACATCTTCCAACAGTAGTCCAGTCATTCAAACTTTTGAATAGAATACGTTCAGCCAACGTCCGCCGTGTCTTGAGTTCGACCTTCTGGCAGGACGATGGACAGCGAAAATGTTATAACGCCCTACACATGCTTTTATCCCAACTCTTATCCCACTCTACACGTACTCTTATCCCACCCTACACATACTCATATCCTACCCTACACGTACTCTTATCCCACCCTACACATACTCTTATTCCACCCTACACATTCTCTTATCCCACCCTTCGTCGAATAAAAAGACCGCCATTGACAATTTCAATCCTCTAATGATAAAACACATTTGCTCTTTATTTACATGTAGTGGGCAAATTTAATTTGGTTCTGTTCTTTATTCCGTTAACCGTGGTGGTAAGCATTGCCACTTTGGTGGTTAAATTTTGTCGGGATTTATCTGCCCCAGCCGCATTTTGTTTTTAGAATTGCTCGGCCACATGGAGAAATCTGATTAGGATATTATTTCATAAACATGACATACAGACGGAGGGAAACTTTGCTATGCATAAAAGAGGGTCACAGGTCAAGATAACTGAAAGGTTACTGATGAGTTCAAGTCTCTTATAAATTCGTTATTTCCGATGTCATGAAACGGTATGTATCACTAAGCTTGTGAACTGAATAACTATTCACTAAAATTGGTCCATAAGTCAGGGTCATGCGGGAGTTGACGAAAAATTCCTGTCTTCGGCTTTCTATCTTTTCACTCAATTTTGTACATACATGCCTTTTTATTTCTTTACCTGACATTTAGCATTGAAGAATTTGTTCCCCACTTATCATTATGTCAAAAGTCGCCACTAATAGGTCACCTGTACGCTAAAATTCTTGTAACCATGTTTCTCAGAAAATCCTTATTACAAATTTCAAGAATTTTGATATCATCGTTGCACTAAATCTGCGAACTGAATGACTTTCAGTACAAATGTCATGCAGGAGCTGAAACTTCCAAAAAGTCAACAAGACGAACAAATCAACATACCTATTGTCAAAGTTATAGAAAATGGGGCTTGCTTAAGTGTTTGCCATCAACAAATACATTTTCTAGATTTTTGTGCTTTATTCTTCTGAAATGCTATTAAACTGCACCTGCGCGGTGTAAATATATAATATTTTCTATCTCGACCACGATCGAAAGTCGAGCATGAAAACTACATTTCATCAGCATTTCTTGACACAGATTTTCTTTTCAAACGAACATAAAATGAAAAATACATGAAAGAAATTATCTTCAGTGGTGTTTGAGGCAACTTCAGAGGCACATTCATTTCATTCTTATCATCATTCAGTCGTAGGGTCAGTGAGGCGTGCATAGTGACCTCCTTTGGCTTAGGCGTCAACGGTTCATAACATTGCCGTTTTGTGCGCTACGCCTTGGTTTCTGGTTGATGTATCGCGTAAGGATAACCTTCGGTAACACATTTGCCAACCATTAGTCTTACCTTTAAAAAAAGACACTTCACTCCGCCTTTTTTTTGCCGAATGTTCAGCAAGCCTGCCTTGCTTTCAATGAGACCAGCCATGTTTACATTCCACGTTATTCATGGAAGTTTGTGGCAAACGGGTTTTGGAGTGGATCCGAAACTGAGAGAAGGCAGTTAAAAAGTCACTAAAATAAAAACAAAATTAACTTTTTAATTTAATAACGTTCAAAGCCTCACGTTCCTCACTTTCCCTTTTTAATGACACTCTTCCACTGGACCAGAAATTCAGTGAAATTAGTCTCACAGTATACAGTTGCCATGAAGTCAGTGATGTTTGTCAGTGAACGGTCAGTCGTTTCTAAATAATGACGTAGGGATCTACGTGAGTAATAACCGGTGCGTCACACCCAGTAAAATAGGAGTGCGCAACACTTCACGTTTTAACACAGTCCACACACTGTTTGTATTGTACACCATATTATGCAAAACAACAAGGAAAGAATGACAGAATATCTGTATCGCTTTTGTCCTTAATAATAATTGGCATGTCATTTTACATAAACTTTGAATGAAGGTGTTTGATAGTAAAACCCTGACAATGAAGTTTCAATGTTTTATGACATAGATAGAAATCACTGATATTAGTACATGCTCTAACATATGCAACTACAAGCGAGTTAGTCGTCTATACACCAAAGGCAGGGATTTTCGGAGTACTGTCATCAATAAATAGATAGTTAACAAGAGCGAATTTAGAGTCTTCTCTTTTGTCACTTGATGTGCAAGGAAGCTCTGGTCGTTTTCATAAATATACAAATTCTTCCAGTAATTCAGTAATAGTAATCCTTCCCTAAAAGACAGTACTGTTGGGAGCTTCAAAGAACGATGACATTTTTCGGTGGCTGAGCAATTACCTCTTGAACATTGGGATCCTTCATAACCTGATTAATTACTTGTAGAGCAGTAATCTTTGCACAATGTATTGCTGGCAGAACCTTCTTTTTGACAGGGTATAGGGGCATTCGTGGTGTACTGAAGAATCGCATTTCCCGTTTATATCACTTCTTAACAAAAACTTCAAGTGTCGAAAGGGCGGTTTTTTCGTGATATTTTATTTATTTTTACATGTTCTCTATGACGTCAGTGTTATGAGATCATTGGTCTTAAATTATATGTGCTGATATATTCGTTAATCCTAGGCGTGGAAATCCACATTTACATACTAGCTGTCCACCAAAATGAGTGTTCCGGGTTATCCAAGTATATTCATGGCGTTTCTGTATACACTACTGGCATAAAACCTCTAAAAATAACCTTACTATTTATGAAGTAATTTCAAAAAGAAATCCAACCAAAACTGTATTCCCTAACTTTTGTTGGTTCAACTGACTCATACTGTCAAATCACTAGATGCCTGGCCTACAACATATCCAAATTTTATCCGGGGTTGACCACCATTTTTTCAAACTTAATCAGCTGGAATGCAAGTACCAGCGTCCTATCGCCATAAAAACAGGGTGTAGAGGGTGTTCTTTGTGAAATTACTACTTAAATGGTAAGGCTATTTTTAGTGGTCTTATACGTGTAGGAAATCTGTCTGAACGGGACAGTTTAGCTCTTTGGCAACGAAGGTAAAAAAACACAAAAACATTCAATCATCGTGGCTCAATGAGAGAAAGCTAAAGGGAGAATTTTGTGGTATTTTTGCCCGTCTGTAGGCAATAATGACTGCATTAAATGGCATGGAGCAAAAACACCCAGTGAAGGCTATGGACGGCTGGTACTAGAGGCGCTTGGCACAGGGAGAGGAGAATCCTGGGCACACAGACTGGGTGAAATGGCGTTTACCCGGTTCCAGACTGTGTTGTATTCACAGTCTGCAGGTCTGTTGTTTGCCTGGTGCTTATATACTAAATTTTTAGAGGCGGTGACCTTTATATCGTTTTAGCAGGCAGGTAATGCGATCAATTCTTTATTAAGCGTGTGTTAACTGCCAGGTTGGGCAGACCAAGGTTTTCATGCATTGTTCCTTACTATGCCCAGCTGAACTTTTGTATAAGTGTTTAGGTGCTTAGAACAGGTGAGGGATACAGTGTGGGTATTTTTTTCTGAATGTATTGACTTTGGCCATGCCCTGTAGGAATAAAAACACTAATTCGATTTTGTATCAGACCCACAGAAAACGGTGCGGAAGGGTAGGGATTGGCTGTATCTCTGAAGTGTGTCGAAGCACTGCCAGGTAATTTTGCAGATATAAACTACGACAAATAATGGTTGAAGAAAAGCCCATTACTTGCGTCTACAATTAAACAGAGAAAAATATTATGCAATGAGCAAGTTCCCCCTTCACCCTGTTTCAATGGCAATAGGACGCTCCTACCTGCATTCCAGCTGATTTATTTTGAGAAAATGGTGGTCAACCTCTGATTATATTTAGATATGTTGTAGGCCAGGCATCTAGTTATTTAACAGTATGTGTCATTTGGGCCAAAAATTAGGGAATACAGTTTTTCTTTGTGAAATTACTACGTAAATAGTAAGGCTATTTTTCAGTGTTTTATACCTGTAGCACCTTCTCCACAGACGCCATTGCTGTGGAATATTAAATGGTCCAGATGTTTTTAGGTGGAAAACGCGATAGGAGAAAGTAAGAGAGTAGTGGTAGAAGCGGGTATGGGACAGTGAGGCGGCAAGCGTTGAGCCGACAGTGTTTCAATTAGAGGCGTGTCGGGGATGTAGTGTACATGTAAATGCCATGTATATACTTGAATAGTTTCGGGTCAATGATCACAACACTAGTTTTCAAACCGACGAATAACACAAACCACTAAAGAACTAAGAAAGTATATACAATAAAAAGTGGGACGGATACAAAGAGAAACAGTCAACAGTTTTCCATGACGACGAAAAGGCACCATCATGTACCATGAGGAAGTCACAGAAAATACAGAGACTAAATAAAAAATAAATGAGAACCGGTATAATTCCTTCTGCAATCTATTCATTGAGCGAGACTACTCATAGCCACATAAACCAAAAAATGCAACAAATCCTAGGTATAACTCAAAATTAAGACAAACAGAAGATACCCATATACACCATACAAATCAATGTTTAAACTTTTGGAACCGTGAAGCGGTATAATGATATCCATAGTCAAATTCCCGAAAGACCAATTTCATTAATAAAGTTAGCAAAATCTCTTAGAAATACATAATTCGTAGACATAGACAGCACTGTGGGCGAGACATTGTTTTCATGTTATTGTGTACACATACATGAGTTGAATACGATGACAACACACCACTTTGAGTAACTCTACACCCCTGGGGTGTTTCTTTTTACCTAATTCTGCTTGAGCCATGGCGTTGTAAGATGTTACTATTTATAAACCCCTAACTGAGGTAACTGAGGACACACCTGCTTTTATTTTGCTCGTCTTTCGTTAAAGGGTCTTATTTTAATTGTGTATCGATGCATGACAGCTTCTTGAGTGCACTGTCGACATGGATGTCTATTCTTTCATTCGGTCCAAATGTCTTTCAGTTATGGATTTTATATCACTAGTTTCTTTGCTAGGTTCAGAGTAGGTTTCAAGAACGTCTTGAAATGATGTTTTTATGCAAGTATCCACATTATGCCAGACTGATGAGAAGTCTCCAGTACACGAACTGACCGGAAAAATCAAGTGGTCCTACCTCATGAAGGCGTATTCTTTTGAGATATCTCTCTCTACAGCATACAATTCTTACAATTCTCACAAAGGCTTACTTCACAGGATTTCCTTGCTAGCTATCTAAATGTTTATGCTGTTTTTTTCCCAGTTATTATTACAAGATCACGATAACTTTAACATCAACAGCAAAATAGCCCTCATTGGTAATATGTTCATAAAGGCTACCATTCAAGGGGCGTCCAATTGAATTGCTGGAAGTTTTCATTGATAATATCAATGTAAAGTTCGGTGATACCATTTACCAGAAGTGCGCAGGTACTCCAATGGGTGGAAATTGCGCATTTCTTTTGGTAAACGTTTTCGTACAAATACGACTATACAAAAAAATGATTAACACCCGATCTTTTTAATGAATGATTAATTAGGATTTTAACCCACATTGGCAAAACTGCAAGCATATTGTTGCTAGAAAATGTTAAAAGGGAATGAGTTTGGATATTGATAATATCCAAAATCCGAACAAACTTCAAACTCCCTGTTTCCAGAGCTGCTAAAATGATCACCAGCAACAATAACAACAAAGCAGACAAAAATTAGGAAACCACATCAAGTATTTCTTAAACAATGGCCTTAAAAATATATTCAAATACCTCTCTACAACATCTCCAGCAAAGCTTCAGACAATTGATATAGAGAGTCAAATGTCATCCACAACACATTGGAAGAGGGGGGAAGGGCTTTTATCGAGAACAGAAGTATGTTAACTGCTGTGGAACTCTTCGGTTTATCGGAACCACACCGGAGAGCACTACGTTAGTCGCCATTTGTGCAGAGCGTGCTTAGAGAGCTGAGGTCTTATTTACTACAGACTCCATACGTCATTTAACATGCGGTTTATTCACCTACTACCCTGAAATTGTAAATTTCCAGTGTTTGGATACTAATACATCAAAGGGTACTGTGTATGCCATCTGCATATCTCGACTGGTAGCAGGTGTAGGATTCTGTGAATAATGTGATGATCTCAATCTCAATGCTCACTTAATGATTATACAATTAACGTGTCCGTTATACTCCATCACACGCCTTCACTGTAATTTTCTGTAATTTTACCAGCGGTATGAGTTTAGCACTCTTGACTGGACACCGTTCGGGGCCTCTGGATATCTGTTTCACAGCTGTCAAAGTTCTCTTTAATTTCATTTCATCCGCGACTAAGGGTTCTCAAATGCATTCATGCACATGACATGTTGTGATGTTTTTATGAACGATTTAAGCGCGAGCGCAAGGCATGTACTTGTCTACCGTTTGGACTTTATTATTGGACAGCGAGTCCACAAATAACAGTAAACTAGAAGCATTCGAGAGAGGTTTGTCTATTCAAAGGAACCTATGCCCCAAAATGTGTTCAGTTTGCGTTGTAACCATGATTGTTGTAACCATTATATTTTTTGTTAAATGTGATGAAAAAGCAGTATTTTAAACAATTCTAAACCAGTGTTTAGATCAACATTGGTGTATATTTTTAAGGACATTTTGCTGAAGCCATGATGATAGGGGACATATACGCTATTAGTGCTTAAAATTTATTGGAATACTTAAAGTCCTAACAACAGATCGGATTTCACCAGTTGTGTGTGACCAGGTGCCAACTTTTCACATTCATCGCCATTCAGGTTTTACCGTCCATACAGTTAAAATTAGAGGCAGCCATGTCAACATAATACCTGGTTCAACGACAACGTATGAAATAACACTGTGGATAAACACGACTTGAATACTGATTAAGTTTAATCTCCTGGAACGTTCTTTGTGGCTCCGCTATTATCGACACTCTTTTGATTTCTTCTCTTTGTATGAATCGGTCCGAACGCCTAGGACATACTTTCTTCAATAGTTCTTTGGTGGTTTCTATGTAAATGATCTTTTGGAAACTGGTATTGGGAGTTTTGGCCGAGTGACTAAGGAACTTGCCTTTGAATCTCTATGATACACAAAATGTGTGCTATAAACCTGTCACTGGGCAGAGAATTTGTATGTTCTCCCGCTGTCAGCATTCCAAGGGACTTGGTAGCAACAATCACTAGACAAGGCTCCTGTGACCGTTTATAAAGACATGGTGTGCCCATCTGTACCTCACACATGGCAATGTTAAATCGCCAATAATGTATACCAAAGGTCAGTGGTTTACTCCAGCTTCCTTCGCTCACAACACTAACCGGTATCGTGTAAATCAAAAGTCGTGGAGTATTACGTTACATAGCAACCAAATAAATAAATTTTATGGATACGTTTTGATCATGGTGGATGACGGCTAGTACGCGAGCGCCTTTGTTGACCTCGTAGAGTTATATGTTATTCGCCCAGTTATTGGAAATTAAGATGGCACGACAGCTTTGATTCACAAAGTTTTGCCACATTTACTGTTTTTAAAATTAACATTTAGTGTTCTATTGACGTTAAAGGAAACCTTGAAGAACCTAAAACATAAAAGTAAACAAGACAAAATTTCACCCCAGAGACGCCTGGTGTCTATTAAAATGCCACAGATCTCCGGTTTAGTGCAAGGAGGCATTCGGTGTGACAAATTTGCTTTTGAAAGGGACGTGGCACAATGACGATGCCATTCCTCACTGAACAAATCCTTCCTTGGACTGTTGTGTTTCCATTTTATTTTCAAGGAATGACGTGTGGGGATCACAATATTGCACCATCGCTTCAAGTCGCTGGGAATGAAGGATCCTGTGATACCAGCACAGAAGACTGCTCACGCCCCATGGTTCAGGTGATTCAGGATGGCGCAGCCTTTGCTGACAGTGATCAACTTCTGTGCAAGTTCAGAGACATTTTGGTGAGATGTTTCTTTGTTACCATGTGGTTCTCCATTAAATGTGATCACAATACATATATATGGGTGCTTCTACTCAAGTGACGTGTGGTTAAATGCATCTGACATCTCTACATTTTTGAATACCTAATAATGCTTAACCCAGGACGTCTGAAACGTTGTATTTTACCTGTAACGTGTGGCCATATGCAAACTATGATAATGTCGTTGCTATGACAACCCCACCCACGCCCCCTACTAAGCCGTTGATAGCTTTCTGGCTCCCGCCACGGCTGCAGGATTGCCCAAGCGGTGTTAAGCCATAATCATTCACTTATCCACTCATGTATTCCTTCACCACTTACACTGTGGTGTTTTCTTTACGGAGGTTAAAATTGTTCATAAATCACTTGATCGAGACCAGATGTTTGATTCACTGATGCTGAAGTTTCTTGTTACATGTCCAACTTTATGTGAATGAATGATTATGACGTGACAATGAGTCCGAGAATCAAACAATTAAGTCTTGCTTTTGCAATGGTTAACCTTATCTTATAGGTACAATCTGTGTAACCGTGCTGCTCGCGGGGGGGGGGGGGGGCTGTAAATTGCTATTTTTAAGCATTTGCATGGACAGGTTGAATAAAAACTCCGAGGTAAGCTTACATGCAGCCATATTCATGACGTAGTCTATCACAGTGACGTCACATTAGACACAATGACGTTGCTGCACAGACTGATACATGTATGGCATGTCGACTAGTGATTTGGCTTTCCACTTTCTCCATTATACAGGGTGTCGCAGCAGTGGCGCACCATCCTGGTTTTCAAAAAAAACGCCTTTCTTGATTTCAAAAACACCTTTATTGATTTCAAAAGCATCTTTATTTATAATAATCATAACAAAAGATGTTTTTGAAGTCAATAAATGTGTTTTTTTAACCCGGATGGTGCGCGACTTCTGGGACACCCTGTACATCATATCTTGATTCGTTTTTCAGGTACACTCTGCCGCCCAGTTTGTAATGGGTTCATACTCTGTTGTTCCTGGCGAGTACGTCAATTGCACCCATATAATTTGTCCAGTTCCCGGAGACATCATACCGACACTAGAATGCAAGATGTTAGCTGGTTGGCATATATCTGTCAGCAACGACAACACGACGTTTGGAAGAGAAACAACGTATCTACCCTACGACTATCGTTGTGTGACCTGCGACTTCCTAGAGATCGCATGTTGTACTTGGCAGGTGAGAAGAAACACGACGTCACATGTCACATAAAATAGCAGGCCTCTGATTGGTCTATCCGCAATGAATAAGTCACCGTATTCGACAAACCGGCAAGCGATACAGGTTCGTGCGATTGATGTTTTTTCAATATCCCTACCGAATCAACTATGCGCGCGCCGGCCGACAGCAACCTTTTTAGTAATGTACGAATCAGTAACTTTTTTACCCTCATTTTCTAAAGAGTTCTAGGCTAATGGTTCAGCAGCAAACAACAGCATGTAGAAAAGGTTCTTGTGACATAAGTTTGATACCATGAAATGTGCAAACCTTTGCCAACCGAATCGATAATGACTATCTAGCAGTCAACTAAAGACAAGTACTTTTTCTCCGCGCAATCATTACCCCGAACCGAGGCTCCGCTCTTCTCATCGCCTGAGTCGTGACGTGTGTGAAAACACGGCGTGTGTTGGCCAGAGTATTGGCATTAATGGACGAAAACTGGTCCCTAATATTCTTCATTATGATAGATTCGCTATACCCGCGTGTTGTGTGGGCATATGGCCTGATATTTCCTTGAGAAGATTTCCAGTCGCACCCCGGGCTCGTGAAAATATTAATCTTCTCCACGAAAGAAAATGAAAACCTTAAGAAACTGAATCTAAACTGACTATATAGCAGTCGATTCAAGGCAAGAATTTTTCTCTGCGCAGCCAGTGCCCCCCAGCCGAGCCTGTGCTCTTTCTCATCCTGAGTCATGACGTCGGTCTGCCGCTCAGTGTCAAACCATACGTGAAAACGCGGCGAGTGTTGATGTATGTACCGGTATTTAATTCAATTAAAGCTGTCCATAATGCTCTTGGTTGTGATACACGGGCGTGGTGCACGAGTACACAGCCTGATATTCATCTCAAAGATCAATATTTACACTCGCAGATTCGAGCTCGTGAAAATAATAAATTTTGTTGACGAAATATCAGGCCTTATACCAACGCAATCCACGCATTATATTATCACCATACATGAAAAAACTCCGTTTAGAGCATGTCAAACGTCGGGAAAATGGATTTTCACCTCTCAAGCTCATAAAAAGATTTTGGAAAACATAGTAATTGTTATTCCGAACAATACGAAAGAATCAAACCAGCATGCTGCGGTGGCTGTTCGTTTTTACTGTGCTGAAAGGGATTGTCAGGAGATTTAGCAGTTTCCTCCAGAAAGATCGGATGAAATCCTGGAACGTTTATTTCAACTGACGGCCCTCGAAAACAGGATGAACAATTCTCTAAATCATTATCCTCTGAATGATTCTCTCAAATATACTTAAATCACCATCTGAAAACTTCTGTGCCCGGCGAAGATGATGAGTTTCGTCTCTGACTTGCTTATTTTATCGGCATGTTGGTGAATGTGGCAAACTTAAAGGGCAAGACCAACGATTTTGACTGGGTTCAGTTATTTCTACATCTTATTTCATAAACACAAGACAAGGGGACACTTAAGTCAGATTTAAAATAAGAGATTAATTAACTAATTTCTAAAACGGAAGTAAGTCGTCTGTTGCATGTAGAGAATGCAACAAGACAGTATACTAATCAAGCAGAGGCGTGCTGTAGCTAATATATATATATATATCCGTCATATTAAAGATATTTCAACACCACGTGGTCCATCACGTGGGCTACTTGATAGTTGCTTATCGATTTTTTGTTGATTTAGCACATGTTTGAAAGAATGAAGTGCCATTAGCACAGCTATCATTTCTGTGCAGTTTGAAGGGCACTTGTTATCATCTGAATGTCTATTGATGTCGATTGAACGGTCGTAATGGTAATG
Organism: Acanthopleura granulata; assembly: GCA_016165875.1. Lineage (NCBI taxonomy): Eukaryota > Metazoa > Mollusca > Polyplacophora > Chitonida > Chitonidae > Acanthopleura > Acanthopleura granulata. The sequence continues at coordinate 35,134 of JABBOT010000044.1, forward strand.
GGTCCAAGTTTTCTTTTGAGAGAGGAGACGCTACATGTCGCGTAATAACAGTTTGACTGGAAATACTGCCTGAGTCATGGAAACGCACTGTCCAGCTATTCGAGCCAACTATCTGGCTGGGGTTAGTGATATTCGTAAACTTCGACGAATATTCGCCTTGAGACGTTGAACGCGCACAGGCGTAACCTTCACTTCTACGCGATTGTCGGAGTTTAATGAACAAATCTTGAACAAATAAACCACATCCACGTTACGAGGACAGGCAACTCTTTTCTAAGTTCACAAGCCACATTAGACTTCGAATTAACGCTAATACATCTGAACATTCCTTCTCGATGATGCTTTCCATTCCGCTCAGCCAGAAATCGTCAACATATGCCATACATCGTGAAGGAAGACGAATGGCTTATACAACTGGACAGATAATCTTGGCAAAGTAATATGGACTAACATTTAAATAAAAGGCTAAGAGAGTCCATCGGTAGTAAACATCTTTCCAGCAAACACCAAGGTACTTACGGAAAGCAGCATGTACTGGAACTTGCCAAAATCCATTTTCAATATCCCATGTGACCATGAAATCACCGGGCTCCGTGAGTTGTAAAGCTGTTTGGATACCCTCATAGTGGAATTTGGTGATCGTTGATATATCTCAAGTCAACGATCAAACGTAATTTTCCACCTTTCTTAGGTGTACAACCGATAGGGGATACACATTACGGGTTTTCAGCACACGGCTCAATAGTTCCATAATGATGTAACGTGGATAATTCATAATCTACGAAGTCCAATTGCTTTGAACTTTCGCGCCACTGTGCAATACATCTCTGAAGTGAGCCTGTAGTAAATGAAGTCATATTATACGCGTAGGTCAATCCACCAGCAGTGATGTCACCACGCAACAAATATACAGATATCAATAAACATTGTTGCCAGTCCCAGGCACACGATCTGACTGCAATGACTGTGCCGGTTGACTTTGAGAGAGAGGACGTCGCAATTGAAATGAACCCTGGGTGAAACTAGAAAAATGGTCCAAATTACCAAATCGTCCACCCCGATTCAAACGAAATGAAAAAAAAGGAAATTTAATGTGTTTTTCTGTAGAATTTAAATAACTTGGCAACGATCTGAGCAAATGTGCCTTAAATTTAGAGAGAAACATTCTCATCTTAGAGGTATTTAACCTCAACATACAGAGTCAAAAACAGTCCCTTGATATCATCCGGAGTTAAACGGCTGTTGTGGCGCCTTGCTAAAATTTTTAGCCCTGTTTCAGCGAATCGGGCCCACTTCGAAATTATCTGAAGGCATTTTGGTCCTGTCGCTTTATACCGGACTTGTTCATATTGACCCTCAGCTCGGCAGACAATTTTTGACTCTGTAGAGAAAGGAATTGAATTCCACTTTAATATCCTCGGTGGCGTTTCCCTGTCGACGGCGGGACTGAGAGCACCTTCTGGGTGAAACACTGCGCGGGGTACGATTTGAACCTCCTTCTGGTAAAGAAGAATAAAGTTTTGTTCCAAGGTGCCCACACGTGATTCTTCACGCAATGTCACTAACTGTGACGTAATATATTACGCCATGTGTTTCTTGACTACAGTTGAACACCACTTAGTACATCACGCAGGCTAGTTGATAGTTGTTTATGGACCTACATTATGACACAAATCGTACTTTCCTCTGACACAAATAACTCCGTAGCTAACCCAGCCTACACTGTATACTGTCTACTGATAGTGTTTTCACTGTCATATTTTAGCCAGCTGTCATGACCATTGACATCAGAGTTTTACCAGACATTCAGGTTGAATACACTTTCATAGACACCATTTAACTTGTCTATTTGTCTATTTATAAATAACTGTCTATTTACATTTACACAAATCTTGCACAGCGGGACTTTATTTCAGGCCTGAATCTTTCTCAGCTTCAGTTTCATGTACCAACGCTCCCTTGCATTCGTTGTTCATCTTATTAGCTGAGGTGAAAAACTTAAATTCTTCCAAATTTTTGCACATACACTCGAATAAAAAAAATAATAAAAAACTAAAAAAATAGGCCTGGGCCTATGTGCTACTCGACCCGGATAAGTAAACATCACAATATATTTATCATTACATATCATTACATTATTTATTGTTACATTCACATGTTACATTATACATAGCTATAAGCATAAAGATGGATGCCGGATCGTATCCTCGATGTCTTCTTTTAATGGTATTTTGCAAATATTACAGAAAAATAGCGAAAAAATATTATTTTCAGACAAGCAGATAGATCCCGCCACTTATCACAATTCAGAGAAAGTGCTATGCCTCTGATTGGTGTATCTGCCTTTAATAAGCTACCGTATTCGCAAAACATGCTAGAAATACAGTCTTACGCCTTCGATATTTTTTCTGTATCCCTACGGATTCAAGGATTCTCATTCTGGTCGATAGCAACACTTGACAGAAATGTACGAGTGAGTAACTTATCTTGCCGTTATTTTCGAAAGAGTTCTAATGATTCAGCAGTTAACAACATCAACGTGTAAGGTTTTCGTAGCATCTTTTGGAGATATTAAATTGCTTAAATGGCAAAGCTTTGCAAAATGACTCGAAAATGAATACCTAGCAGTCGACTTAATGCACGTATTTTTTTGTCTGCGCCGTCAGAGCCCCACTCTGAGCTGTGCTCTTATCGAGTGAGCTGTGATGTCGCTCTCGGCCGATGGGTCAGCGGCAAAACGTTTGTGCAAAGGTTTTGGCCAAAGTACCGGTATTAATTCAACACAAGTCCTCCGAAAAACTCTTCATTGTTATAAATTCACTAAATCAGCTTGATGCGTGGATATACGACCTGACATTTCGTCTCGAATTTATCACAATGAAGAGCTTTCTTGTCAGCTGACATTTAATACACACTATAATAATAAAAACAACGAAACGGGAAATTAATATGGGTAGTAAATAAATGTACCAGCAGAACAAGATTAATTCATAATTCGTATATATTCACATATCATACATTCGTGAGGCCTTGAACTCGATCACCATTCCTAGGACCGAAACCAAGACGTAGGACTATTAGGTCATCTAGGTTAGTTTTCTCAATCTCAAGATATAATTTAGATCTGGAGATTTAGAGCCTTCTTTGATAAAAAGTATGTGATATCATGATGTAGTTGATTTAAATTATTACTTCAGATAACCTGACCATGCTTACACGGGTACACATTACACGGGTTGGGTGGGATTTAATTGAAGATAGGTAAGTGCGATCGTCAGACACCATACTATTTGTCTAAGTTGGCCACATTACGTTGAAATAATGTATATTAAAATTACTAATAGGCATATATACAGGTGAGTTCCAGCATTTAAAGCTAAATTACGTAAAAAGATGTGTGCTTTCAGCTGAACAACACCATACAGAAAGCTTCTGCAAGCAAAACTATCAGCTGTTATAACAGTACATTGAAGGCATATATAGGCTTATAGGCCTACGAATTCGGTGTCCGTCCGGAGCAAGTTGTGGCCTTAATATTCAGATTTATAAACAGCAGTGAACTACAAATACACCACATGATGCACTTAAGTGTTGAAAAAAAAAGCGTCTGATATGAGGGATGCACAAGTATTTGGCAAATAGATACAGCACACCTCTGCCTCATCGCCAGACAGTGTATGCGGACACAGTATTATGTTATTGCACTGCCTGCATGCACCACTTACGTCACTCCCTTTTAGAAATGAGTTAATTAATCGCTTATATTAAAACTGATTTAAGTATGCGAGGATCTTATGTTTATGAAAGAGGATCTAAAAACAACCGACGCCCAATCAAAAATCGTTGGTCTTGCACTTTAACAGGGGCGGAAACTTACAGTCCCGAGATCTTCCCTGTCGTACCACTCATGTACGTCATCAATCAAATCGACCAGTTCTCTTTCGAAAACGAAATCACGAGATTCATATCCATCACGATCTTCTGTCATTTGACTGGCGTAAACCCTGACCTTGTCTTTGACCTAAATCAGCTGATCTGCGGCTTTGTTGACATCAGGACAACCATCTTGACAAGCCCGATGTATAACAACAGCATGATACAGTCAATGAATATGAATATCATTTGAAAACAAAACCTTTTTGTTTCACAACCATTTTCCAACGCCGACGGGCGTTGCTGACCTTAGCTACACGAACTGTAAAGACTCAAAGATTTTTACTCCGCTGCGGTATTTACATGGCCCCGAATCGAAAACGCCGATATTTCGGACAGTTTGTTCTCAGAGATGTTCTTCATGATGATAAATTCGTTATATGACGACTTTCCTGAGGTACACGGGTAGAGATTTTGCTTCCGTCAGTAATATTTTTCCACTGCTTCCCCTCGGAAAAATATTATCGCCCTCAATAAGTTGCAAGAGATAGGCTGAATGTGTGCGACTACGTAAAATCACAGTGCTCTTAACATAGTCACGAGGGTTTCTTTGTCGAACAGAAAAGAAATCCCTGCCATGCGTACTCGAAACTCCTATCTGTCTTAGTGACTTCCACGTAGAACAGTTAAGTATTTGGCCCATGGCAACAGCTGTTGGTCATGTGACCACGAAGACAGTTCAGTTTATACATATGCGTTGAGTATATCGGCATCTGGATGGAACACGCCAAAATCTGTACAGTTAGTTTTTCTCAGAATAGCAGTCGGAAACGGGTCCTATAAAACTGCAGGATTAAAGCTAATTTTCCCTAATGGTTCTTCGTTATCTCAGTCTAACGTTCTCTTTATCATACGTGAGAAGGTATGTTAATAATTTGCCAAACGTCGATGGGTTACCACGGAAGCTCTTGTTTTCTGGAAACATTAAACTAACCGCCTTCGTATCTACATTCGTATATACACATAAAGAAAATGATGTACCTTTGATTTAAATAGTCTGCAATGATAAATGGTACTTTGTTGGTATAACATGTTGAATCACTAAATATTAAGCCATTTTTCTTGTGTCCTACAGGCCGGCTATTGCTTCATCGGAGGCGAATGTCACATGGACGGTTTCAACTACGACAACCACACTTGTCACGGCTGTAATGTGACACAATCGTGCACCCAGTGGACACCTTTACGTAAGCCAGTCTTGCAAAAGGTCTTAATGAAGGTGTTAGGTAGCATCAAGTACTGGTAAATGCTTCGCATCTTGGTGATGATGCGAAAGCAGGTAGAGATGACTGTATACATACAAGTAGATAACACGCGCCTAAACCATGAGGATAGCGTACACAGAGATGACAGTCGGCTGATTAAAGCCAGTCTTGCAAAAGGTCTTAATGAAGGTGTTAGGTAGCATCAAGTACTGGTAAATGCTTCGCATCTTGGTGATGATGCGAAAGCAGGTAGAGATGACAGTATACATACAAGTAGATAACACGCGCCTAAACCATGAGGATAGCGTACACAGAGATGACAGTCAGCTGATTAATTTGCTCTTGTCTTCCATAAGACCTGCATATCTGTACGTCACGCGTGGGAAAGTGCGTCAGTAGCTTACCAAAGAACCGAGGATGACGCCTTCTTGCACCTTAGCTTTGTGTCGACGATGACATACACTTCTAACTTGGCTTTGTTTCGAGAATGATGTACATTTGTAACTTGGCTTCATGTCGAGGATGACGTACACTTGTAATTTGATTCTGTGTCGAGGATGACGCACACTTGTAATTTGATTCTGTGTCGAGGATGACGCACACTTGTAACTTGATTCTGTGTCGAGGACTTCGTACACTTGTAATTTGGCTTTGTGTCGAGGATTAGGTACACTTGTAACTTGGCTTTGTGTTGAGGATGAGGGAAATTTTCAACTTGGCTTTGTGTTGAGGATGACGTACATTTGTAACTTAGCTGTGTATTGAAGATGACGCACACTTGTAACTTCACTTTGTGTCGAGGATGACGGAAATTTGTAACTCGGTTTTGTATCGAAGATTACGGACAGGTTTAACTTAGCTTTGTGTCGAGGATGACGTACACTTGTAACTTGGCCTCATGTCGAGGATGACGCACTCTTGTAACTTAGCTGTGTGTTGAGGATGACGCCAACTTGTGACTTGGCTTTGTGTCAAAGATACCGAAAATTTATAACTTGGCTTTGTATCGAGGATGACGCACAGCTGTAAAGATGTCTCGGTATTTCCAACAGAGAACGTTTGCAATGTGAGCGGGGTCTGTTACGCTGAAGGAGAAGGAGAGTCCGGCATTGACTGTATGGTGTGTCAACAGGCTACGTCAACTACAGAACTGACTATTCTACGTAAGTTGATTCCGTAGATATTGTAACATTATACCTGAACCAATGATAAAAGACAAAAGATTTGGATTGTAATACTGATAATTGAACATTAAGTGCTTCTCCCATAAGGAGACCAGGCAGTCCGATGAGCAAAACGATAAGCGACTAGAGAACTAGAGAACCTTGAAAGCAAAGTATACGACAGTATCACAACCATCAGGCCCAAATCTGTAGTTAATTGAATATTACTTTATTGACAGCCGAAGATGTTATTTTACTGCCTGTAACGACAACAACCAAAATAATCAACCTTTATTTCCAATTAAAAGAGGAATGCACTTTAAAAAAATTGACAGAAAGCTCACGAAAAATAAAACTAATATATTCATTCAAGAAGCTACTGCCTAATAGTTTTTGGAGTAGTCTTGCCCCTATATTACGTTAAAATAATAAGCAATGCTGTATCACACACTGCTTCTATACCATGGATGGCTTTTTACCCATTTCTTTCTCTTGCGTGTTAACTTTCACTCAATTGGCAGGTATTTGTCATTTCTGATTATAATTGATGACGTTTTCTATACATATGGATGTATACATCAGTCTATGAAGCTTCGTCTTGATACACACAAATGTCACCAGTGTAACAAACCCGTTGTAGTGTGGCATACAACGAACCACAGTTTTCGTGGTTATATTTCAACGATTTTAGAAACTGGTAAAGCACATTCTTAAGTGTTTATTTTCGTGATCATTGGTGCACACCAACTGTAAAGCAAAACTGATATGCTATCAGTTCCCCTGTCTGAAATCATTCGGAACATCAGTCCATTTGAGAGATGGCTGACTCCGTTAGCTAGAAAGCCACGGCTCAGCCAAGTAAAGCTCAAAAGAGCTCTTGGGGTACTCAGTAGTGGTTTGAGCTGACTTTGGTGTGACCCAATCGAGGACCACACTTTTATTTATTTATTTATTTATTTATTTGATTGATGTTTTACGCCGCACTCAATAATATTTCACTTATACAAACAGCGGCCAGCATTATGGTGCGAGGAAACCGGATAGAGAACGTGGGAAATCCACGACCGTCTGTAGGTTGCTAGAGGACCTTCCCACGTTCCCCCGGAGAGGAAGCCAGCATGAGGTGAACTTGAACTCACAACGACCGCATTGGTAAGAGGCACGGGGTCATAGCGCCTCGCTGGTGTGGTATTTCCCTGGCCACGGAGGCCCTCGACTCCACATTTAAGAGTATGTTTTGAAGAGGCTGGAAAAGTAGGTGACCGCCAACGGTCAGGGCCGCCTTCGCAAGACGACCCCAAACCATGACAGGCATATTTGCCTCCACCACCTGCGTTACCGTTTCCATCGTGCCAGATGTGCGGAAAGCAGGTTGACCTTGCAACGGGACGCTGCAGTGATCACTCAAGTGTATGTCCGCGTGCTGCAGGTCTTTCCTTGACCTCCACACCATCCTCGAACATCTGTGGGATGACTTGAACCAGAGAAAAGAGGTCACGTGACCTTTCAACCCAGACCTAGACAGCGCGGAAGGGCTTTGCATAGGGGAGCGACACCTTTTTCAGGATTGGGTTGACATGTCTGTTTTGTTTTATAATTTATGAGTCTTGAAATTACGTAGCTGAATTGAGTCTCAAAACGTGTTACGTTTCATCTTCGTGTGGTGGGAGGGGGCGGGCAAAGTATATTCTTGTCTCAGTTTAGTGGCGTTCAAGGGGAAAATAAAACTCTGACCGAATGAAAATGTCAAGCTGGTATATTTTTCGGTTGAATGTGACTCCATCTGAATCAAGATGGTCCATATTGTCATTGTGTTTTGTGCAGATAAATGTATTATGTACGGCTTCCATATACCCCTGTACTGGAGCTATGAGACAGGCGTTGTATTTGGGTATAACCAGAACAGCTTATTTATTTGATTCAAATGGCACTTGTGTTTTTCAGCCAACAAATGCTTTGTCAGTGACTCGTGTTATGATGAAGGAGATAAGGATCCAAATGACTCCTGTAAACAATGCATCAGCGGAAGTAGCACGACAAGCTTCAGCCCCGAGGGTAGGTCCTCCGCGCCCGGAAGTATAGGTGTACCTCCATGCAAGCAGTTAGAACTTCCGTACGAATTTGTTTAGCTAAAAGCACTTAATGTTAAAAGGCAGCTTTGAGAAACACAAATGTGATGTAATCGTGTATTAGATTGTTGCAGTCAAAAATGTTTCTGACAAAATCTTGCGAGATTGGCTCTAATCGCGCGCGGATTTTACTAATCCCGCGCTATCGAGTTCTTCAGCCTTCGAGAACGCGAAATTAGTAAACCTCGCAAGATTTTGTCAAATCGCGCGAGATTATCAACATTTTCGCACTCTCGCATTCTCGCATTTTTTAAAACGAGATTATCCAAAATCCGCCTGAGATTAGTGCTAATCTCGTGTTGTTGCATTCCCGCGTGGTTTTTAAGACGGGTTGCTCAAGAATTCAAGAGAAAGGCCCGCGGTTTCTCTAGTCTCTATTTTGCATCGCGCGAATATGAGACTCGAGAACGCGAGAAAAAGGAATACTCTCGAGCTGTTCTCGAGTTCTCGAGCCGCGCACTTTAAAAACAAGGCGGCTATTATAAATGTTACCTCCATACAGCACAATATATTTCCTCTCTCTAGCAACCGAAAGTCAGTTCTAGAGATCCTGTTACATTAGCACCCTTATTTTGTACACATGTGTATGCATATATTTATATACATATATATTGTACTTATAAAGTATATAAAGTGAAAGTCAGCGCATGTTCGAAGTTAAGTGTACCAAAAAGGATGGACAATATTATGTTTATTTCTGTAAAACATTTTTTCTAACAGCTACTACGATAGTGGAAATTTACATTTGACCGGACTCAGCATGAAAAGCAGCCATAATGTCTAGGTGTGACATAATTGTTCAAAGCGCGAAACACTGTTGTGACCTGAGACTGTACTAAACGGCTGGAGTTGTTATTGAAACTTAAATATATATATGTAAATTTATAACATGAAATTATCAAGAAACTTACTCCCACCACAACACAATGATCTGGAAATACTTTGCAGTGTAAGCCGAGAGCCTTCAGATCCTCAGTCGGCAGCACCATAGTCGATACTTCAAATGAAGATAATTCAGCAACAAATTCATACAAATTAAAACAGTGTTTTGCATTCAAGAGAGAATTTTATAATCTTTATAATGACCAGTGCCTCTGTCTTGAGCAGTCTTTTACTTCAAGAATAGCCAGTTTTTGTGTCTTTGTACTTGATATCTGTTTATGTTGAATATGTGCCTATGTAGCTGGAAATCACATGCACCCCACCACTGTTTGTTTTATAATACGATGGACATCGGTGTTATAAGTAAAGTTCATGCTGTGACAAAGATGCCGGTTTAGAAAGCGGTTCTTGGGAGAGCCAGCAAGTTTAGGCAGATTTAACCTAGAATTCTTGTCTTTGCAAGGAATGTGATTTCATCTGTTTGCTCTTACCCGAGTGTCGTAACTCCGCAGAACTGCAACGACATTTGTTTCTTGGAGGATACGTCAGCGGTAGACTGCGGTAGAAATCTTGAACAAGTTCAAGGTTGATGGTGACCAGGTACAAGGCCATGTGTAGTCACAGTACCGCTACCGCAGCTTCTGTCGATCCAGTGGCGTGTCCATAAGAGACACAGAAGCGTTTCCGGGCAACAGCTACTTACAAGAGTAATTTAACGAGTAATTGTCAATGCTCTTGTCTATGCAGGCCATGGGAGCTGCACCATTAATAGCGTGTGTGTTGCGGATGGAGCGGTAAATCCTGAAAACGATTGTGAACAGTGTGACATCAGCGTGAGCACTTCCCAGTGGTCACAACCTCACTATGATTTGGCCAATGGTAAGCCGATCTTCAATCAACAACCGACTGTGTTTCCTTCCTTCTCACTTTTTTTTCAGGCAACGTCCAATGACACCCAGTTTCTTCATGTGGAAGTCTCAAGCCTCGAAAATATTATGAATCAGTGGATACATACTAACAGCGCATGCGCCCCTACGTCCGCTTTAAAAGTTTGTACAGAAATCTTGAACAAGTTCAAGGTTATTTGCATCAAGTGATAAGACGGGAAGTAAAGTCAGACTAAACAAAAAGTTAAAAAGTTTTTGTAGTGGTGGCAGTGATATAAAGCAAACTTAGAGACTGGCGCATGCACTGAAAGGATTTTACAATAAATAGTGCTTTAACGATTTCTTTGGAACTGCGTGGGCACAGTGATTATCGAAAAACAGTAAAGGCTGTGCATGTGTTCACTTGGTTCGTTTTGCCACAAGGGCTCCGTCATTGAAATCACCAAACCTTATGAAACCGAAATGCCTGTCTGTCCTGCCCAGGGTCGACAGAACAGTACATGTTTGATGACTCATAGGTTTAGGGCCTTGACAAATCATGTCGCGTGTTCGAATTCAGCCCTTGTTGATTCGTTTGGGGCTTCACTTTAAATGGTTTCATCAAGTATTATCTTTGACAAAGGCCAGTGGGCGCGCTTCCGTTTTCTTTATTGCTCGAACTGACCGATCTCGTGTAGGCCAAAACAAATATTAAGTATAGCGTTAAAATCCGATCAGATAAAGATTGTGATATCTTACTGTAGCATACAAATTTGGTTTTTACCCCTGCTCTTTTTCTATATTCAACAGGTGGTACCATCACTTGTTCAGAATTTTGTGACTTCATTCTTGTCTTTGCACCGAATGTGATTTCATCTGTTTGCTCCTACCCGAGTGTCGTAACTCCGCAGAACTTCAACGACATTTGTTTCTTGGAGGATACGTCAGCCGTAGACTGCTCCGCTGGAGGGTTGATTTTGACCAGGTACAAGGCCATGTGTAGTCACAGTACCGCTGCCGCAGCTTCTGTCGATCCAGTGGCGTGTCCATAAGAGACACAGACGCGTTTCCGGGCGACAGCTACTTACAAGATAAATCAACCGAACGCTATCGAAGAAAGCACATTGCACTAATGAAAAGCAAATGCCAAAACTTATGTGTAAATTAACAGTAAACGGAATTGTCAAAATGATCGAAACTGTTGGTGTTGTTTTTTTTCTGAAGGGCTTTCTAACTGTAAATTTTACTGGATAGTTTTACTGGCTGAGAAGTTGTGCCAGTTTCCTGGTTGAGAAGTTGTGTCAGTGTCCTGGTGGGGAAGCGTTGCCAGGCTCTGGTTGGCCAAGTAATTAACATCTGAGCTGATTTAAATATTGATTAACTTGTGTGCCTGCCCACTAGACTGGTCATTTTTTTTCTATTTGCATGACTATTTAGCTGGTGGACTAGTATTCAGATGGATTAACTGGTTGGCTTGATGGAGGATTGACTGTTGGAAGGGTTGGAAGATCATCAGCCAGAGAAATCACTGACTGATTGATACACTGGTGGGCTTGGTTGACCCACTGGTGAACATGATTGCCACACTGGACTTGGTTGGCACACTGGTGGACCCACATATTGGTGGGTTTGGGACTGTTTTTTAGACTAATTATTTGGTGAGATGGTTTAGGGATAGATAAACTTCATGCTGGACTGGTTGGCAGATTGATTAATTGGTGAAATGGATTAGAAAGTGATAACTGCCAGGCTGGTTGATACATTGAGATGGTTCGGAGATTGATGAAGTGTTGGGACTGTTTGACAGATTAATTAATAGGAGAGATGCTTTAGGGATTGATACACTGCTGAACGGGATGATTGATTGATAAAATGGTGAGATGGTTTAGAGACTGATAAATTGTTGGACTGGTAGATAGCTTAATTAATTAGTGAGATGGCTTAGTCATTCGTATACTGATGGACTGATTGACTGATCAATTGGTGACATGGTTTAAACGATGTTAAAGCGCTGAGATAGTAAACAGGTTGATATAAAGCATATATATAATATTATATATATATATATATATATATATATATGGTTGACAGATTGTCCAACCGGTAGAAGAATGGCGTATGCCAAAAATTTGCTGCCCGTGAAACCGTAAAAATTTCCAAAAAATACAGTTATACAAGGAGATGTAGACAAATACACAAAAACCTAGTCGAACGAATTGAATGTTGTGTGCTGACAGGGGTCCATTTTAAAAATCAGCGGTATTTCCCCCTCCGTATTTCGACACTGCCTAGCCTTTAAAATCTGTATGTTACTCAATCAGCATTGATCAGCCGAGGGGATCGCATGTCGCAGCGGTTTGAAAACGCTTTTGTTTGGGCCATATCGGATGTTTTAGGCAGAGGACCCATTATTTACTATTTGCCGATCGCTAGACATTTTTGTTTAAAAAACACTGCGGGAGTTTTCGGCTTTTGAGCTACCCTATGTAGCAATGTATATCCTGCACCGAAAAACTCCACATCACAGAGATTACCGGATTCTCTTGACTGCTGATTCAACATGGCGGACTTCGGGAATTTTTTACCGAAGCAATGCTCTCAAAGAGCCGTTATGGCCCTCAAACAAGCATTTTAAAATCCCTGCGACACGCGATCCACTCGGGTGATCATTATTAATTGAGGAACATACAGATTTTAAAGGCTAGGCAACCTATAAATACGGATAGGAAAACACCCTTGGTTTTTAAAGTGAACCACTGTTAGACGTTGTATCCGTAGCCTAATTCATTAGGGTATCAAACACTGGAAAAATACAGTAGAAACTAGTGTTTAGAATGGACCGCAATTATGCCAAGATGGCCAGCAATTCATTAAGGTATGTGGTATTATCTGAAGAATAGGTTAGATCTCCTCACATCGTGATATGAGTGAAAATCTTTTAGTGTGCAAAGATAATTTGAAAGCAGTCTTTAGGGAAGAGTTACTTTTGCAAATTTAATTAGATGTCCGTAGAGCAATATTTCTGCAATACTCTGTATATGTATATATGTATGTCTGCTTCGGTTTAACAATTTTTCAGCCATATGGCGTGGAGGAGTCCATAGGATATCTGTATACTATGTCTTCTCGTGGCAGGGCGAGTGCATGGCGCCAAATGGCTGCCTCCACTGAAACATCAAGGCGAAGGCACCAGAGACCCCAACCCGTCACATTATAATGACACCGGGTCGACGGGTCCTAATTCCTTGCTCTAACCTCTTGGTAATAAGAGAGGCAACAACTAGTACCATTTTGAAGGTCTTTGGTGTCATCTCCAAACCCCGAGGCGAACACTCTAACCAACAAGCCACCGAGTTGGTCGAAAACTGTACTGTTTGAAACACTGTCCATTTTGCAATGCAATAATCGATATGAAAAACATGATACAGTTGGCCACTAAATAGGTGCCGCATAAACCTGGGGCATTCTAATGGAATCTGTGTAGGCAAGAAAGTTTCCCAAGACAAACCGGTGGACAAGTCCAGTCGCCAGTTTGTCGGAACATTACAACAAATAAGCCCTACCATTTCCACAAGCCGCATACTCCTCAATGGCATGCAGTACGATTTTTCCATGTCTAAAACAAAGCAAGCAGACATTCTGTCAAAATTATGTGATACCATGGTCAGTAGCACATGGAATCTATAGGAATTAATTCTGCACTGGGGAAACCAAGGCTATCTTTAAAAAAGACCTTGGCAACGCAGTGCTTATCATCATCACCACAATGTTATAGCAGAAGCTCCCTGGGAGTACAGCGAAGAAGGTCTAGTTTCTCACAAGGTCTAGTTACAAGGACAAGAATAAGCTGTCTTCGGGCCTACCAATATACTGTAACTGTACATATGTCCATATGGACCTGTACAGAGTAAATCGCAGAGTTATTGGTCTAAAAGGTTCTTCGAAGAATACACATGACCGTCTTCACGCGTGAAGGGTTCTATGTTGAATGAAGAGCTGGCTCAGGTCCAAAGGAGATAAATCTTCTCCTTGCGATTATTTGCCCTGAACACCCAATTTGGTTGACGGCCTTTGCCTAACAATATGCCATTCTAGACCAGTGCAATGTAATGAATTGCAGTTAACATCACTGTATTTTCCACCAAATTCTGCTTCAGCCACCAAGCTGAAAGAGTGTTTGTTGCTACTACACTGTATTTCAGAATATACATGAACAGTTAGAATAAAACGGAAGGCATTAGTGCTTTAGTGCAGCGTAATAACCCAGATGCCTCTCACCAGCGCGGGCGCTGTAAGTTCAAGTTCAGCTAACCTCCTCTCCGGCCGTATGTGGGTAGGTCTGCCAGCAACCTCGGGATGATTTAATGGGTGATTAAACTTCAAATCACCGTCTTTAATAAATATTCACATATATTTAAGTATTAAACTTAAGTGTCTAAAACATGTATATAGGCCTATGTTATAATACTATAATCTCCAGGTGTTTCTTATCTGATGTATAGAACTTTTTATAATTTAAATATCGAAATTTATATTCTAGCATTTTACTGGATCCTGTGTAAAATGTGATGATTTCAGTGTTACGTCGGCTATTTTGGTTAAAAAAAACGGTATGTCAAGGATACACCATCAAGCATCTTCACTTAATATTTCTAAAGTTTTACAGCGAGTATAACAGTCCTGTTGATAAATTTGGACAGAACGTTCCGGGTATTTGATCATTTGCGTTATAACTGCATCTAATCCTCCGTAACAAACGCTTAACGCACGTAAAAGCAAGTGTATTGCATCACTGTGATGCTTTTAAACGCAAAAGCAATCAAAGCGCGACTAAAAAAAACTGTATTTGTATTTGAACTGGAAATTATTCACGGACTTCGAGCTTGAATCGTTAAGTACATGACTTGAGAAGGATCAACGTTGAAAAATATTTACTGTAAAGACAAAGCAGGTAGGGAGACAAAAGAAAAAGAAAGACAAATTCTTCCATGTGGATTCAGCTGGTAATATGAACATGGCTGAGACTTTTAGGATATTAATGGTGTAGAGGATGTTCAGCATCTATACACTGCTATGTTCTTTCGACCTGATGTGGTTAGACAATAACAGTCACATTCTGAACCAGTGGAAAGCTGCAAGTTTACTTTATCTGTGGTGATTTGTGGATGAGTAAATACAGACTTCTTCATGCATCAACTAATGATGATTTGGCAGTGTTTTAATCAGATAGTCTTGTCCCCGAGGTACAGACAGGATGTCCTTAAAATGGCACATGGGGTTCCAATAGGTAAGACCTAAAGTAAAATCAATCACTAAAATCACTTTAATGACTTCGCAGGAGAAAATGAAACTTTACTACGACAGAAATGCTACGCCCCGATGTTTTTCTCCTGGAGATCAGGTTCTCGTTACACTGCCTCTACCTTAAGAATCACTTAACACCAAGTTTGGTGGACATCAACATCGATGCTAGCATCGTGTCATTGCTTCGCACTACCATGTCATCGCTCTCGTGCCAACATGCCATCGCATCGCACTAACGTGCCATCGCTTCGTGTCATCGTATGGCGATGGAAAGATGAGCTCTAACCGGTTCTCATAGATTCTTCACAAAGGTATCTCTCAGCACTGATTTGGATTTACTGCTTCGAATTTTAAAACATGATTCTGCTGGAGTTAGTGCCCAGGAAATCAGTCAGAGCTGGTATATGTACGGCTTGTCCGTACGAAATCATTCTTCTGGTTCACCTGTCCACAGCCAGGTGAACCAGACGTGAAGGGA
The DNA here is from genome assembly GCA_016165875.1 of Acanthopleura granulata. Lineage (NCBI taxonomy): Eukaryota > Metazoa > Mollusca > Polyplacophora > Chitonida > Chitonidae > Acanthopleura > Acanthopleura granulata. Next base: position 51,094 of record JABBOT010000044.1, read on the forward strand.
ACTACTGTACATAGCCAGGTGAATCAGACGTGAAGGGAAACCAACGAGGGTGAAGGTAACTACTGTACACAGCCAGGTGAACCAGGCGTGAAGGTAACCACTACACATAACCAGGTGAACGAGGGTGAAAGTAACTACTGTACACAGCCAGGTGAACCAGGCGTGAAGGTAACCACTACACATAACCAGGTGAACGAGGGTGAAGGTAACTACTGTGCATAGCCAGGTGAATCAGACGTGAAGAAAAACCTTTGTACATAGCCAGATGAACCAGGGGTGAAGGTTACTACTGTACATAGCCAGGTGAACCAGAGTCGAAGGTTACTACTGTACATAGCCAGGTGAACCAGAGTCGAAGGTTACTACTGTACACAGCCAGGTGAACCAGGGGTGAAGGTAACCACTACACATAACCAGGTGAACGAGGGTGAAGGTAACCACTACACATGGCCAGGTGAACGAGGGTGAAGGGACACCACTGTGCATGGCCAGGTGATCCAGAGGTGAAGGGAAACCACAGCACATGGTCAGGTGATCCTGTGGTAAAGGGCCATAGCCAAATGAACCGGAGGTGAAGGCAAACCACTGTACATGGCCAAATAACCAGAGGTGAAAGGAAACCATTGCAGATGGTCAGGCGAACCAGAGGGTAAAGGCAACCACTGCACATGACCAGGTGGAAAAGAGGTGAAGGGAATCCACTGCACATGGCCAGGTGAACCGGAGGTGAAGGGAAACCATTGCAAATGGCAAGGTGAACCAAAGGTTTCAGGAAACCACTTTACATAGCCGAATGCACTGGAGATTATGGGAAATCACTGTGCATGGCCAAGTGAACCAGAGCTGCAAGTAAACCACTACTCATGACCAGATGAATCAGAGGTGCAGGGAAACCACTGTACGTGGCTAGGTGAACCAGAGGTGAGGGCAAACCACTGCACATGGCCAGGTGATGGTGAAGTTTCCCTGGCAAAAAATTACACAACATAGAGGTTTCCTCTTTGTCACATATGTGAGATTATATATATATATATATGGATTTTAATGCAGAGAATAAGTAAACAATATGCAGGCTTAACTCTTCGCGCTTTCACTTTACATGTGCCTTGTCTAAGTTACAAATGTCAAGTAAATCACTCATTATGTAAGTAATTCAGGAAATCCATGACCATGTTCAGTTCCACATGTATTATTATATTTGCCGTAGTCCTCATGACAAAAGAGAACTTAAAAAGAGAGGAAGTGAGGATGCAGATTGTTATACACTTTTAGCAGAAGAAATAAAAAAAGCTAATGTTTCAAAATATCATAAAAATTATGTTTAATACATGGATAAAGCATGATGAATGGACGGAAATATTTAAAACTATATATTGTTTTTAAATGTAAAAGGTTTTTTTTTTATAACCTTACTCAAGAGAATAAAGAGGGAAGAGAATCAAATAACATAGATGTGAACAGTGCAATGGAAGAGTTCTTAGTTGTAACAGAACTGTAACACGGTGGTGGCGTCCCTCTGTCTTGTGGTTGACAGGGAAGATCGATGGACTACACTAGTTAGGGTTAGGGTTAACCATTATACTAGCTGAAACAATAAATTTAGAGAACATACAAGGTAAATCACAAAATATTTTAAACCAAAAAATAATAATTTTTTTCTTCTGGAGTCACAAAAAAACTAGGACTATTTTGTTTCTAAAAATGCACTTTCTGAGACAAATGTTAGGCCAAATGTACAAGATGCAAACGAGGTTGGAAACAAGACAACAAATCTGAGTTGTATATACCAGCTACACAATACATTCAAAATGAGGGCAACTGACCTTTAAATGTGCAGAAAATAGAGGAAAATATATGACTGATTGATTGCTATCCAACACTATGTCCAAGAGAAGTGAAAATTAACGAAAAACTTTGTCTGCAAATAAAAATATTGTTTTCATAAACAAAGCCTTAAAATTAAAAAAAAAATACCAAATATCATAAGTATAACATTTTTTGAGAACTAAAATGCCTCTCATGTAAAGTCACATCAATCCTGTGGACACATGACAACAGTTCTGGTAGGCATTTCACGTCAAGTTTAACACTGCAGTTCTCTCAACATCAGAAAGTTACCAACAGTAATAAGACAAACAACATATTCACAATCAAGGATAATTCACTACAGTTCTACGAGTCCAGGAGATAAGAAATTTATATGCATACAGTGAAGAAAAAATTAGAACTTACATGCGCTAACTGCATGTCACACTGACTTTTATTTTCCTCCTTGGCTTTTTAAATCCCACTCAGGAGTATTTAAATTGTAGAACTAGTTACACACCCAAACCCAGAAAAATAACTAGTTAGATGTACAAGACCTTTGCTACACCAAGACCTTTGCTATTTCACGCAATAACATACTATGCTCCTGCTTATAACAATATCAGTTACAAGACTTTGTAACATTAACTGATTTATGTATTAGATCAGTGTTTGATTCTGAACAAATTAAATTTGTTCTTTTAAAACTGGGTATAATAATAGGCAAAATCAGTGCCATTAGAGTGACACCTCACATCTCACATCAAAATATTTCCTTCATTAAATGTTATGATGATAATCATGCGTTCATTAATTTATCTCCATGGTTTTGGTATAAACCACCATGAGCTCATCTCAGACCTACCCATACATGAAAATATTTTATAGCTTTATAAGAAAATATTGACTGGTAAAATTGACAGGTGCTTTACTCGCTTAAAATAAATATTAAAATAATAATATTAATAATAACGATAAAAACAATGAAACAAAAAAAGGTAACAATGCCCCACACAAGCCGAGATCAACCAGTCATAGTATTCCATGCATCCTGACCGACGGGTACCTACATACTCAGTCCTCCATCAAGGGTTGTAACTGTCCAACACTGTAGTGCCAAGATTGTCTCAGACATGACTCTGCTTACATATACACGAAGATATACAAATACCATATTGATTTTTTGATTTGAACCATTGTTGTGCAACACCATTCTCAGTGAATATTTTACTTAGTAAGTGGTTAGCTTCATGTTATATATTGGTTTATTTGATTGGGACTTCAACTTCGGCCAGTATTACAGTGGGAGGAAAACACGCAGTGCTAAGAGGAAATGCATGGCCTTCCGCACGTTGCTGGCCAACAGGTGGCTTTACGAGTGAAGGAAATCAAAGTGTGTAAGGGTAAACCACCAACTTTTGGCAAGATACTGGCAAACTTTTCCACACCACATACAAATATGCACACCATAATATGGGTGGAAGACAAGCGGTCTTCACGACACCCTGGAGATGACCACAGCGCATCATTTACAGCTTATTGTCCCCTTGGCCCCAAGAATAGTCAGAGTGGGGGGGGGGAAATAAAATTGAAGAACATTCAAAATTCAGTTGCCAATCTTATTAGTCAGTAAACAATGAATCATGACTTAAATACACAGAACAGTCCAAACAATTATCAAATCCCATTCATGACACCATCAGCAAAATCTTAATCACAACATGAAATTTTGTGAAACCATTCCATAAAAACGGGACAGTAATTTCACATTGCTGTGTTGTCGTAACAAAACATGAGACCTTATTAGCATCGAAAAAAAATCAGGGTTGGCACTAAAATCTGATTTTAAGACTTTCCCTGATAGTGGATTTTTACCAGCCAAACCTCAAGTGAAATAGGGTACGTTTTACAGTAACATGAAGTCCACTTCAGGAGAGTAACTTCAACTTGCCGGTCACCAGGTCCACCTGATCCACTTTCCCCATAATACCCAACACAGTCAACGATCCAGCAGCCACCTGCAACAAACAAACAGTACCATTAACATATGTACCTCTATCAGGGATTTTGCCAGCAACTTTCTACTTATGACAGCCACAACAAGAAATATCGGAAAATTTAATTTTAGATAAATTTTGACAAAACTGGTGAGGAAGAATTTTTCTCACTTGTTCAAATAGAGTTTCTAAAAAGAAATTGGCTAGAAAGCCTCCTGCTCTGTGGAAATCGCATGATGTTCTTCCTCTTGGAGGGTGGATGGGGAGTAACTGAATGTACTATCCAAAATGATTTGAAACTGAGTTATAAAAATAAATTTGTAAATTAATTAAAATTATGAATATAGTGAAGATTCATATTTATTATGATTTGCAATGAGAAAATACCAAATCTGAGGTCAGATGAATGGATTAAACATGCATCATATCACCAATTAGAAGGTTATGCAATGATGCTGCCTCCCATGTGGTGGTACCAAATATCAATATGCAAAAAGTGTTTTGTACAGGCATTTTCTCTTTAGAGAAAATTTACAAAAGAACAAAAAACAAAAATTACTTATTTATGTGATTTTTGCTTAATATTCATGAATTTTTTACTCATATGATGGTGATCAATTTTATGGTTGGAGGAGACAAGAGCCTGAGGAAAACCATTGACTTCTGGCAAGTTACCACATAACTTTTCCACGTTACATACAGATATGCACACCACACAGGTGGAACACAAGTGGTCTTCATCAACTGTGAGACTTTGCAAACGATCACATGAATAACTCTTGGCCATCCTTAAAAATATGTTTGCTGGGCGTAACCATGCCGACTTTTCCAAAAAGGGCCCTACTCAAAAGTTTTTACTGGTGTTTTGAAAAAAGTTTTTCTAAATTTTTTCCAACATGTTAATTTCTTTAAAATCTCCATATTTTTAAAAAGCCAGAATTCCCTACCAACCCACCCTATTTTTCCTCATACGATTGGGTGACACCAAACAAACAGTTTTTTGACAATGGCCTTATTGGTGATCTGAGGTCATGAACATCCTGCCACTTCTCTAGCTAAAAAAACGAGGTGGAAAATGAACACCTCTTGACATTATTCTGAGAGCTATGGTCGATTATAGCCTCAAATTAGAGTGTGGTCAAAACAGAACAATTTGTACAGCATATGTCTAGCGTGTCCTTGTAATTTTCTCCAGGCATTCCCCTTTCCTCCATCCAAACAACTGACCGTCCTTGTGTAAGAGAAAAATTCTAGAGTAATGCATTAAGCAACCATCAAATACATAAATACATGAATAAATAGAGCCTCTGTAAACATATGTTTGTTGGGCATCACCTGACTTACCTACTCAAAAGTTTTCATTGATATTTTGATCAAAGTTATTTTTTTTCTATCCATGTTAACTTCTTTAACATACCTATATATTTCAAGAGCCAATCTAAAAAATAATCCCCTACCAGCTGACGTTAAGTTTTCTCATAGAGCAGGGTTACCCCCAACAAACAGTTTAATAAGGCTGGCCTGGGCCCTACTGACCTGTGTCCTGCCAGCGTCCTGGACAATGTAATGAGGCAGCTCCAGAGAGGTTGCCCTGACCTTTAGCTCCATTAACTCAGTTGTGGAACTTCCAGCAAGCACAACTTTTGTCTCCCTGTTCAAAACAATATCATTACATTTATTTATTTATTCGACTGGTGTTTTACGCCCTACTCAAGAATATTTAACCTATAGGATGGCGGCCAGCATAATAGTAAGAGGAAACCAAGCAAAGCCTGGGGGGAAACCCACGACCATCCTCAGATTGCAGGCTGACCTTCCCACGAACGGCCAGAGTGGAAACCATAGTGGAAACCAGCGTGGGCCGGCAGTCATTATAAGTCACATGACATATGTTCAACATCAAAATACAATTATCAGAGGTGACATACACCTTTAACATCTGTTAATACAACACCCTTCATTTAGTTTCAGATTATTTCTTGTCTCACAACACAGCCATTATATACGTTTAACATCTTTACCAAGCGTATTTCATTTGGTTTAAGTTCATTGCTTATCTCTCTGTTTAAACTACAGTCATTTGAGGTCCATATCATATATTGCGTCCATATGTATTTTTTTGTCTCCCTTTTTCTGATGCTCTAACTAGGAAAGACAAACGTGGCCACTCACGTTCTCGAGCCGCACCTTTTAAAACCCTGGGAGTCGAGAACCTGAGAATACCAGATTAGGCAAAACCCCGAGAGATTAGCATATTTTGCTAATATTACCAAATCTTATATTCTTGCGCTGCAAAATACCTCGCGAAACCAGAACCTGCTGATATTTTCCCTGTGTTGTTGAGTTCTACAGCTGCATATTTTAAAAACCACACGGCTTGAGAACAATCTCACTAATCTCGCACGATTTGACAAAATCTTGGGTTGTTATTGAAACAAACATATAGCTGAAAAACTCCTTGTATTTTACTCATTATCTTGACTCTCTCTATGGCCTCGTGGTTAAAGCATCCACTTCAGGGTCGTGAGATGTGGCCCGGAGTCAGTATAATGTGACTGGGTGGGGCGTCATGTCTGGTGTCTTCATCATGAGACTTCAAAAAAGGTACTTGATGCCGAAGAGCTCGGTGCTCTGCAGAGGGGTTACAGCAAGGAAACAGGACTTGTTGGCCCAATGTCAGTATAATGCGACTGGGTGGGGCGTCATGTCTGGTGTCTTCATCATGAGACTTCAAAAAAGGTACTTGATGCCGCCTAGCTCGGTGCTCTGCAGAGAGGTTACAGCAAGGAAACAGGACTTGTTGGCCCAATGTCAGTATAATGTGACTGGGTGGGGTGTCGCGTTTGGTTTTTTCGGCAAGATGCTTTGGCAACATACAATTACATTCATACTAATTAGCTGAAGTGTTGCATCTTTACACATAACACCCCACCTACTGATGCAACTCTGCCCCAGCATGGAGCATCTCACCAGTGTGTTTTCATAGGTCAATTCCATATAAAGGTGGCTGCTGCTAAATTCTTAGTCTTGTTAACAATCCCTCTCACCATCAAATTAGGGCCATCTACCATCTTCACAAGCTTAGGTATGTGAGTGTTGGGGGGGGGGGGACAAAAAGTGTTACAACTCGCCCTAGTCTCACCATACAGTCGGTTGCTGACCGTAGACTAAGTTCATTGTAACTACACTGAGAAGCATTGTTATAGAGAGAGTGTAGGTAGCCATGGTAATTACAATCAACTTAATCTATGACTGCTTTGTGGAACAGGAACCTGAAATATAACATGCCCATAGGCATACTCTCCTGATTCAAATATTTCATTACATGTACATGTGTTTTGTTCCCACTTCAGGTCATAACACCTTACCCATACTGTTCCCAGTTGAGGAGCATTTCTCCATACTTGTACTGGTTTTCCAGTAGCAGGCGGTACAGGCCGAGGCAGGCATGAGCGGTTTGGGCGGCACTCTTCCCTACGCCCATCTTCAGTTCCTCGTTCACCACAAACACCATCTTGAACAAATCTGCCAAATCGGGAAAACTTTCGGCATCATCATCAGTGCTGCTATCGCCCTCTTCTTCCTGGGAGGTGCAATTAGGCCTCTGTTATTACATTGTTCCCAGGAGGTGCAATGGGAGTGAGGCAACACCTTGTTTGACAATTCAAAGACGAACAACTCACTCTGTAACCATAATCCACCCTCGCATACCATGCTAATAAAGCCGGGAAGCTTCATACAGATTGTTCACGTATGATAAATATATAATGGGGTAAAAGAAAAGAATTTTCGGAACATGACATTTACACCGTTATGCCCCACTGAATAAATGGTAAAGCCAACAGGTTTGGTGGCCAGGATCAAAATACCCTGAGTGGTCCTATCTCAAACCTTTGGAGTTATGGTGAGTGAAAAAAATCATTAAAAACTGCTTCACTGAATTTTTCATATTTTTTTTCCAACAAATTTAATGGAGTCATATGTTTTGAATGTATGGAGGGGGGGGGTGTTACAGACCATATTGATAATGCAGAAATTTAATGTCATATTAGCCATTTCACACAAAGGCAAACATTACAGTACACTTCTCAAGAACTTTATTCAAATCCAAATATTCAAAGCATTTTGACACAAAAAGTGTTGTAACATTGCTGCTGAACCACATTATCACTACGGTCCATCAAACCTACCATGAAAGCAAAGTAAGGCTAAGCTTCATCATGAAAACCAGGGGAATGGTTAAAAAATGGTGCAAAAAAAATCTCAAAACATCAGTCAAGGAATTTTCAAGCACATATTTCAATGGTCTTTCGCCATAACTTTTTTCTTTTTGTGTAGTCCTTTACTTGTAATGAAGCAGTTTTTCAAATACAGCATTGACATCAGAAGACTAATATATCACAACAAAGGTCACAGCTTGTTTTAACACACATGCTCTGGTCACACTTTATGGACAAAAAGTCACAAAATTTTATGTCATTCTAAATGAAGCAGTAACATCAAAATGTCTACAGACAATCAACACTTTTCAGGTGTTGAAAAAAGTTGTGGGCAGTTACCAAATTATGCAATCAGAGGGTCATAACCTTTGGGTCCACAAAATTGATAAACACAAATAAAATTTAAAACACTAGGAAATGACGATTCACGGTCTCAAATATCAAACAAATCTCAAAATATCTGATTACATATTTATTTATTTATTTGATTGATGTTTTATGCTGTACTCAAGAACATTTGACTTATACGATGGTGGGCTAGCATAATGGAGGCAGGCAACAGGGCAGAGCCCGGGGGAAGTCCACAACCATTCGCAGACCTTCCCACATATGCTTACGAGGATTTGCTTAGGGTGACCAGTATTATTAAGAAGAGAGGAAAGAGAGTGTCCAGGGTGTGCAATTGTCCTACTGGTCATGATGGTGGAAGACAAGTGGTTTAAAGGCTGTGCAAAAGCCTCACAAGTGCCCATTGACACATGCAATAAGAGTGAGGAAAATTCTACAAATTTACAATTCAAAGCCAGGATTGTACCCAGACCTCAGGTGTCAGCGAGTTGGTCAGGTTGGAGTGCATGCATGTACCTCAGTATTTTGGAACTGATGACTCACCAAGGGTGTTTCCAGGTCCTTGTCTTGATTTTCTATGATCCATCCAGCCGCTAAGTCAGGATTACAATTTTTGGTGTAAAATAATCCCTTGAAAAGTTAAGACAGACACAAAAAAAAAATTAAATAAATAAGATTAGTTGATTCAGCTTTATAGGGTAATTGTCCCCGTTTTATTTCTCACTTCACCTAACTGAATGATATACCTGTGATATAAGAAAATGATGCAAACAAAAAAATGCATCTGGCATTTTTACCTGCAGAAAAAATGCATTTAATATCCAAATTTTCAAGAAGAAAATCACACATCACTTGTCTGCCCTTGAAATGCCATAAATGCTGGATATAATTGTGGCATTTCTAGTTTTGACAAACAATGTTTACAGCCTGTAAACCAAATCCAAAAACATCTCCTCAAAATGGCATGAACTTAATTTAGACTGTTTATTTGGTAAGAAAATGGTAATGTGACAAGGCAATTATCTATTTTGGGGGTTCAATTGAAGGCACATAGATTAATCCTGTCATAATTCGGTGTGTGATCAGCACTGTTGATTGCTGCACAAAACAGTACACCAACACTGTGATGTCATACACTTGGGCACATCAATGGCAGATAAGTGTATGGACAATATCGAACTACACAAACCTATTGGTGTTGAAAAATGTATTCATTTATTTATTTGATTGGTGTTTTACGCCATAATCAAGAATAATTCACTTATATGACAGCGGCCACCATTATGGTGAGAGGAATCCAGGGCGATCCCTGGGGAAACCCACAACCATCCATAGGTTGCTGGCAGACCTTCCCACATAGAGCCAGAAGAAGCCAGCATTGGTGAGGGGCACATGGTCATAATGCCGCCTTGGCACGCTAACCCCCTCTGCCACAGAGGCCCGCTTAAAAAAGTATAATTTTCAAAAAATCTAGCAAGTTTCACTCTTTAAATCATTTCGGCTCCGTGTTTCAGATAGTTGAGCTATAATGTGACAATTTTGAGCGAAAAAATTGATCAACTGGGACAGCTCACCTTTAACTTCACCTCACCAAATGATATGACTTTTGTCATATCATACACAGATCTGTGAGGTGAAAGAGCACAAGAGAACATCCATCAAAACTAAGACATGATGGATTATAAACAAGAACACCTGTCAATTTTGGGATGTGAAATTAAATTTTCGTAACGTGAAAAGCAAGTCAGTTCTTTTCGATCATAAACCTTAGTCTCAATATTTCATGCACCATTAAAAAAATAAAAACACTGTGGGAAAAGTATACACTACCGTCCTTTTCTACAACAGGTAAAGCATATTTGAAATATTATTGAGTATGGCGTAACACTCTGATTAAATAAATGTACACCGTATTTTCTCCATAATATCAGACCCTTTTTGGGCAACTGTATACCATGATGCCTTGCGAGGGCTTTCGTCTTTTGTCATAAACTCTCAGCGAGGAGTATAGATAAGCAGTTATTGACCCTCCTCACTTTCGTCACACCTCATAGTCTCACAAGCTGACGGAGATAGCAGGAGATTTCCTGCCAGGTTTTGAAAAGTTTATCATTTGTGTCACTGAAAGCTATGCACACTCTGATATGCCTACAAACTGCAATATTAGACAAAATCTGCTATTTAGCAAACTAATGGCTTTAATAGAAGAAATCATCAGTCTGTGATGTGTGATCGTCCTGGCTTACTTCAGAGTGTCTCAAATATCAAGTGTCCCTTATTTTGGAGAAGGTACAGTAATTACAGTTAACTGACCTTAACAGAAGCATTTCTGGAGAATCCCATAGACATGAGGATATCCAGCAGATCTTCTCTAGGAGTGAACATTGTGGGCTCTTCGCAGCCTGCCTCCATGTCTGTTAACAGAATATAACACCGGTCACTTTACTGATTTGTCTGAATGGTGGTTTACATTGTATTTAACCACCTGGGCCCGGCTTCATGAAAGTTTACTTGGACAAAGTGTGCTCGGGTCTCTAAGTTCACTTACCGGACTGTACTTGGTAAGTCAAATAAATTGCACTCCATACAACAATTTTACGAACACCTATTTGAGTGAATTTACTTTTAACATTTAATGAGGATTTTCAGGAACTCTTTCATGTTAAAGGACAAAATGTCTATGCCACTCTGTTCTTGTTTCATCGCAACTAACTTTTACATCTCTAAATGCTTGTTTGAGGGCATAAGCAATATTCTTTGAGGAGCTAAGAATGAATGTTCAGCAACTGTATCAACAGTTCACTCTTTTCATATTTACAGAGATCAAAGAACTGTCATTTTGCTTCTAAGTGAAAGTGATTGTGACAGATCTCTTTGAGTTAAGCGCGTTTTGAGCTAAGTTAACTTTGATGAAACTCGCTTGGCTTAATGCTACAGGTAAGTGTGTTTGGGAAGTTAAGTGCCAAATCCCACTTAAAAACCATTCATGAAACTGGCCCCTGAACTCAAACTTGGAGTGACCACATTAATGAGAGGCTTCTAAGTCACCGTGTTGTACTCAGCCAAATACTCGAACGCAGACCAGTGTTTTCTTTTTTGCAACTCTCCTATATTTGATTTATGAATTTAGCTATAAATAAGCAGCCGTATAAGTCGTAAGCTGGTTTTTGTCTCAGTCCGTAAGTAAAATGTCTGGACGTTCTAACAATACGCAAACTGCGTCAAAGTTTTTAAGCTGAGGTTGTTGTCACTTGGTAGAGTGACATTAGGTCATTCAACAACCTCTTTCCACAACGATCAGTCTTTACAACTGCCAAATTGCTTACAGCTACCTCGACCATGTCAGATGATTCCAGACACTAACCCTGCTCAAAGGACACCAATGGCAAATCTGACATGCTGAGCCAGAAGTGTGCAGCTTCATCGAGCCGCGTGCTGATGTTGTTGTTGTTGTTGTTCGGGTTACTGATTGAATGACTAACTTCCGCCCGCGTCGGTTTCGGCTGAAACGTCAAATATTTACAAAATACGTGCCTGTTTGTAATGTGCGCGACTTCACTTGATGCAAGTCGGTAAAGATCTGGCTTGACACTAAGAAAATGACGAGTAACATTAACCATAAGCCAGAGTTGGCACACCTGCTTTAGGCTTTGACTAGTCTCGCAGTAAACATACTCCTTAGAGAACTCCGAAGCCGAGTGGACAGTCTTGTAGTCAGGCATAGGAAGATATGCGAGACCGCGGACATCCGGGCACTTTCCCGCTTGCAGCACTGGCCAGCAAGAAGAGATAGGAAATTGAACAACAGTGGAAAATTTACTTCGACTGATTATAACCAGAAACCATGGTGTGCTTTACTACAGAACAATCTGCATAGCATATATGAGTCATTCTACCGAAACAGACCTTTTTAAAGGAAAAGTTAGCTATCAGTTCAGATTTGTTTCATCAGCAAACTTTTTGCCCTAATTCATTCCATATATTTCTAAAATGTTCAATGCCCAGTCAATTTTCCTTTGGTATATTTAGTGATTTTCTACACTTTTAGTCGCAGGTGGACAATCATACCTGTCCTTACTGTTACGAATACATATGCTGTTATAAAATGTCAAATAAGAAGGGAAAACAATTTTTTACTGTAATAACGGAAACAAACACACAAACTTTATTCGAATAACACCCCTGCACATCTTTTTTCGTGAAAATGTGCCCTCAGTTGGAACTTTCAGTACAACATTAGATGCCCACAACCGGCACGTCGCATAATTTGTTTACATTTATACATATCAAGAATACAATCTGTTAACAAGATCAAATTTATAACATTTTCCTAATAATTAAATTTGTGAAAAAGGGATTATGACGAGTAGATAACAAAAAGAACATAAAACAGGTAATATTTTGCGAAATTTGTGTGCGTTACGGTAAAGACGAACGTAACGGTGAAGACATTGGTGTAACGGCAATGGCACGAAAGGGTGTCAAAAAATCAGCAGGGTCCCCTAGAGAGATTAAAAATATATATATCAAGTCGTCTTGGCAGGATCTATCTAATGCCGGTCGGAACTAAATGAATATAATTCACATGTTTTCTCTGTATTTCCGTACTGTTTCGATGTCTGACTAGGAAATCTAAATAATACAGAAAACAATATAGTTAATAAATATATATCGCTTTCGCTAAGGATTAAATGCAAGTATAAATAGATTGCATAAATACTGTTTGTATTTTATTGAATATTTCTTTCTTTTTTAATACGAGTGTGTCCTTACTGGACATCTCTTCACATTAGCGGTTCAGAATTGCGCTAGTCATTATTAAGCCCACGTGGCTCGATGTCCACTGCTTGGTATTTCGTACAGCCCGTCACCACCACAAAACAATCGTTGAAATAAGCATTATTAACATTTCCCAGGTATGAAAGGTAAGGGCACATACTAAATGTACTATGTGTACGACATACTTTTCCATAACGTGTACGTAATAACCGCTCAAAATAAACACCAACAACTGCCAAAGTGCTCTGGAACTGCGTCGTCTGCTGTCTGGCCACGTGGCTGTCGCACACAGTGGCATTCCTTTTCAGAAAATTTCAAAAACATTTCTTGTGGGACAAGGCCAAAATACAAAAATTAAGAAAAGAGTGCCGGTAGCTGAACAAAATTCCATTACATTTTAAGCGTTTACCCTGATTTAACCTGATAACATTGATGCTGGTCTGATGGGGCCCAAAAGAGTACTTAAAATTCTAGCCGAAGTACAAATTTGATCACTTGGGACAGGGAATTTTTAGAGTGTTGAGATCATAAACTGAACTTAAAACCAGCAAAAATGTCGTATTGAAGGGTTTTTGTTTATTGCGAATGCAGACTATTATTTCCGTAGAATCACCCACATAAATTATGAACGATAACGACTCCTTTTTTTTTCTTCTTTTTTTGACTTATGAGGCGGTGAAATCTCATCCCTATTAACTTCCATCTTATTTTGACAATGTTTTCACCGTCGTGTCTGTGCGGGCAAGGCTAGCGTGTTGGCGCAAGTAAAACCGCTAATGCCCGGATGTCCGCGGTCTCGATTGAGAGCTGTCTGCATTTTTAGGTACGGCTTCCAAGCGCGGTTTTCACCCATGATTTTTTTTTTGGTTTTTTGGTTTTTTGGAGGTTTTTTTGTTTTGTTTATTTTTTAGCTTCTGCTTCAGAACAAAGCTGTGACACAAAATTGCGATCCTTATGGTTTTCTGGGAAGCGATGAAAGTCAAGTGAAGGGACAGCTCAAACAATGCAAGTACCGGTAGTACTGTATAAAGTACATTTCGCTGTATGTAAAATGACCTCTGTGAAACATTTAACCTGTTGCGTTGCCCCCCCCCCCCCCCGATGTTATAAAATAACCACTCTGTAACAATACAGGTTCAAAGGCTGGAACTACAACATACCATGGAAGTCCAGTGCTATCTAGAAAAGAAAATGATCTGTGCAATGACACCCCCACCCCCACCCCCCAATCAACCCGATCTACTTTTAGACCATCTATAGCAGTTACGGTGATGAAACGTTTGAAGTACGGGATAAATCGAATATCTGAGCAATTTTATGCTGTGAAACAGAAATGAACCGTGCCGGTTTTTCGCTGCGTATATCTCACCGGCAGATATTACACAGCCTCTAGTAAATGAACAAGGACACAAAACTTACTGAATGTTTGAATTAGACAATTATTTTCTGACGCAGGTCATTAGGCCTAGTATTCAAGAAGGCTTCCCCCCATAGAGCTTGTCTTGTTGTACGTGAAACGTTCTCTAAGAGTGACAAACATAGATGCGTGAGAAAAGCTGGTCGAAACTTTATTCAATGCATATCAAGGCCGGACACGATTAATATTCTGCCAACCGGATACTGGAAAAGTGTGTCATTTCAGCCCTTTCCGTGAGTCCATTTGCCGTTTCATAGCTTTTTAAATCTACGCGCTGTCTGCCCGGTTCCCGACATACGAAAACCATGAAAATGACGTGGTAAAATGGACACAATACATTAGAGGTCAAAGTCTCGGCGAAGGAATAGATTCGCCCTTAAGTTTCGATTACTCAGTCATTGGTGGTACCGGATATGTCTCTCTTAATACCACATAGTATAATATCTGAAAGAGTATATGATATAAAAGAGACATTTTATCCGCTGCGTTCAGTCCTCCAGACACTTCGTTAAAGTACCTCGCCAAAGACTAGTCCAGTCTTTGGAGACAATCCACTTGATAAATCCAAAGCTTTCTGAAAAAGTGTATGATACATGTATTGAAAACGAAGTAAGCTGTGTCAGAACGTTTATCCTCTGTCTTATCCTCCGCCAGGTACTCCGAAAAAGTGGCCCCTCCCCTCCTGCCACCAACTCTGACAAGATTACCCAAATTATAGACCGACTGAAAAAATTAAATGTTGTTCCCTGAGTTGACCCCGGCTAGTTACTACAACTGCTATCCCCCATTTTCCGCCAATATCCGACAGCCTGTGATAAGAACAAGACTAGTGCATTTCTCAGTTCCTCATTTCTTCTCAGGATGACTTAATTAAAGTTGAAATATTGAGAACGTCAAAATGAATTTCTTCGGAGTGACTTTGCTTATTTATTATGCTAAGCTATTCAGTGGATCAGTAAGACTAGTACAATCGTCGATGGTATAAATATCTGAACAAGTATATCATGCAGAAGAGAAAATGACATGTTTATCGTGTTGAATATGATCGCCACGTTGGATATACATTGTATAACCAGTTGCAACCAGGGAGCACCTGACATACATGTATATTTGATTGTCGACACCATATATATATACTGAAATGCTGCACGATCTGGAAACTTATTTTATTCATCCGTCTAGAACATTCTATGTGTCTTTTCGTTTTCACTTTTCATATACATTCTTAGTTCTTTGGTGCAAGGTTATTTGTTGTTTCTGGAAACTGGTCTTGCGATTGACCTGGAACGCCCGTTTTGGTTGATCGTTGTGATACGAATGTCGGTTTCGACGCCTGGATCCAGTCCAATGGGTTGACTTCGCGAGACATTCCGAAATAACTGGTCCTTTATGCTTTGTTTGTTCGGGAAGAACAAGAGTAGGGTTTGGGAAGAATCTGACGTCTTATACTTTTCAGATGACAATATTCTATATAGGAAAACAAGGAAAGCATTTTTTATGGCATATCTCATTTGATTGACTAACTTAGGCCTACAGAAACCAAGTATTAGGTTCTATATTCTACCCTGCCGCTACCCTTACCTCCAATATAATACCTGTAAAAAACTGCATGTACTTGCAGCATTTCCTAGTAACCATGTTAACTTGCATGATGTCTCTGGTAAATCACAAAAGACGGTTTCCGTAAGGGCCATAATGTACAAATTATGAGGGAAGCACAACATCCCGTACCAACAAACCACTGTATATTGTGAGAGTTAAGAAAAAAGTTTCGCATCTGCATTGTACGTAAAACTTAAACATATAAGACATTCATCCCCTTATTTTGACTACTTGCAACAGCCCTAATATACAATGAAGGATGAATACTGCAATGCACATTTGGGGATTAGCTTTTACAAGAACTGACGTAAACGGTGAATCCGAAGTGCAATAGTGAATCCAGTCAAACCGAAGACTGTTACGTTGGTGATCTTGGTCCTACCGCACTTGGTGCTCAGCAGAAGAAGACCAGGCCCAGTACTGGTATCAGTATAATGTGGCTGGGTGTGGCGTGGGGGCTGCTGTCTTCAACATATCGTTTCTTTGAGGTTGCACTAGACATATGTTGGCAATGGAACCGACCAGCTACTCGAAGACACAGTGGTGATTTATTCGAAACAAGATTTAAAGTGACGTTGAGATGAGAAGAACTGACACGAGTTTGTTGTAAAAGTCAACCTATATTCACAGCTTTTATTGGAAGGGTAGATCCAACGGTAAAATGTCTGACAAATGTTATTCTCGCTTTTAAGGATATTCTTTACAATTTATATTTAAGGATATTCTTGTTCAGATATCATTGGATTTATTATAAACCTTCAATAGCTTGACTGGTCTTAGCTCTACGAGTGAAACCGACACCTGACATAGCGGTGTGCTGAAGTAACCGAGCAGGTTCTAGAATAAACTCAATCGACAGTGTTGGAAGCAGAGAAACTTGCTTCCTGCCCAAAAGCTTATGGAAATGCATTATAACAAGCCTTGTTTGTACTGGACATAAACGCGCCTAGTTTGGCCTCTTCGCAGGGCTTCCTCGACACACACGGGAACCCTAATTTTGCACACGGACCTCACCCGAAGATGTAAGTGACGGAGATGTTACTGCTCAGAACAGAATCTTCATCCGCAAGTCAATTGTGTTGGCTGTCTTCTTCCGAAAAATGTTCAGACCTTCATTCATACCTATGGAAGGGTGAAAATGTATGAAGTGTTGTAAAGAATTTGTCCACTTAGGAGAGCATTTCCAAAGGTTTTCTAGCCAGGGACTAGTGAATGAATCAAAACAACTGAGGAGATGTCTTAATTCATTTGCTGGACATACCAGATGATATTTTTGACGTGTCTCTAAAAGTCGCATTAAAGATCGAAGGCTTTGTCGGGTGGGTTTTACCATTGTGGAACGAAGTGAAAAACGCTACAATGATACTGAATCTCTGAAGAAGGAGTTCTGACCCATGGCTGTTATCGGGTGATTTGAATAGATATGAGATACAAGGCAAGTGACCTACTTATTTATGGCTGCCAATATGATTACGTATTTCACGGGAATCTCGAAGTCACGTGACGGCGAGAATTTCTACTTCCCCTCTGATTTCTGCAAGGCTGTGTACGCCTACTCCATTGTTTTTTAAGCATGACAAAATTAACAACTCAAACGAGGAGGCATTGTTGCACAGTGCATATGCCATTGGAAATATTAAATGACTTTGGATTTCTGGAACAGCCAAATATATTTACAAATTTCCAGTGTTTAGGTGTCCAGATCGAAACTAATTTTATACAAGCCACCTTGCAAATGAGAACACTGACATTCTGTGATAATTAAACTGACTTTCCGTGTTATTTAATTATGCCAGCAACTGTCACTATTTTCATTTTGAATGTTCCTGGCAATTTTTATGTTATGTTATATTCACTTAGTTGTCTGATAACACTAGGGACAAGAGTTGTAACACGAAGGACATCATGTAACACCACGGACAATTATGGGAGCCGGATTAGGACATCTCGTCCCGCGACATGAGGACAGTGCAAATCGAGCACTATTGGTGCCGTCCTCTTGCCGCTTGTCGACACCCGCGGGGCGCGGGACAAGAGCACGAGTATCGTCCTCGTGTCGCGGCCCGTGATCTATCAAAGCTTATGTCTCGTAGGCAAGAGCACGAGTATCGTCCTCGTGTCGCGGCCCGTGATCTATCAAAGCTTATGTCTCGTAGGCCTACGTGTTAGGTGATTAAGTAGGTCATCTGGAGCCCATTCCGCTGACAGGAATGGGCATTTTTCAGGTTTTTCTGGGCTTACTAAAATGTCATTCATGCTTTTGGATTTTGAAGTAATAGTTAGTTCATGTTAAAGTAAAAGGGAGCTCATGACTGAGGCGCTGTTCATTAAAAAGGTTACAAAATTCTCTTTTGAATGCAAAAACCTGTTTGAATTTATATGAATTCGTGGCTGAATTATCTTCGCTTGAAGAGTGAAGCATTTTGCTGCCGACTGGGGGTGTTGGATCCGCCAATGCTTTAAAGCTTATGAGAGATTGACCAATCAGTGAGCTAGGAAATATCAGTTGTTTATAAGCTATGACGTATATCTTCCGAGCTGACTGTCAATGTAACATGTAATAACACAGGAACAGGACACTGTTTGAATGTTATGTACAGGGTGTCCCAAAAAGATTTACTCACCCTTTGACTCCCCATTACTCAAAATAATAATAATAATAATAATAATATTAATTATGATTACAAATTTTCTTTCTTCAAAAGTTCGTCGTATGTCTTCCATTATTTAGGGTTAGTTGCACCTGAAACAAAAACCAAAAATATATGAGTAATAAGCAGTCAAAGGTTGAATACATTTTGGGGACATCCTATACTTTAACTATAACATCTACATGTGTGAACAACACTGTAAAGTATTTCCAGACCATTGTGTTGTGGCGGGAGTAGATTTCTTGATCATTTCATGCGACAAATTTAGATATATACTTAACTTCCGACCACAACCCTAGCGGCTTACTACAGTCTCAGGTGACAAGAGTGTTTCACATTAGGCCACAGCTCGCACGAAATGGCCCGGTTGTTAACGGATGTTAATCGACGGTTAAATGTCAGTTTCCGCTGTTGTAAGTAAGCATTTCAAAAACTAAACAGTTGATGAAAGTACCCATCGATCTCCTATATATACTACATGTTTCATCCACAGGTAGCTCTTTGGCGGTATGGGCTTGACCTGCTACAAAGAATTATTTTCATTATTGAACTAAAACAATGATACACATGTAGTGTATTGTGTTCACATTGTCTAAAACTGGTCCATCGTGCAATTCTGTTCACAATAATATTTTAAAGAAACATAAAGTAGAAAATTATTAGCTTGATTAGATCGTTAGAAAAGGGAATGACAGACCTTGCATCAAACTGCACGGTGTTGAAAGAAAAGCAAAAAAGTCAATGAAAAATATTAAATGTTGGAAACCACACAACAGTCTATTTGTAACGTCCGATAACTTCTTCGGATAACTCGAATGCCGATGACCGGTTTGCGGTTAGCTGATGATTGACATTCGTCACAGATAGACTAATTCATTCCTGTCTGCAACGGACAGTGCTGACCATGGGCACTTCCAACGCCTTAAAATACCTCCTGCTTTTAGCGATTAAGAAGGAGCGGAGCGAGCGAGCCCCTTCTTAAAGGGCTAACTGCCTTAGAACATAACCTAATTTTTCATTGGCTGCCAAAGGCACATTTCCATACACAAAGCATCAGACCACGATTACTTTCAGTGTAGGCAGCATTTCCACCATGTTCGACGTTTGTGAAAACATTGACGACACGTTTGGCGACCTCAATTTTCAGCCCTCTGCTGGTATCGGGGTACCACAAAATACTATTCATGATTCAGAGACTTTGTGTATTTGTATTCATAGCTGTGTAAACAATGTTGCCCTTATTAAAATACGGCCAAAAAATATGTATTGATATGTGAAAACTCTACAGTTATGACTGTTTTTCCCGGGAATAAGTGCGAAAGGCAATAAACACATAAATCCAACACATATTTTAATGAAAATTTGGACTTGGACACCTACTTAAAATAAATGATTTTCCCTAGTATATTGGTCTTAATTTAAAATTTTAAATTTCATGGAACATAAAATTCTTAACAGTGAAAGATTTTGTGGCCTGTATTTACTGGTTATAGCATACGATGACGTGGTTTGCAAAGTTCGTCCTGCTGGGTGTGAGCAGTTACACTGTCTTTGCGGGTGTTCAAAACTTGACAAACAATAAATTATGTTTGTTTCTCCAACTGTTTGGCACGCTACAGGATGAAGGAGAGCTGTCAATCAGCCGTCTACGCCCAATCAATCAGTCAACTGGCTTGTCAGTGATTATGTCAGTGAATTCATGTGACAATTGGAGCATTTGAATTGTTTGAAAGATTAGGGTATGTTCTTAACAGAATCTGCCAGCGTCCACCACCTACACATTTCAGATATTACTTATAAAACACTCATAAAAAGCCCTTAACCGCGCCCCGACATTTTCTTGAAATCAACATTTTCTTGAAATCGGCTCTTAGGCCTACATGAAACAGACTTTTATATGTCGCGGGCCACGACAGCAGGACGGCACCCATCGCGAGCGATTTGGACCGTCCTTGTGTCGTTGGTCTCGACCCGCAAGGCGCGGGACGAGATGTCCTCATCCGACTTCCATAGACAATGATACTAATGTGTTGTACACAGTACTACCGCTCATCTGTTGTGGCAAAAAATTTAGCTGAAATAACCTAATGCTGTACAAGAGCCAAACACAGACACAGATGTAATAAAAAAAATACCTCATCATGGCAATATACAAACCGTGATGTTTAAACTACTTTTCGGTATGAATGTATGCTTAGATTTAACGTAGCCATTAATTTTTCAGTTACGACGAGGAGTCATTGGAATATATATATACTCTGCCTCCTTATGGCAGGGTGAGTCCATGGCGCCTCGAGGCGGAAGGTCTAACCACCAGGCAGCACCTAGCTGTTCCGAGCTAACACTAACACTTTAGTTATGGTTTTACTTTAACTGTTCATGTAAAGGCTTTGAACTTTCACACTCTGTACCCCGCTGGCTTATGCCGAATCAGTGGCCCGTGCGCTGTTCGCTGTAGCTTTCAAGTTCTCCACAACGAGAGGGGGTCTACATAAAACTGGCACGGAAAGCTGGATAATTTGACAACTTTGTTATATTTAAAGTTCTCCTGGTGACAATGGCACAATTATGAGAATTCTTAAATCAAACGGTGGAATATATCGCGTCGAACTAGGCAGAATCACTATCGAAGTCCTATTGCTTGACGACCGAAATCAAAGGGCGATTAGCCGCGCCGCCCTGCATATTAGTCCGCTAAAGGCTAAATATAACACAGAAACAAAACAGAGCTATGCTAACAAAGTCGTTGACGGTGTAATGCGGTCTCTATGAACGTTATGTATTGTAAATAACACGCAAGTGAAGCCTGTGCACCTTCACACAAAGAAATTAGGGAAACTTTTCTCCCGTATGGTGTACAGCAGAGGGAGGTTGAACGGTGTACGACCAAATGTGTGCATAAGATTGATATTGACTTCCACCGACTGCTACTGGTTGTGAGAAATAAGCCCAGACGATGAGAAAACATTACAACAGAAGTGTGGACGATGCAGTGGAACACTTAACACCTGAACTGGAACAAGGCGAATGTGAAGAATCATGTGTGTCCAAGAAGCTTGGATGAACAGGATTATAGTTTTAGTAACACATATGAAGAAAGCATACTATACAGCTTTCAAATATACATGTCAGGGTGTCCCCAAAAAATGTACTCACTCTTTGGCTGCCCATTACTCATGTATTTTTGGTTTTTGTTTCAGGGGGAACTATCCCCACTCATTCGATGAGTAGAAAGAAGAAATTCAAAGACAATGTCTCGCAATTCCAAATGAAATGTTCCGCAATGTTGTCGAATCCATTGGTCCGCGTTATCAGCTGTGTTTTTAAAATGGTGGAAACCAGTTTGAACATTTGCGAACACGTAGGAATGAGTAGAATAGACTAGGGGGGGGGACATTAAAGTTTTCTTTTATGCCATTTAATTTTCTTAAGTTTAATGTTATTTTCATTAATTTAACTCATTAGACTTGTATCTATGTCAAAAAACACCTACATTAAAACAAAATACATGAGTAAATGGGCAGTCAAAGGGTGAGTACATTTTTTGGAAGACCCTATATGTGAATCGCTTGCAAACAAATTAATACTATATATGTACAATCAAGTAGGAGTACACATTAATTATAAAACTTCGGGATTATTACACCTGTACCTGATACATTGATTTGATAATATATTTATATACACATATACTAATTTATAGTAATAGAATATCTCAAACATTTGCTCACATCTGCAGAATAAGTTATTTTCATTCAGTACTCTGCCACACATAGATAAAAAGTGTTGCCTAGATACACAAATTTTGCGCTCGCATGTATGATAAATTAGAAGATTGGATACTACTCTTTTTTGATACAGTCTTGTGTACATGTACTTCTGCACTTTGAAGTAATGCATTGAAAAATTTGAACAACTCTTTTTCCACATATTTTCTATATTTATTCCTCAGCCAACACTTTAGGCACCCCAACTGAAGCATGATAAAAAGACATTAAGCCA
The DNA here is from genome assembly GCA_016165875.1 of Acanthopleura granulata. Lineage (NCBI taxonomy): Eukaryota > Metazoa > Mollusca > Polyplacophora > Chitonida > Chitonidae > Acanthopleura > Acanthopleura granulata. The sequence continues at coordinate 73,916 of JABBOT010000044.1, forward strand.
TATATGGTGAGAGGATAGACAAGTTCTTATTAGCAAATCTGTGGTTCCTTCTTATGTAGGTGACATCTGGCTGATAGATCTCCAGCACCAGATATACTTGAGACAATACATTTGCCTTGCAGAGCTGGAAATGGTTTTATTCCTACTATTTTATGCTCAACATATATCAACTTAACTATTGCATATTTGAACACTATCCCCTACAAGAATATATTTATATTTTCATATTAACGAATAGAGGTCAGTATATTTCTTAAAATTAAGAGAAACGTGCAGTTTAAATGCTCTTTAGTTTATACCTATAAATAATAAACAATTACTCTACTTATATAGCTATATCCTATATATTATATTTATTTCACTGTTCATTAAGGCCAAGTTAATGGGTCTAGAAAACCACAATTCTCATGGTAAACCACTGATATTTCATGTATATGGACAGTATCTTTCACATGAAATAAATTATGTATTCATATAATGAATGTCAGTATTTGTCTTAAAATTAAGAGTGACAAGAAAGTTAAATGGTCTAGAATTTATTAATATAAATAGGAAACTATTACTATTAAATGGCAATCAGTTTTGTGGAGGGAGAAAACCAGAGAGCTAAAGATGAACCGTAGACCTTTGGCAGGTTACCGACTAACTTTCCCACTTGTGAAACGGCACACCTCTTTGATTCAATACATGTACCGGTCAAATTTACATGAATGTAAACATGTCAGCATTTGCAATTGTTTAATTCTTTAAATGAAACGAGAGAATACTTTATGAATGATCAGGATAATGTTGTGTTATAAATATTGAGGGTATCGTAGCTTATGACATCTGTCACACTCCATACTAACCATATGCCAGCCTTGATGACTTTTGCAACAAATAACCCATTAAGAATCTATACTAAATTCCAATCCAATCTCTCCATTCAAATGCAGTTGTATTTATCGTAGGCGATGTACTAGGATGATATTAAAAAGGCTTACCGGATTAAAGAAGCAGAATGCTTTGCATGGAGTAAGGCATATAGTTTCAGCTCGCGCGTCACTCCTCTGTGTTGATGAAGTGACAAACAATAGGCAGTGTAAACATGACCTTTTTCCAACACGTGGTTTTTGGATTCAAGCGTGTGATTGATCTCTTTCTGGATAAATCAAAGCGAGAATAAGTCACGGGTGACATTATTTAAACCCTCACTAGAATCTGCGTTAGGTCACTACACCCACATAGCAAAATCTACCAGAATTTCTAGGTTCAATCGGTTCATCACGACGATATAAGTCGATTCAATTTTGTTACTATTTACGGTGCGCGGGGGGAACTTCGTTGTTCAGTCGGTTAGCGGGCTAACACAGCGCAATGACCCGAAGCATCCCACCAATGCGGTCGCTGTGAGTTCAAGCCCAACTCATGCTGGCTGCCTCTCACTCCACCCGTGGAAAGGTCTGCCAGCAACCTGGGGATGGTCGAGGGTTTCCCCTGGCTCTACCCGGTTTCCTCATACCATAATGGTGGCCGCCGTCATATAAGTGAAATATTCTTGAGCACGGCGTAAAGCACCAATCAAATAAATAAATAGTACGCACGGATTGATATATGACTGTCAGTACCATGTAGACCCGCTCTCAGTGGGGCGAAAGTTCTTTTCTAAGCGTCTTTCAGGAACAGAGTCCTCTGAAAGAAATTCAATGGTCCTTGTATCAATTTGTTAAACTCCAGTGCTGGCCTAGAGTTAGTGAAAATGCTGTGTTGTCAATATATACATTAAACAATGATTCCTATATATTACCACTGAAATCCGGCCTCTTGCCAATTTACCTTAGAGTTTATTCTAACTGTTTATCTATGTGCAGTGATGTCTATTGTAATTTATTAGACGTCACAGGCCTATAGTAGCCCAAAATGCTGTACTGTCATTACATTTACTTGACAGTCACTTGACAACAATGTAAAGGGACGAGGTCTCGGGGATTCCTAATCCATTGGCTAGCAGAATTCCGGTTCACAAAGGGAATTGATTGCGTTCAATTCGCTGGAAAAGAAAATCAATAGATTTTCAGTTACCGTTTTCGAGGGCCTTTCTTAATGCTCGTTGTCACTACATTTTACATTTTTACGCCTCAGTGAAATCCATAGCAACCCTAAAATATCTTAAACTAGGCATTTTATTTCTTTGCTCCTAGAGTATCAGTGAACATAATTGAAATTTTCATATGCGAAAGGGTTTTTAATATTGTCCGTGTTATACTTGGTTCGTTGTGTTACTCCAAAGGTTATACATGTTACATTACAGACATGTAACGCCAGGTCAATAAATAAAGATAAGTTCCTTCGCTTCTAATGATGAGACGGTTATCAATAGGTTGACAATCTTGCAACAGATTCATTTATGGACATCGATGTCAGTTTGAACTCCAGACACACAGCTGACCGATCTGTAGCGGTAATCCGAAGGACAGAATATTAAATTACGACCTGATCTGGTGGAATATTGTTTACAAATTGAGCAAAACTGCAGACAGAAGTTAATTATCGTGTGGTCAAAAATCTTCACACCAGGGGGAAGTTGCCGTGGAGTGAAATTAGTGGAGGTGAAGTGAAAATATGCTGTCTCCTGCTCAGACTGCTTTTCAAGTAACATATTATGCCATATTATGCCTCAGAATCAGTGGATTACTATTCCTTAGTAAACTACATCAGCTATGCAACTTGGCAATATGAGAAACGGTCCACTTCATTACCGCATTTCGTTCTGTGATATAGTATTTCAAATGAAGTTTTTCACAATCAATTGCAGCCTAAATTGTGAACGAATGAAGAAATTTGCTCGAGAATTCTTCTAATAACAGCAGGCAAATTTTATCATATGTTTCACCCATAATGTCCTATCATTTAATGTCAAAAAGTTAATTTCAGGTAAGTTTCATTCGACTGGGTTTACCAGTTGTGGATAGCAGAACTTTCATTGATGTGGTTAATTCGATTAAGCAGAAAACAAACAAAGCCTTGGGTTTTGTAATTACAGGTAGAAAATATACAGGTACAAAGTGCCAGTTGCACAAACTGTTATAATTAACTGTTTCAATAGAGCTGAAGTGGATGATCTGTTAGATGTGATGTTCGAGCCAAACGTGGAGTGACTGCCGATGCCATTGTAACAAATGGGTTAACACAAGATCTCAGTACTATTCTAATTCTTTTGATTTTAGGATGTAAAGTCTTTTTGGTGTACAGGCGCACGCTTGGTATGAAAATAATGGAAATTCTCTGAACTTTGCATAGATTTGAGCCTTACTGATGAAAGTTTGAAATTTTTGACGTGAGGGCCAAAGTACCAGGTAGTGATCAGGCTGCAAGTGATGTCCTCTTGGTGTTGCTAGGGATCCCTCCCAGTTTCTGGTACAGGGAACTCCAGATCTTGACGGTCAACCTGTGTCGAGATTTTCGTGGCTGCTTTCTCACAGCTTAGGCAAGGTATGCACTAATGTTTATTTGCCACGGGATGTTTGGGCCTGAGTTATGTACAGCATCACAGGTTAACATTGTCACTTATGGAAAATTAAGCTCTCAGGCCTGATAAGACATCCTTGGATTTTCCATGCGGATAGCATGGCCAGTTGCTGTGGTGTCCTTCATGTCAAGAGCAGAAGATTAGTATTACTTGCATTCCGCAAAATTAGACTTCCTCGCGCTGAAGTGGAGGGATTGCCCAGAGACTGCAAGATTACCTGTATAACTCCGGTTTTGAAGTCTTCGGTGTTGACAGTCCGTTAACATGTATCTTAACGAGTGCAAAACTGGAAAGTACATGGTACAGATGGGTTTCTAGATGGTCAAACTTGAATTCTGAGTAAGATAGGTTATGAGCCAGGTAAAGAAAACTTTGATGCTGTTGGACTTTCCAGGATGCCTTTTTATATCAATGAAGCCAGGAAGAGGTCAGGGTGCCTTGCGACAAGTCATAAGAGTAAGAAAGCTTACAGAACTGCTGTTCTTCTTGGCGGGGAGCTAAAATACAAAGGCTTCAGATTGGTGCGCCACACCATTGCGAAGGCAAAACATTTGTTAACACACACACGATGTGATAAATTGTGTGGGATTTTGAAGTTATGTAAAAATGGGCCATGGGTGCAAAGAGTGTCAGGGCGATATTGGTTTAGAAGGTGGGCCTCTTGGACCACATATAATGTGTGTTGTTAAAGTCTTCTCTTATGTTTAGGTTTCTATCCCGTACTATGTAATTTTATTACTTAAAATGTCAACACTAAAGAAGGGTTTGCTTCACACAAAAATTGAAACCTACTATAACAGTGACTACAATGATAATTTGACTCAAACTGTGCTTAAGATGAACAACTACGACCACTGTGCAATGAATTCGCCTTGTTACTAGCAACATCATTGTGTAAATTTTTTATTATTTTTATGTCTTCAAGTATAGCTTAAATAAAAGTTAGACATAGGACATGAAGGTATTAAGACGATTATTACATATCCTACAAGAATACAGGCTTAACAAAAATGTAGGTGAATTTGTGGCTAACGAATGTGACTTATCTCATATACTTTGTGGCCGCCTCCCTGCCTCTAGCTTCCCCCATCTCTTGAAATACGGTAGCTGCTTTGTGCAGCGCAAGCTTTTCATTGTGAAAGCAAAACATAAAAGCCACCATATTTCAGAGAGGACGTGAGCAAATACTATATGAACATGGTAACAGACTTCGAGTTTCCAATGATAAGCTTTATGCCGATGTGGTGGAGTAAACAATTGGGTATTGTTTGACTTTTGACAACCTTTCAAGTCTATAACTTTTGAGAATAATGTTGAGTCAAAAAGCGTTTGCTCAGAAGTCCATCTCTCTTCAACAATATCGGACTCTGCCCGGTTTCCCCTCACCATAATTCACCATAATGCTGACCGCAGTCTCATAATTGAGCTATTCTTGAGCTTGCGTAAAGCACCAATAAATAAATCATCGGGCGTATTGAAGCGTACGAATCCTGTATTTCATTTGTTAGGTATGGACCACAGAGACACGGGCATATCCAATGAAATGGGTCGTGTATTTTTTTCTCTATGTGGGGTGCATGAACCCACGACAAGAATGATACCGCTTCCTGCATCACTAAGGAAAAGACAGATCGTGGCAATGACACGAATAACATAATGTACAAGGTCTTAAGCATGATTTGGAATACTTTCATTTAAAGTATTTATTACCGGTATACGAATATGACTATATACAGTTCCGCCTGATTTTACAATATAAATATATACATATAGAGAATTATATATACATAAATACATACATACATATATCTATGAAATTGTCATAGTGCGTAAATTATACAGGTTGACGAGTATCACCGCCATAACGTCTGAGTATAGCACATTTAAATAATCAATGGAAAAAGCAACTACAATGTCGCACTGATGTCATATGATTAAGTTGAGAGGGCATGCTTCAAATCACGTTAGATGCAGAGCATCTTTGGTTGTCTATGGAACTATTCCACCAAACCATATGATTTGGTGGAATAGTTCTCCAACATTGGTGAACGACGTCCATTTATAACTTATGTCGTGGAACAGCAGGGCATTTTGACAAGCATCCATGTTGTTGATTTTTGCGCAAGCAACATGTAATCTTAAAAAAAAATGCCGGTAATTGTTCCACAGTTTATCTTGACTCGCCTATAACAGCGTGTTTTTGGCTCATGTAAACACTGAGTGGCTACAGGTGTAAACGTGGACTGTAACGAGACATGAATATTAACAATGCGGCAATAGGGCCTATTTAAAATATTTTCGGGACACATAACTGAATAAGTTAACAAACAGCGTAAAAACGTCTCTATGTAGTGCTTCTGTTTTCAATATGCGTTTTGAGCTGGCATTGATTGTGAACTGGAATAGTGCATTGGAAGGCTGCTCTCAGACGTGTACGGCACTGAACTATATGGCGTCTGATTGTAAATTGTCGTAGCCGGAGGCAACCCCATTCCGTACGAAGAGTAGCCATTACCCATCACGCCCTGCGCATTAACATCGCCGTAATTGTCATAATATGCGGGAACCTGGGAACCAGGTTTGCTCGACTCCAAATCGTCCAGCCGTCTTTTTTTGGCAGGTTGTTCGTGTGAATAACAACTTTCATCGTAATCTCGTCCTTGGCGAGAAAGTTGTTGGATCCAGTGGACGTCAACATTTGGCGGCATCTCGCCTACATTTTCATCTGCATAACCATGTCGGCCCATTTCCGCTTCATTGCCTGAGCTCTCGCTGTTATCACTTTCTCCAGACGATCGCACACTTCGGCTGTATCCGGCATTTTCCAGAGGTACGGGTTTATACCGAGAGCCATAATCCGGGATAGCCTTGTCCGTGTAACCATTGGGTTCGTACATTGGCCCGCTTATAGTGAGAGGTTTGATCTCCAAGTGCCCGCTCTGATTGGCTGTCGGAATACCCCCATCGTTACCTTTGTATTGAAGAAATCCGGATGTAGGTGGCACTCCATACGGCCGGAGGTGTTGTTTGTGCATGTCCATATTGGGATGCGACATGCTGTTTGTGTTAAGTCCCATGGGATACATAGGATTCATCTGTGGGTACATGATGTCACTGGCCATTCCCTCAGACCTGTAAAAAAAACGAGAACCATGCATCAATGCGAACACTCAATTTCAAAACGACTATATACAATAGTAGCAGTATTTCATCAATAGTTGCCTTTAAAACTTAAACGTCAAACTTTCAAACAGTAATGATGTATCAGATGTGAATGGTGAGATTAACTCTCTCGCCGCCTTGCCAGAAGACACATCTGGAACGCAACGAACGCAAAGAATACGATCACAAACTCACCTGTCGTAACTGTCGCGAAAGCCTTTTGCGAACGGGTTATGATCGATCTTTAACTGGGTGATCTGAAATATCGCAAAATTATCACAATAAAGCAAAATGTTTATAATACAAAAAAGAAAAAATACAGCACTGACGCTAAAACTGAAAATTGATTAACTACTTTAATAATGTCTAACGGAATACTCCAGAAATGCTCACTTATATCATTGAGATTGAACTTGAAGAGCAAACAAGAGTAAATGATGAAATGTTAGTTATAGAAACCATCACGGACATAGCAAAAGGAGCCGTAGAACTATTCACTGAAAACCATGACATAGCGACGTTATTTAAATGATAATATAACTACTATTATTAGTTACATAGTAAACTACACAGGTCACTCCAAGAAAAGACTTAAAATTGATCGTTGACAAACATCAACATCTCGACCTTTGTCTGATCATCATCAGGAAATACTAATAATAATCCTGGTGATGACCAAATAAAGGTGAAGTTAATCAGTGAATCTGATGGATTATCAGTTACAGCAGACAGAATGATACGAAATTACTCACGTCTGTATTCTGATAGGCAGTGACGGCGATGAACTGAGTCTCGGGAAAACTATGAGTCTGCAAGTTCTTCTGGTCGCCAGGCGAGCTTGTGCCGACTTCGATCACGTGAATCCGAGGCTGGTATTTGTGCATCGAGTGCAAAACGATCTGAAATATTAATATTGTGAAAAAACATAAGTAAACAATTTAAAAACGGGCACAATCATATCTTGGCAATATTTTTTAAATAATTGAAAAAAATCGCACCGTTTCAAATAAGATACACATGCCCTATCATTGCCTTTTATGGCTCAAAGTTTTATATATGTATAATAGAATTCCATTATGCATTGTTTTGCAGTGGCACGAACATTATAAAACAGGGTCCATAATAGAATCCACAGAACAAAACAAACAACTTACGTGTCCCTGGTCATTGTTTTTGTTGTTTGTCAGTTTTAGCTTTCCGAAAACTATGTCTTGTTTCATCCAATGGGCTCCCGTGTTTGGCGAATCGGGATGAAGATAAACTCTGCCAGCTATGAAAAAAAATTAGAAAAATATTAAGTTACACGATGTACTGGAGGAAAAGGAAGTCAGACGTTTTCCCTGCTTTTACTGTGTATATATGTATATATATAAATGTATTCGGAACGAAGCTGTGTCAGATGTTTGCACTGTCTCTAATACTGGTTGGAAAATATCTTGTGGAATTATGGAAATATGCCTTAAGAGTCAGACTCTAATACAATGCATATTCTGGAGTGCGGCGTAAAACACCAATAAAATCAGGGCATGACACATTAAGCCTATGCATTGGAAGCTGGCAGTACAACTCGTGGCTCTTAATGACAATTTTCTGGCTTACGTTTACATCATTAAGTAATGTCTGTAAGACTAAGGGGGGATTGCAATTCAAGCATTATGTCAGATGCGAATAAAATGACGGAGGAGCAATATGTCAATCGCGAATAATCAAAGATGGGATATACTGGACACGCCATAAAGAGACGCAATCGCTTTTTATACGTATAGCGAATTGCAATTTGGTTACATAGCCATGGTGAGTCTGGCTGACATAGTTCAAGAAGGTATGCGAAGCTGATCCAATTGGGTGGAAAATAGGTATCCGAGATCGCGGGGGTCAAGTTGCCCCACCTTTGCAGCCTCAATACAAAGTACATACCTTTTTTTTAGGGAGGGGGAAATTTGGCTTGAGTGTTATAAACATGGTAATTGCCGCAAATCCCTCTGGGTTTTTAGTAAATATTATGCTTGGGAACAATAAGGTCACAGCGGCATGGGGTCCATTGCGACTTCAACCCCTGCTAGAGTTCCACACGCTGCCGACTTTATCTCTACCCCTGGGCTTTTGTGCTGCAAAATGGCAGTTTATAAACTTGTGAAAAACCTCAAGTGTGTAATTACTGGCCAGTGAATAGAAAACAGCAGGTGGAAGACTCAGCTAAGCAAAGGGGGCTAGGAGTGGCATTTGGACTCCGACTAAACGTTATATAGTGCATGGGCCAGAATGTACGGTTAGCAAACACCATAACAGAGATAAAATTTAGCTGGGAACCATCAAATCCGTTAATGTTTAACATGCATGTGGAATACTAAGAAAACTGTTACTAATTCTTTTCTTTGTGTGTATAAACTGATGTACAAGTTCATTGTGAAAATCTACTTTCGAGTTGCAGAAGATAAAGTGGATAGAGTTTATTTTATGACATTTTATTTAATTGGTGTTTTACACTTAACTCAAGAATATTTTACTTATACGACGGCTGTCAGCATTATGGCGGGAGGACACAGGCAATTCCACGAGCAAAACTGAGATTAGATGCGAAGTCAGACGGCTAAGATTGATTTATCAGATTTACCATAGTTCGTGTAACGATTCATGTGCATCTGTAATGGCGGGGTCTGCAGGTGTGCGGATGCATGTGGTAGGCCAATGAACACATTAACCAACAGTTTGCTTTGTTCGAAATAACATTTTCATCGCCTAATCATCGAGGAGCTCCGGGGAGCAGACAGAAAGATAATGCCGTGTGGGGTGCTAATGAGCCTGTAAGAGGCAGTAAGTAACGAGTGATCATCGTTACATATCGGCGACCGCTCAGGTATCCCTGCACACCTGCCCGGATACCTGTTGACCGACGGCTCAATTGTACGCCGACAAAGATTAATTGCAAGTACTGATTGAATAGGAAGCGACTGCAGCAGGTTAACATATTAGCGTGGAAAACGAGGCGGCCGACTGCGCATCCCATTCCGTTATTTATATTATAGAGTCGGGAGCGGAGAGAAACCCCTTGCGGTGCGCCCAAACTATTGTGTAATCGTTAGGCTGCACCGGGAAATATGATAGCGGCGTTTAACGGCTAGAAAGTATTGATGATGGTACTTCAGCTTCCCTCATCTTTTCATCTACCGAAATCTACAGCTGTCCTCACAATAATCCATTACATTAAAAGTGTTAAAAGTTGCTGACTATCAGAAAATGGCAATCCACTGGCAATGTGTAATTATTTAATAGTAACAATCTACTTAAGAGTATAATTAAAAGCTTATTTTATAGACTGTTACACTTAAACAGTAACTGTAACAAAACTGACTTTAGGGCACTGAATGCTGAGTTCAATAGGATACGATACCTCAAAAACCAAAAAAGAAACTTTTCAAACGATATCTCTGAGCGTTAAAACTTTACGTTTATTTAAGGTTGAAATTTTATTCTTGTGAAATGGAAAAATGCTGAGTAATTTTCTTCATTTATTACAGGGTTAAATACATCTAGACATAAGGTATTATTGCGGTTTATGGTAATCCCAAACACTGACTGAATTCGTTCCAAAATATTGCTAAATTCAGATTTTAAACGCCCTTTTCTTATTCCCATATTTCTAATGAGATGGGTTTGCTTTACAAATGTTTTATTATTTACGTACTTACATCAGTTAGTTAATTCGAAGGACTACATATTGATTTTAAAAAGTAAAACTCCACATGATGCTGGGATAATTCAGATCTAATCTAGAGCTGAACCAAAGCTGCCCTATAGTTTTCCTCCACTCATTAACCTGACAACTGTGATATAAAATGTGAGTCATAAAAAAGCAAAGAAAGATTTAAAAGTTCGTCGGCGACACACACCGAAAAAAAAAAATAAATAAATAAAAAAACAGAGAGGGTCTTACTCCGAGGAAGTTGTTCAGCTTGTCCACACGGGACCCATTTGCCGCCCTGAAACTTCCAGTGGTTGGGGTCTGCCAGGACCATGTCAACGAACACGTTATACTGCTTCTGAGGGTTAAGGCCGCTCAGGCTGTATTGGAGAGTTGGGAACATCCGCCTGGAAAACAGGAAAAGCGTGGAAAATGTGGAACATGGAAAGACACAGGTTAACACAATGACAAATCCCAATCAGTAAAATAAACATAGAGAAATAGTAATCATAATAAAAAATACCAAATAATTAACTGATGAGAACGTATAATAAATAAATGAAAATCCTAGCCAAACTATCCCGAGTTCAGAATAGTGTATTTTATACTGCCGTTGCAAATTATTTGTGATAGTATACATAGTTCTGCATGAATTTCTAAAAATGTGATATTCGACATCAACTCTCTTTATATTTTAGTCTCCTACAGAGTATATGGCTATGAAGGTCAGAAGAGACAAATGCGACAATGTTAAACCTACAGTAACTGATAAAAATATTTCTGATGGCTATTTGCTCATTTCATTAAGGCGTTGTTTTACAGTACGGAAGTTTTTTTCGCGAACATATTTAATAATAGTATAAAAATAAGCGATGATGTATAAATGCAATGACAAAACATGCCATTAGTTTATAGCCTTACTAGGTGTTTGTGGAAAATAACACACGTTTGTTGTTATATTTTTTATCCGTTTAATTATTTTTTTCTTATTATTTTATACACCGACATTGTTTTTTCTATTTTTTTCCTAAGATTATTTTAGCATAAATAAAGAAAACACACTAGGTTTTGTTTTTTGAAGTTCCCGATTCAGTCCTAAGGTTTACATATATGATTGCTACATCTAAAAGGTGTTAAAATGCCTTTAATACTTAAAAAAATGCGCTAAGTGATATTTAAACTGCTGTGTGGACTAATCAAGAAGATCGGATTGAAAGTCTGTAAGAGTTACTGTGGGGTTTGCTATTTCAACCTCCCAGTTGTTTAATAACGACAACCGCATCAAGAGTTATAGCTATCGGGTCAAAAGTTTATTGTCGATTTTCTCTGAAAATTATACGGTCTGAGCAGCCAAACTCGGGTTGAAAGCGTATTTTACAGCAATGCGTTGGGTATTAATATACACATTTTTGTACTGATACTTTTGACCTCGCAGAGACTGATTAAAACCAACTTTTATTTGTAAAAAAATGTGCACTAAAATGCACTGTGGTCTTAAAATTTCACTGAAAACTAAGCATCTTTCGGTATATAAGTAAGCTTCAAAGACGCAAAGTTTATTATTTTTGCATATTCTGAGTAATTCTTTTGTAGGTAATAACGTCCTATAGATAATTTAACACTGATAATATGTCGATAATAATGCCTTAGACGTCATCACATTTAATATCAGAAGTGTCTATAATCTATAGGCGAGGGTAGGTGCAGAATGTATGACTCACCTTCCTTGTTTTGTAATGATCATTTCCGTAGTATGTGCGTGAAATTTAACCCAGAGTTGACGATTGCAGAGAAACACACAGGCTCCACAATTTTGATAACGTCCATCGTTGTTCCCGGCAGCGGAAGCGTCGTGGTGCTGGGGCATGGGTGCAGACGGAGGGGCCGAGTAGTATCCTATCGCTTCTTCTGGATACCCTTGGGGCTGATAATAGTGACTGGGTGCAGAGGATACAGGAACAGAGTTACTTGACTTGTATTCGATCTTTACCGCGGGGGTACCGTATTCGAGCGACTTGTACGCTAACGGCGAAGGATGTCTTTCCAGGACAGGGGCGGCGCCATTCCCCGGGGGTGAGACGGAATAACTGTACTGCGGGTAACCATTCTGCTGCTGGGCTGGTGGGGCAGGGTAACCGGAATCCGGGGGCATTCCGTAGGATCTGCTGCTGGCCGATGGACTAAGTTCGGTACCGTCATCATCGTTGGAATCGTCTAAGGTGGAAGCTTCCGGTCTGGCTCGGAGACCGTCGCTGTACATGGCGTTTGAGGAACCATTTTCGTCCGTGGCGGAATACCCGCAGTAGTAAGGCTTGAGACTATTCAGGGACGTGTAAGTCTTGCTGGACTCCCAGTTGTTCCTTTCTTGTACGGGAGAAGAAGAAGAATGGCCAGCAGTGTCATAAGGTAGCACGGTTTCTTGTGGCTGATTTGCGTACGTTTGTAAGTGTTGCGACTCCGATGCGACGCTGTCGTCAACATTGCCACAGTTCCCGACTTCTGTACAAGACATGGTATAATACGTAAGTGTAATCAATTCCAAGTCCCGGTTAAATATGTTAACACTTTTGAATCTGTGTACTTCTCACCTCGATTCGGTCAGCGCTGTGTAAGGTGGAAATCGCACTTTCGCACACCTAGAAAGTCTGTGATTATCACTTGGCCCGACTCGTCAATGGCGCGTTACCAAGCAGCTCTAGCACGCAGTTCACGGGCAACGCCAAAAAGAAATGAGCGTTTAACACTTCGACTTTTCCTGAGGAAGCTGTTTTTTCATGGGCCACGAGTTTCTTGGCTGGTTAGTGTGGCTGTATAAGAGGACAGGTCAAGCCGATGTTTTTCAGACAGTTCCACATGCGTACTTATAAGGCTCGATCAACAAGTGGTCATTGTTGAGAGGAGACTGTGAGTAGGAGAAAGCTGCACTCTGATTGGTCCGTGCACGCCTCAGTGACACACGGGGAGATCAGTTGCGCGTGCGGTATTATTTGTCGGTAAAGCTCTCGGCAATCAGGCAGACTGGTCATCAGCGAGCTCGTGCTGAGAACATCCAGTGACCAATGGCTGACCAAATGACCATCGAAAAGTCGCTATCAACCCGCGGATAAGCGGCAGGGGTGCTTTTGTTTTCCAATGGAACCCTTGCAAAGTCATTGTCCGCGAGCTGCCTGGACAATTCAACTTCTATACCTGCTACCTTATTTACCTACTCCTGGCATATAGTAGTCCCCCCCTCACCCCAAGCCGTATGATCACGCTAAATTAGGTCGAAATGACGATAGAAAAGATCATATCACAATCAAGGTTATACGGCATCAATAAACACACTATGGCGCATTCACTTTATTCGCTGTTCATTTCTTTTTTTTCCAGAAAAGGTTACAAACACAGTGGATTATCCCGGACAAGGGGTACTATTATCAACAGAATAAGCTATATATAGAGCCATTATTGTTACCAGATTACGTCTAAGATCACATTATCGTGGACTGCTAAATTGTAAATTTAATAAATTGCAATTCTACACTAAATTAAGCGAACGTAATTAAGTTCTGACGAAGTGTTGTAATGTAAGGTGTTCTGCTATAATCGATTGGTAAACTATATATAATCTTCACAATGGTATTTAACTTTCATTTGTGTGCGTAGGAAATAGGGTTGGAGCTAGGGTCAGCGAGTGATATATCTATTTAATAGTTTATAGATATTAAATAATGTTTTCTTAACATCTGAATTTACAACAAGAGTTGTCTCTAAGATGTCTCAAGTGGTGATCGTTTAACGGGTAGAAAATATACAAATATAATTAACCGTGACAACAGAAAGTGTATATATGTATATAAATATATCGCACAATACACATGGTAGTGTCGTTAAATGATTCTAGAAGCCAACCAAAGAAAGTACAAAATGTCTAACTGAGGAATATATATCTCTTCATTTGGCATTTTTTTGGTTCCACCCGCCATGTGTTTTCAACTCCATCTATATCCTATTCAAAATCAAATCAGTGTTCAACTGAGATTCTAACAATTAGCCTCACTGGCTGTTGCAATAGAGCAGCCGCTTGTATTTGACTGTCGGTGCAACAACATGCAGAGGACGCGACCCGGCGCTCAGACAACATGGGGACCAACATCCAACTTGCCGTTGCTATTTAGAATTCCAGCTTGCATGCGCAAAAAGTTACTTTAGGGGTGATCTTACCTTAACTGCAATATTTACTGCAACAGTAAATATATGTGTTACTTTGTAAATCTAGAAAGTAAATCTATCGAAACCTGTCACATTTCCGGCGAATTTTGCAAGTTTTGATTGTTGAATTCGTCAAAATTCTCTGCTACAGTCAAATGTTGTCATGTATAGCACAATGGCACATCCAATGATACCTGGATTTGTGGTAATCTCTACAGAGGCATCTTATTAATCCCTGGTGGCGGTTGTATATTCATACAGCTGGGAACGAAGGCCACGTTGGATACATGAACAGTTGCAATCAAAGCAAAAGTTAGACACATACTTCCATTAACGGCAACTTATGAAGTTACATGCTGTACAATCTGGACACTGATTTAACACACGTAAAGTATTCACTGTACCTTTCTGTGATCACATATAATTGTGACTGTTTCTCTTTGCATTAATCCACTTTAACTTCTTATATTATATTCTTGCTTAGTTTTAAGGAGGTTTGTATTGAACGAATGGGTCTTGTGAGTAGACTCGGAACGCCCATTTTGTCTGACGGCTGGTGTACAACTGTCTGTTTCTCTGCTTACATCTATGCGTGTTGAACCCAGCTTACTGCGTATGTATAACCCCACGCAATTCCACCATAACGCGTGAACTATGAATAACACGTGTCACTATCAGCATAGACATATTTTGATCAACACACGCACATCTTGACTGACACACACATATCTTGATCAGCACATACCTTCATCATTAAATGCACATCTTCGTGTGTACCATCACATCAGACTCCGTTCGCAAAAACGTCCCAAAAAATTCCAGTTTGGATATTGGACGTATTACTGACGTTCGATTATTCCATTATAATTATTAATTATTCCATCTCTGCCAGCAAACCTGCGGATGGCAGTTAAGTGAAATATTCTTGAGTAAGGTGTAAAACACCAATCAAATCAATAAATAAATAAATAAAATTTCAACATCGATGGTGTTAATCCAGCTAGCACCGCATTACATATCTACATACCTAGGCCACCACGTTGTGTTCAATATAGAATGAAAAAGAAACAGTTGTTTGGTACAGTCTTATATATTATATAAATTCACGTTTAATTTCACTTTTTTCTTTCGATATATATGGCGGTGGCAACTAGTGTTACCATAATTTTATACAAACAAAATAATATTTTTTTCAGTATGAGTGTATAGCAGTATCAGTGCAACTTTGTAAAATCAAAGCAGTATTTTTTTTCAGTATGATTGTAGCTGTATCAATGCAATTTTATATAAAAAAACTAGCACTGGTATTGCTTTTTTCCATGACTCCAGAAGTATCACAGTAACTGAAAACAAAATTCGGCAATATTTTCTCTACAATCTGACCATAGCAATATTACTGCAATTTTACAAAAACATCAAAGTAATATTTTTTCACACTCGCAATTTTCCAACAAACGTTAGTGACACAAGTTATTACACAGACATGAATGCAGGTTATTTCCAGATCCCAATCAGGTCTGCAGGTAGGGTGAGGGTTTTGACATGCGCGGTGCCATGCCTGTGTTTGGTCATAGTCAGCTTAGCTGGTGCGACGTGAATGGAGCACTGCCTAGTCCGCGTGACACCAGAGCGATTCAGCCATTCGTGTTTGACGTAAGTTTGAGATTGTGAGTCAACGCTCATGACGTGTCATTGACACCCGATATATCATGGATGTCAAATGTCATTTTGTGGAGGAGAATTCGAAAGATGATTCTAATGAAAAGAATTCGAAAAAAAACCCCAAAACACAGGGTATGGAATCGAAGTTTATTTGTTTGTTCTTCTGCAAGATCTCCTTTAACTATGGGGCAGTGTAATAATATGCACCTTGATTGTCATTTCCTTGATGATATCACTTTTCGAAAAAAAAAAGTGCACATAGCGCGCTTTAAAATTCATTTTACCCCATGTCAACCATAACAATGAGATTAAATTTTCGTTGAATTAGCAGTTATGTTTGCATTTAAAAGGGTTAAGAAATAAAATGTAATATGATATTATTTATTGGCTTTGCGGGGCCTCCGTGACCGATGGGGTTAACGCGGTAGTGCAGGATAATGACCCAGGTACCTATCACCAATGCGGTCGCTGTGAGTTCAAGCCCAGGTTACGCTGGTACCCTCTTCGGTCGAACGTAGGAAGGACCACCAGCTTCTTACGGATGGTCGTTGGTTTCCCCCAGGCTCCTCCTGGTTTCTTCCCGCCATAGTGCTGGCCACCGTCGTATGAATGAAATATCTGTGAATAGGGCGTATAACACCAATCAGATAAATAAATAAATATTTTAATTAAGGGGAACGTTAATCAAATCAAAAGACCTTGAAGTTAGTGACATACATATTCACCCTCCCCCCAAGGCCCCCCGCCTCAAACTTTCACCACCACGCCGTACAGCCACGCCTATCAGTGGTGATTCGAAAGACAAACGAATGTCTGTATTTTTTTCTGCATGGATAGACTTACATGTACGTTACAGATTTAGTGGTTCTTTCCTTGAGTGCTTTCTCTCTGTTCTGTAATGACAGCAATTATCTCAATTAGCCTAGCTTAAGAGAGATGACAGAATTCGGATTTTCATATGTGGTGCTAAATATCTGTCGCCGTTTGCCTCTTGGCAGGATAATCAGCTCAATTATGACACATTATACATACTAACCTACAGATACACAGGAGCTTAAATTGAATTTATTGCCTTACCTATATACCGTTACGGTACACGTCATGTGACTGCCAACTATTACAATGTCCCCCCTGCTCTGGTTTTACTTCCTACCCTGCAGTCTTCTCTATCATAGCATTCCACTTCAGTTTTAGACATTTCCGAACATGGGTAACAATGGGGTATACTTCATGTGCCTCAGTTAATTATTTCTTTAGAAAGTACAATTTTATAATGTGAATATGTCACATAGCTGTTGCTAGTGTCAAATGTACCTTCATATTTAGTGGACACAAGGCACAGCTTGTTTATGATGAAGAGGACCATCAAGGGCTTGTGATTTGTTGAGACAAAATTTGTAAATTTTTAAAAAATCTGAAGACACGGCGCAAGAAAATTGTTTTTGACCAGCAGTGCATTTTGGTTCATTTTCCTGTCAGGGTGGGGGTTTCCGTGTACATGACCTCTTGGTTAACGTGATAGTCCAGTACAATGACCCAGAAGCCTCCCACCAACTCTTTGGTGTGATGTTTAGTCCAAGTTACTTCCTCTCAGGGCTTACGCGGCAAGACCTGCCAACAGCCCAGGGATGGTCGTGGGTTTCCCCCGGGCTCTGCGGTGTCCTCGCACTACAATCATATTCCTAAGTACGGTGTAAAAATAAATAAATAAATAAATAAATATAGCTGATATGTTTTTCTGCTCGATATATGTCCCAAACCCAGTTCTTGCTTCATGTATTTGCATTTTGACTGTACGATTTTATTAGACCACCATGCAACGTGAAGACATAGAAAATGTAAGCACTATATATCTTTATATGTCATTCATTATTATAAGTTGTCAGGCGCACTGACACACAACCAGTGATGTTCGAAGGTTATTTCTTTCTCGTAGATCCTGTCTATTTATACGGGCTTTATTTCCCCAGAGACTCCGCTGTACAGTCACACCAGTGGAAGTGTGCCTTTCCTACTATTTAGGAAGTTACATAAACATTTTGAATAAAGTATCACAAACTACATTTCCATGCGCAGAAAGTAAAATCCGAGCAGCGACGACATTGCGGTAGTTGACAAATGGTCAAACGTTACATGCCGGCCTCTCCGACAATTTACCCCTGTTAGGGTTTTATTCTAAGTGCTCTTATAAATGCTCAAACAGTAGCAACTTAAACGTCCCTAAACAGAATTAGGTAAAAATTACCTCTGCGATCTTAACTGCAATTCATTGGCTGTTATTGGGTTAGAATTACTATACATGCCGAACTCACCCTTCACGTGTGACGATTTGCTAACATGCCTCTCTCTCTCTATATATATATATCACAGCTATGGATTTAGCCTCTTTGCTGTTGTATTTGGTATTGCATTCTTGCATGATTAAACCAAGATTTTGCAGACACCCTTAAAAGTATGGGATGCATAGACGATCCCTTTGCTTTGTTTATTAAATGTGAAGACTAGATAGAATTTTGAATAATTCTAGACCAACGACTTCTAATAAATAGCTATTAACATCGCAGGAATTCTTTTTACCTGATTCCGCTTCAGCTATAGCGCTAGGAGGCGTCTAAGTACTATTTAGGTGTTTAGATGAACAGTTATAGAGCCAAACCCTAACTGGATTAAATCGAAGAGAAGCTGGTTTCCAATGGTTGACCATTTACCAAGTAACCCACTGTCGTCGATGATTTGGTTTTATCTTCTATGATGTAGTGTTTTATATTAAAAACTTTAACCTGTTCTCGCACCAGCATTTTGAATATGCCAAAGGCTAAAAGGAATTAAAGAAAGCCTGATTCACGTGGGCCCCATGGGCATCTCTTCTTTTGTGTATTTATTTATTGTTTATTTATTACATTGTTTCAAACGCCTTTTATTTACCAATTTTCTTTTCACCTACACAATAACAGACGGCTTTATAAGTGAAGGAATCCGTAATGCCCGGTATAAACCACCAACCCTTGGAAAGTTACTGACGACTTTTCTGCAGACTTGTATGCAATATTAAATATTATTCAGGGACCGACTTCCTGAATGCGCTTCGCGGCCTGTTATTGTCCCAGGTGTTTGTAGTACAAAACATGGTAACGGTATCTAACAGGATGTACGTCATCTGCCCATTAGACAGGTGGATATCATCGACACATCGGCTCAGACGGCGCAATTGAATTTTTCCAGGTAAAGCTGGACGTTAGTGATTAGCATTCGTTACAATTTCCGTATGTCCACGAATACGGACGGAATGTTCAGAATCTCCGGGAGTTCGGTTTATAATTGTGTCTTACTCAACTGAACCTAGTACTGGGTTCCGTATGTTCATCGTGTTTAGCGTGATCACCACATTGGATAAATGAACAGTTGCAATCAAAGCGCAACTGAGACACATATTTGATTATTGACACCATTTGCACTAAGATGGTACATTGATTTGGAAACTGATTTTATTCATCCGCCTAGAACATTCATTGAGTCTTTTCGTCATCATTGAAAACATTTAACTGCTTCTCTTTGTATGAATCCTTCCTAATTTTTGTACTTTATGTATCCTTTCGTGGTTTGTGTCATTTGTCGTTTTTTCCATCTAATATGGTTGACGGTCGGTATACGAATGTCGGTTTCGACGCCCAGGTCCTAGCCAGCATGATCAATATAAAAACAACGTCAGACATCCACAAACTGATCACAGATCTTTAATACATCTAAACATCATCTACGCATGAACTATTATCCTCTCTAACTAAATGACAGAATGCTTAAAGTTGTCCTACTGATGTGATAAAAAAAAAAGCTGTACAAGTTAGCTAATCTCTTCAACTGGGGCAATACCATTGTTTTCCTAGTATTGATAACAGAATGGATTATGCTATGGGTACAAGTTATTATGTTATATGTGGAAGACTTGCTCTGACAAAGCAGCAGAATATGCTACTGTTGGAGTAAAATCGTACTGTGCCTCCAGTAACATAACACTGGGTGCTAAAAAGTATCTGTTTAAAGTAGAAAACTCTTTTAATACTCATCCAAGTTCCTGATATGACTGATATGAACTGTGATACAAGAGCACTACTATATGGCTGATATGAACTGTGATACAAGAGCACTACTATATGGCTGATATGAACTGTGATACAAGAGCACTACTATATGGCTGATATGCACTGTGATACAAGAGAACTACTATGTGACTGATATGAACTGTCATACAAGAGCACTACTATGTGCCTCATACAAACCGTGATACAGTGGCACTACTATTTGCCTTATATGAACCGTGATACAGTGGCACTTGTACCAACAACATAACTGTTACATGGTGGCAGTGTCTCCTATCAAAAATGACTTCTCATTACGACAAATTTATTGTAGATGCATTGTATCATTAAATGATGTAAGTATACTGACGCATGACCGACACGTAATCGTGTTAACGGGCCCTCCGTAGCCGAGGGGGTTAACGTAGTTCAACCCAGCTCACGCTGGCTTCCTATCTAGTCGTCCGTGGGATTGTCCGCCAGCAACCTGCCGATGGTCGTAGGTTTGCACTGGTCTCGGTTTCCTCCCACCATAATGCTGTCTGCCGTGTTATAAGTGAAATATTTTTCAGTACGGCGTAATAAATAAATAAATAAATGTATTAAGATTTTTTAATGAAAAAGCAGTGTTTTTCGAAGACACCTCCGTCAAAGTGTAAATCTCTGAGGCCAGTCACTCTACGTGTTATGTGGAGACGTTGAATTTGGAATGATGTAAATAAATCGCGATGTAGCTGTGCACTACAGTACTTATAATATCCTCTAATGGTAAAACGTAATCTTAACCTAAAAACAGTTTACTGATCTCAAACTCTGACCATCTTAAGAATTTTTATTTCAATACCACCAGTTTTCCTAGATCTTCATGACAAAAATGCAAATTAGCATTTAGGTTCAAATATATGTCCAACACCTCAAGTTAAGACTAAGTGTGGGTAAAGTCTAAGACAGCATCGTGATCCGTCGTCCAGTACTTGGTCTATCCACTAATTATGCTGAGTGCCGAGTACCAAGGTTGCCAGCTTGGGAAGTATATTTAATACACCTCTGGATAGCTTCAAACTCTTCTACTTAGTTAGACTACATAGTCGCTTATCACAGGAGGTGTTTGACAATGGGACACTCTGCAATTGCCACGTCAGCAAATTGCTACAGAGCGATAGGTCACTTCTGCTCTCCACTCGCATCAAGCAGTGCAGACTAATTATTTCATTTAATGGCTTGGCCATACGTTCATGTAAACCTGCAAAATATTTTGCAATTTAAGATGAAGGAGAAACTTATAGTATAATTACTAATAGTCCAATCGAATATACTAATCTGGGTGAGCTAATTAAGGCGCGTTCACCGGTTTAAATATTTGCTGACAATCAGCAGACGAAAAATATCTTAATCGGATTAAGAGCCTCACAGAAGCTAAGATTTTTTTTACGGTGTCGATAAAGATAATCAGCTTTAAAGTGGTAAAACATGCTGGGTCTATCAACACTCTACATATGTACATGCATTTAATGTTGTCGTCATGGATGTATTGTCAGTTATATTAATACTTATTATCTCACCTCGAGTGTCAAATGTACAATATTAGACAGCTAGAATGCTTTGTATATTTGCTGAAGTGATACACTAGTAGCAAACAGATCCTTCAAAAGTCTCGTTTAAATAAAATAAAGGCATATACACTCGTCTTTCATAGCAATACAGGACATATCTTTTTCTTTCAGTATGGTTTCCCTGACTTGCTAAAACGTGTTCCTGAGCATTCTGAAATATTTAAGTTAAAACCGAAAAACCTCCAGGCAATACTTTACGGAACTGTGGAACAGAATGATTTGGATAATATAAGGAAATATTTTTGGTCGCAGTTTGCAATAACTATTAATCTCCATGAAAGAAAGCGGTGGCGCCTAAAGATTCCCGGTTTCTACGTAAGCCGCACCCATCGTGCGGGTGTGCAAGTGTGCCAGTGTGTCAGTGCCAGACTCGTGAATCTTTCTAGTGAACATGGTCACCCTGGCCCTATATTCGCCTTTTTCCTTTAATTCGGCACAGAATGTATGTGACAATTAATGACATATAACGGCACATAAAGATGGAGGTCATAATTCCACAGCACAAACGAGTATGTCATATTTACTTCGCCTCAGACGTCACAATTGAATTGTTCCGGGTAAAACCAACAAACGTTGGATACCATTTATCAGTGCCGTTTGCCGTCAATTTTAGCAATATAAAATAAGAGTCTGACATCCAAAATCTGAAGGTGTTGAATGCTGAATGACGTAAATAAATCGTGAAGCAGAAGTGGACTCAAATACGTGGTCTGTCCACCAACAATTGTCACTTCAGCAAATTGTTATATAGCAATAAGTCTTCATTTCTGCTCTCCACTCGCAACAGGCAGTGCATACTTAATGTCTCATTTAATAATTCATACGTACATGTAAACCTGTGAAATATTTTGTAATTTAAGGTCAAAGAGAAGCTTATAGTAAAATTACCAATTGTTCTATCAGATGTACTAGTCGGGATTAGCTAATTAAGGCACGTGCACCGGTTCTAAACTTTTTATATAATCAGCAGGTGGTGAAAAAAATTGGAGATAACAGTCTTACACAAGGTAAAAATCTTTAAAGTATCGAAGCACGTGATAACTAAAAAAAAAGATTAAACATATCAGAGTTAGAATGTCGTACAGGCTATAAATCCGATTAGATGATATTCAAAATATGTGAACATCAGTGTGAGGCCGATCACAGGAAGCCGCTGTATTATTGTGATCAAGCTTGAATGGTCTATTTTCATTTAGTATGAAGGTTTACATAATTTGTCAAAACCCGTAAACCGTCAGGCAATTCTTTAGCTGTGAAGAAATGTACCTGAAACATTTGTCGTGGCAACTTGTAATAAAGTTTTATTTCAAACCATTCTTAGTGTCAGACTTTGTGCTATACATGTACACTTATAATTTAGCAAACGCGCTTGCCAAAGATAACAGGGCCAAAGAAGCTCTTTAAATGAGTACAGATGTCTACCAGGAGACATTTCAGACTGTCTCGCGGTAATCTGGGCAAATGATTGTGGTAACAAATCCTGAATATAATCAGCTTGAAAAAAACAAAACCAACTCACCCAAAATACCTTGTAGTTAAATACAAGTTTATTGATAGAAAGAAAAGAGAAGGGAAGAAGGGAACAGAGAGGAAGAATGCTGAATCTCCACACGCAAGTTTGAGTGACTTACAGTAATCCATAGGGAGAGGCCTGCGTGCTGTAGACATCCGAATTAACCTAGATACATAAGACAGTGGTTGGTGTATAAGGCTTCTGTGGCTATGCACATGTCAACTCAGAGGGGTTTTAAACGATTCGGTTTGCCGAAGTAAATTTATTTTGTTAATAAACTGGTGGTTATTATGTTTAACAATGCATCATTGACCATTACGATTAGTAAGCAAAATATGTAATTAGAAATTTCACAAAGAAATTACATCGTATATTCGTGTTGTGTTTGCTTTGACGAGATACAGGGCACTGACTAGGTTATACAGTGCCCAGTTTTCGATGGCAGAAAAAGTACACTAGCCTGGCAAATACAATAACCAATTTACCGTTTTTAAATCAGACACGTTGAGCTATCTCACTCAACAAATTCATCCCTTTTCTCCAATCTTTGTACATGTAGTTGCAGTCTCTAAGGTCATATAACAATTTATTCATTTTCACTTAGTGGTTCAGTTGATTCGCGCGCCACCGATGCGGTCGCTGTGAGATCAAGTCCAACTCATACTGGCTTCCTCTCCAGCCGTATGTTGGAAGGTCTGCCAGCAACCTGCGGATGGCTCCGCCCGGTTTCCACCCACCATAATGGTGGCAGCTGTCGTGTGTGAAATATTCTTGAATACGACGTTAAACACCAATCAAACAAATAAATAAATCATTTCCACTTCGTAAATTAGCAATATAGTGTGATCTGTATCAGACGCCATGTTTAAATTATGTTCAACAATACTGATGTCAGCAAGTCATTAAATACGGGGGCACCTTTGCAAGGCACTGCAACATTAGCGTCAGCAATCATCAAAGCCACAGACTCCTTCCAAAGGCACCTCAGCCTCGATGTCAGCAAGTCATCAGACATAAAGGCACCTCCACGAGCCACCTCAGCAAATCATCGAATACTTAGGCTGCACTCCATTGCACTTTTTCATATACTTGACAACCCATTGTAGGTCTCTGAAGCCGCAGTCGGCCCTACCACTCAACGTGTACTCGCCTTCGTCTATATGCCCTGGTTATGGAAGGGTAACCATGGTGATTTCACGGGACTATCCGTTCACTGTAAAGCAAGTGGTAATAATTCGACAATAATGTGTCTAGTGGCCCGATTCATCGCTGTTACTATACAAACAAACCGAACAAACCGAAATAAACACTTCCGCACTGAAACTAAAACCAGACCAGCGACGACAGTGTACGAGTTGGCAAATGGTCACACGTTGCAGGTGAAAAACCGCCTCTTATCAATTTAGTAAAGATAGGGTTTTATTCTAACTGTTCATGTAAATACCCAAACGGTAGCAATTCACCACCCCACCCCCTAGCAGCATGGCTAAGTAGAATTAAGTAAAAAAAAGTCCAGTGATGTGTCCTGAAATTGCAGTTCCTGTGAGCTACACATTATAATGAACCGAATCTGAACGCTTATAGGTCTTAAATTACTGTTGAAGTTACCCATAAGTATGCAGTTGTTTATTTATTAATTTATTAATTTATTTATTTTGTTTATTTGATTGGCGCTTTACGCCGTCCTCAAGAATACTTCACTTAAACGAAGGGGGTCTCTCATTCAAGTAGAAAGAAAGCGGAGAGAGATCGAGGGAAACCCACGGGCATCCCACAGATTGCTGGCAGTCCTTCCCGCCGGAGAGGAAGCCAACATAAGCTGGACTTGAACTCAAAGAAACAGCATTGGTAGTTGTTTTGAAATGAAGCCGCGATTTTGTTCCACGAACAGTGCAATGAGCATTTATGGCTGCATTGAACTATCATAGAAAGCTGTTGTTCATGTATATATGGTTGTACTAATCGAAGCCAACAATTGTTCGTTGAATGATGCACTGAAGTGAGGAAAAGGCTGGTCTATACATACAGTTATACTGACGTAAAACCCAAAAATTCGTTAAAAACAACACTGAGGATTGCAGAAAACTTCTCTGTGGAATTACATCGGAGTTAATCGGAAAGCTGTTCTTTGGTCCCTTGACATTATTTTCATGTTTTGTGTATGGAGCAGTAATAAAAATCCATACTGACTTCCAAGTGCATATCTAGTGTAAATTGTGCCTATTTAACTAATCTATGGACTGACAATTTCATGTCTTGTCATGTGATTTCATCAAAGCGGATTTTCATGCTATGAAATACTTTATACACTGCTTCCGGGCTGACCAGGGATCTAAGTGTCCTTGTCAAAAAGACGCTGATTGGACAACGGGCATTCTGTATTTCTGACGCACAATATCAACCTATATTCCATATGTCGGTTACTAGTGTGTTTGACAGCAAAGGGTCAGGCGTGTGTATTTTGTGTGTATTTCCGGTCAGGTGACCAGGTGACGAAAATCCACCAGGTGCATGGCAACAGGCAGGTGACAGTTGGCCAAAAACTGGGCCAAACATCATGCGCCATGGCCAGCCAACATTGCAACCATGTTGAGCAGTTTCGCTTAGTATTTTTTTTTCTTTTCATCCATTCTGTAAGTTTTAACCAATAGGACTACTCGAATGGTAAAAGATTAAAGCGCTAGACTTCCTTAAATATTCCCAAACCCTACCATATTTCCTCTCAAAGGACCAGTAAGCTTAATTTGACTTCTTCAAAAGTGAAAAATTTCTAGTTTCACATAAAAAGACAGGATCTACATATTGCAGGTACTTCGAATATTTATCCCGGAGTACAGACATAAGAAAGACTGACATAATATTTAAGAAGCAACTGTTTCTTTATTCTCTTAATTTCACATACTCTTCTTTGGTACATGACAAATAGTTGGAAACATTGTCCGCGAAGCTAACATAAATCCTCTCGTCCACACTGCGTGCAACTGTGTCCATTACCTGCACACTGGCAACCGTCGTGATAGCAACACGCGCAGGTCCTGTCGCTAGGGTCATTTCTGCAAACACAAGTCATGTTTCCGGTCCATGCGCCGGGAACAGCCTCGGCTGAAAAATTAGCATTAGATAACGTGTCATGGAGCGAAGAGTGGCACTGATTCTAACTTCTGTAATATAGTGGAAAATATATTTACATATGTACTCTTGCCACTATACCTTGGATATAACTAAGGATATTGTGATTCTACGACTTGTTTGAATTTATTTATTCATTTACTTAATATTTCTCTTGCTTAATGTAAGATTTAATGGTAAGAGCTTTTCACGTATACCACGAAGATCAGTCTTTTGGGTGGAGGAAACCAGAAAAGCGGTAACTTACGGAAAAGTGGTAATCCTGGGAAAAGTGGTAACCCGGGAAAAGTGTGGTGACCAGGGGGAAGGTGTAGTAACCCGTAGGAAAATGTGATAACCCGGGGAAAGCGATAGCCCGGGGAAAGTGGTAACTCGGGGAAAGTGGTAACTCGGGGAAAGTGGTAACCCGGGGAAAGTGGCAACCCGGGGAAAAGTGCATGGTAAAGGGCGATCTTTTTCATGTCACTAACGAGCTTACCCACTTGTCAAGTATAGATATGTACACAATATTAAGCGCTAACAAATAGCCTTCAGCGACTTCACATACGGCTACACGGGTATTGCCGGCCGCCTATGGTCACCACGGCCTCAAGGTGAGAGCGCGGTATCTTATTTTCACTGTACCATGCAGAGGTGAACACCTCTTCATCCCTTCACGCTTGATACTGGCTTCTTTAGTGGGTAATCTGAGTTCATTTCAAGTACAGGTTGTAC
The DNA here is from genome assembly GCA_016165875.1 of Acanthopleura granulata. NCBI lineage: Eukaryota > Metazoa > Mollusca > Polyplacophora > Chitonida > Chitonidae > Acanthopleura > Acanthopleura granulata. Next base: position 101,169 of record JABBOT010000044.1, read on the forward strand.
GTTTCGACCAATTACGTGTCAGGGTGAAGGAGATGTTGTGACCAGTCAGAGTATCCCTCTTAAATATGCACCGCAAAGGAAAGATATTTAAATGAAGGTTTGAGCTCGAAGACTTCACTGGATGATCAAGCTAAGGCTTGTGGAACTACTCGCAGTGTCCAGTCAAGGGCCTTACTGCATTGAATCGAACGAGAATCGAGAAGGTGAAAAAATCTAGAAACTTCCGCATCTCGTTTGTCTACATTTTAATTAAAGGCAAGCACCCTCAACAAGCACCTGTAAACAAATTTCACTACTCATCCAAACGTTCATTCAAATCTTTGTTACGTGATCACGTTACCTCAATTCTGCTTTACACATTTAAGACGGACGCTCTGATTTGATGCAACAACCTCTTTGCTCTGGCATACTTAATCAAGTTCCATGTATTTGAACTGAACTGGAACTGCTAACTGAAGATGCCAGAATGTTAACTACTACACCACAAAAAAACTTCACCAGAAGTTTTGTGATTTTGAACTTACCTCGTCCACACCGTTCGTTGTAGCCGCACTGCACACATTGGTGTTGGTGTTCGATGGTACACTGGCAGCCTCCGTCAATACAGCATGCGCAGTCGAATCTTTCCGGGTCAAAATAACACTGACATCCGGTTCTCTCGCGCGTCCAAAAGCTCTCGAGGTCCAAATAGTTCACAGTTGGAACGATGTCCTCCAGTGGCCTTTTTTCTGTGTAGGAACAGGCACGAACATAATGTATAACAAAAGCCTGGTTCAGACGAATAAATCTGCCACACACTCACTTGCAAAGTTCCGCAAAATTCAAGCGCTAGAGCTGCAGCCTACACCAGTCTTAGACGAAATGTTCAAATCGTATAGAACAGCTTGTCCTGTTATTCATTCGATTAATCGCGTTCGATAGATGTGCAATTTGCAAAGGCTGTTGGCTGAACTGTCTGCAATAATTGTTTAAAATTCCGTACTGGAAGTAATACAATCATTAACAAATTCTTTGACGAATACCAAAAATATAATCATCCCTTTCAACCCGTAGTTTTGTGGAGTCGAGTTTGATGCAGCTTAAGCAGGCACACTAGAGTCAAGTTTCATCTAAATGTAACGAAACATGGGCGATTTCATATATAGTTAATGCATTCAATTTGTCTTAAAGTTTAATTTGATTTCAATTATATTTTCTAAGTAAATGAAGTGAACCCAACCCGTATCAGTATAAACAAAAATTTTCGTAAAGTGCTTGCTGGGCCGCACCATGTCAAGTGGATGTTCTATCCACCAACAAGACAATAGTTTGTTTTATGAAGTGATTTTTGTGATAGGCACATTTTTACCACAGTCAGTATTTAGTTAGAGCCATAATTAAAATTGTACCTGTAAAGGCTTGCGCCAACTAAGAAGGAATTCCTCGGAGCACGTATGCCGTATTTCACGTGCAATCCTTTATATACTCATTATCTGACTAGAAAAAGCGCAACAATTTACTTGGGTGTCTGTTTTGTGCTAACTACACTATATGCTCTACCCGCGCGTTTTAATGGCGTTAAACATGTTCTACTCGTACTTTCTTACAGGTGCTGACTATTTCCGTTACAGAACAAGTGTTATTGCTCTAAATTGTAATTCTACTGGAAACATTGACTGTCCCCTTGAATTCCTGGTCAGGAATGTCTCTCTTCTGGGTCTCTGAAAACATGACTCTTGGTTTAAGTTAAAGGTTTATCTCTAGAACGTGTGTGTAATTACGAAAACACTGCTGTGTTTCATATAAACTGAGTCAGTGAGCACTAGGATTTATGCGGACAATACCCGTCAGTGGCGGTAGTTATAGTAAACTGGAATGTATGCTCTTAATGGTAATTATAGGAAACTGAAAATCCATTCATCTATGGAGAGTTACGGGGTAAATTACAGTTAATTGTTGTTACTGTGGAACAAGAACAAGGAGTTTACCTCTGTTGAAATAGATGGCAAACACGTCGGCTCGAGAAAAGTCTGCAACAAAAAGGTGGGAAAATGATTTTGTATTATAAAAGCCCAAATACTGAAAAATAGAATGATATGAACGATTAGGATTTAAAGTCACTTCTGTAAAATCCCATGGTATATCGTGGCGAACTGAAGAATACAAAACTCTATGTATACATGAGTAAAAGTTTCTGAGCTGATAGAAATCGACTATTAACGCTATTTTCACGACGACCACCTGCTTGCTGCTCGCGGACACCGAAATTCCCGGACTAAACCTGGCGTCCCGTCAAACCATTACCTGTAAAACCCACTCACTTTATCTCCTGGCCCATCCATCGAGAAGTGGACAAACATCTGAGTAGTGATGCGACTGCAGAAATTACTGTTGGACTTACAGCATTTGCCTGGGGACTCCCTAGCTCAGGCATGCAAGAGCTAACATTAGAGTAGTAAACGCCAGAAGAGCGGCCAGAACAATCTTCCGACCCAACCAACGAGAAGTTGGCAAACATCCGAATAGTAATGTGCTGTAAGAAATTACTGTTGGAATTACAGTAATTGGCTGAGAATTCCCTGTTTCAGATGCGCGAGTGTTGAAATTGCACCCTAAAAGAAATCGTCCGTTAAATCCGTTATTGCTTTTTCGTCGATCTAACGAAAAAAGTCGTTCCTTTTAACGAATTAATTCCTTCTTGATTACGTAATCAGGAACGGATTTATCCGTCCGTCATGGGTTCCCTCAGATCAACGGAAAGACATTGCGTCATCCTTCAAATAACGGTTTTAACAGAAGATATTTTTCAGCACAATAGTAAATGCAAAAGCCAAAACTCTGACTTCCAAAACTATCAAGGCCCACCTTAGAGTGAATGAATGGTTATGGCTTAACGCCACATTGGCAAGATCTCAGACATAACATGGCTAGTCCACCTTAGAATTCAGGAATGTAATTGCATTTTATTCATTCAAGCACCAAACCTAAACAACATAATAAAAAAGCGTATTAGGCATTACGCCGTCATTTTCAATAACGCTTAATGGATACCTTTACCTGCGATAAGATGCTGTGTAAGTCGATTTGTCTGCCTGCCTGCTGACTGGTCGGCCGTCGCTCTGTTGGTTGTCCAGTCGGCCAGTAAGACTTTTATTAAAATTCACTCGTTTTCTTTCGACGGGGAGATATTATTTTGGCATTGCTTATAGACTTGATGCGCAAACATCCAAGTTCCCCTCCCCAAATATCCTGTCAAATCTACGCCAACAACTAGTTAAGACAAACTGCGACCGAAAAATCGCGGGAAATCGTCCTAAATTTTGTATTTATCTCTCTGGTTTTTCCCTGGTCCGTGTCATATAAAAGTGAATATTTTGGGGATTTCGGTTAAGGTACATGTATATCGGCCGCGACTGACCGTGATCAGAAGATCATGGCGAATCGCAGAGGTCGTACGTTCAGTCGGATAGCTCAAGGTCCGATTCCACGAAAAGAGTTTGTGCATATGTCAGAATTTGAAATGTGATTTAATCGTCTCTGCCCAAACCAAATGGGAACGTTTAGCATGAGTTATAATAAGACATATATCCATAATAATAAACAGTCAGGACTTAAACTGCGTATTATATTAAGGTTGTAAGTCTGGACAGCACTCAAAAATATCTTTGTGAAATCGGCCCCATCCGGTAGTGAGTGTACGTTTATAGCCCGATACCCCACCTCAGTTTGGGTAACTTACCTTCTCCCAGACCAAACGTTCTGCCAGAACTGTACATAAAGGCCGGATTGGGACCCTGGACATCCCAGTTACATCCCCGACCCGAGTCTTGGTCCAGTACCACCATCCAACCGTAGTCCACGCAGAAAGATCCGTAGTTCTTCATCACGTAGAAACGTCTCTTGATACCATGGTTCACGCTGTGTCTGTTGTAAAGTCATAATTAATAATGATTAATTTAAATTGATAAGTCTTAATAGGTCGGCGTAAAGGCATGCCAAGGACAATAACTTGAAATGATGAATCCTTGGGCCGACAAAGGAATATAGACGAGGTAATATTCATTTGCAGGGTTCCGTAAAACTTTCAGCTTAAGTGAGTTTATTAATATTTTCGAATTTTTGTCGTTCAACAGAAACTATTTAAAATAGGATATAGTACCGTGGATTTTTACTTTTACATGTAATCTAGTAAAGTCAGGTCAAATCACTTCCTTCATATATTTTTCTTAATTTGTCGTCTACACATATTATAAATATTATATCAATTTCAGCTTTGTGAAAGCTATCTGAAGCCTCAGATAGTTTTGTGATCCTGGAGTCAGAAGTCTAGGACAGTTTTGTGATCCTGGGGTCAGAAGTCTAGAACAGTTTTGTGATCCTGGGGCAAGAAGACTAGGACAGCTTTGTGATCCTGGGGTCAGAAGTCTAGGACAGTTTTGTGATCCTGGGGTCAGAAGTCTAGGACAGTTTTGTGATCCTGGGGTCAGAAGTCTAGGACAGCTTTGTGATCCTGGGGTCAGAAGCCTGGCTCTTTCAGGTTTCCTCCAACCATAATGCTGACTGCCGTCGTATAAGTGAAATATCCTTCAGTACGGCGTTAAAAGCCAATCAAATAAATAAAAGAAACACATTTAGTGCGAAACTTGTTGGCACAGCTGTCTAAAACGATAGGCCACGTGATCAGTGAAAATCAGGCTGCGATTACAGCCTTGACGTTTATTGGGACCTGTAGTGCAGCCACTCGCTCTAGTTTCCTGCGCCCAATAATCAATCTTCCGTCTTGGAAAATTCGTGAGTATGGGCTACACACAAATTAAACCATGAAAAGCTGGTAAAGTACAAATCAACCGACCAAAAGTGATTAACTATGGCAGCAGAGATGTTGTTGATGACGACGACGACGATGATGATGGTGGTGATGATGGTGATGACTGATGACTGATGAAAATGTTGATGTTGATGATATGACGATGATGACGCTGATGACAAGGATAATGACGATCACCGCCCCATGATCGTTCATGTTATGCGCGTGAGTGGTGCTGTTGCCATGGTGATTCGGTAGGCGCTTCGGCTTTACCCGGGGATAGAGAAGTAGTTGTGGCCATAGTCCATGATGTCAGTATAACTAGCACTGGTCAATCTATCAGCGGAGAACCAAGACATTCGGTCAGAGTCCTTGGCGTCAAATATGAGATACATCTCCTCCACACCATCCCGGTACATGGCTACCTTCACCTGTGGGGGCAACAAGTACACAACGGACATTCAATGTCTGGAGGTGTGAATATTTATTTCATTTAATTTATTGGTGTTCTACGCCATACTGAAAAACATTTCCTTGGTATGACGGCGGACAATGTAATGGTGGGTGGAAACCGGACTGATCCCGAACTGTGAATAAACCCTAAATGTTTTATTTCAGTTTTGCCAAATAGGGGCCTATTACGTAAAATATTTTCTATTTTCTTTTCGCCTTTTCGAAAACGGAAATATATATATGTATATGTAAAGGTCTGTAGGTTTGACTGCAATCTGCAAGAAGATATGCTTTCACATCAGAAACTTGACTCTGTAGTGACACGCAGTGTGTGACAGCCTTTCAGTATGTCATTACACATAACCCAAACTAATCCATATAAATAAATAAATAGATCAATACAAACTTGGTTGACTTGAGACCAAGAGTTGACTCGGTCGGACTTGAAGATGCCAGCCACATTAGCAGATGTGCTTCGCAATTCCACGTTATCGAAGTTTTTGGTTTCATTCGACGTCCACAGATGAAAGATGTTGGCGTCCACGCCTGGAGTAGAACGGAAGACCATGTCCCAAGCAGAGGAGTCGTCTGTAATACAGAACAAACGGCCATATATTTTAAATACCGATAATGAAAATAGCCCTTGCATAACTTTAGGCTCCAGATTTAGTATTTGTTAAAAATTAGCTAGCCCTGTATGCATTGTTATTCTGAGATTTAAAAAATATTTTAAAAGTGTACATTAATCTGAGTACTAGCTGCGTGCACTAAAGGTCACGTGACCGCTTATCATCCTAGCAACGCAATGCGTGCGCCATGTTGTATGAAAAGCCAACGCCCAGTCCATGATGTGAGAGTTTAGATTAGAAAAACGTTGTGGTTTAATCGTCTGGTTGTGTCTAAGATTATTGACGTCTGGATGCAGACGAGTCCCGAAACTTAATTTCCCCAAACTGTTACGCTTGTAGCTTAATTCAATATTCATGAAGCCATTATAAATAGACTGATGTGTATTTCTGAAAAAATATTTTTCATACATGGACCTGCCATTACTTGGATAAATTGTAAATGTATAAAATACCATTTCCACAAGAAAGAAAATCAAGTGCGTATTTTAACTTAAATTACTTGTGACAGGCCCCGTAAATACTTAGGTTTATAAATATCCATAGTCCTAGCTATTTGTTGATGGTACACGTATTATATAAGGCTGTCCTTCTGCACACTGTTTAATGTAACTGCTGCCTACATCTCAGTCTTATCTTTCAAGTATTGTAGACAAAAGGAAATGTGTATCGCCAGCATGTGTATTGCCAGGTGCCCCAGGTGTCAGCCAACAAGGCATCGCTTCGCTTTGAGAGAGGTTATGACGCGTATTGCATGCAACCTATAACAAATAAAATCGCTGAATAATGAGGCCGGCTTTATGCATTTTTTTCCGAAAAAATCGGTAGCCTCCATCGAATGACCTCATTCAAGCACAACCTTCACGAACTGTCACAGTTTCGCCATTTAGATCAGTGTTAAATTAAAGCTACAAGAGTGACAACAAGCATCGAAGGAAAAATTAGAATCCAAAGTCTGGCCAGAGGTGTCAGTGCCATAAATCGGAACTTCAATGTCGTCTACTGTGGGTTCAGCTTGATACGGCAGTGTATGTGATTCTGTGTAGCTAGAAGCCATCTTGAAAATGATATCGTTTTGATACGAATTCCAAGATTATTTAGCCCAATCAGCCTTGGGTTCACCGTCTATAACGTCATCCGCTGAGCCGTACCGGGCGGACTGATGGAGATCGGCTAGGGCAGTAAATCTATTGTTTTTGGTGTATTTACAGTCATTATACGTTTCTCAAAAGTTCTCTGGGTAAATATAATGCGTGAATAGGTTATAATCTCTATAAATAGGACCAGTAGCAAAATCTGGGCACTAATCCTTTAATTCGCTTTCATGTGACAGTAATTTTGTGGCTATATCTTTTAAGCACGTCGATTCCAATGCTGACATAGTTATGGTGCCACAAGATAAGTAAATGTATTGTGACGAAGGCCTCGTGAAATATCGATTTGTGAAATAGGTCCTTACTCACGTGGTCACGAAACTGTTTTTGGCTTAAGTCAGACTCATACATAGATTTACTTTGCGACCTCGGCTGTTTCTCATCCTAGATTTGAGCTTACATACTAATTTTCAATTTTGTCATGCCAGTGTAAGACAGCGCTTTGTACCAAAATAAAAAGCCATAATGTAATTCAGGATGCTGCAATATGCCGATGTCGTATAAGTTAAATGTTAAAGGAAATGTCGTAGAACACCAATCTAATGAAAAAATCAATCAATCAGTAAAGCCAGCAAGCGATAATTAAATAACTAAATCAATCAAACAATCAAGCAAGCAATAAATAAAAAAAATGAATAAATAAATACATAAATCAAAGAGATATAATCGGTTTATTTTGCGGGAACACAGTAATTAATTAGTCGGGCACAAACACAAATATCATCTTACCTGTCTCTACGGAAATCACAAGGGCATCAGCATGCGAGAAATCTGCAATAAAACAAACCTGTCTGAATGATTTTAACACCATAAGCCTCCATATATCCAGGTTTTCTCAATAGTGATATGGCTATGTTGAATGTGCCTCCATATGTCCAGGTTTTCTGAATAGTGATATGGCTATGTTGACTGGTTAATGGCAACCGTACCATACACTGCTTCATTCACTTCGTCAGCTTTCGGTTCACATACCCTATTATCTACATACATGTAATACGTTAGAGGCGTTAACATACTGACCGCGTATTTATTTAAACCTAAGCTGAATATGGGAGTTGTAGTGTGTAGTTTTTTTCAGACGTCTAATGGATGTCTCACGAATCTGTGAATCTTTCAACATCTGTTTTCATATAAGGTTTTGGTAGTCAGTATTGATCTAGAATCAGGTAAAATACACATTGCCAAGTACTTACGACGAGCTCTGGCGTATCCCTCCCACTGACTGTAAAGGAATGAAGGGACGGGACGCTGTTCGTAATCACATCCAGCATCAGGTGGCGTTTCGCTGTCAACCACAACAATCCAGCCTTTGTTGTCAAAGCAACTGCCGGAGTTGCGATTGATGTAGAAGCGTCTGTCAGTTTCTCCTGGGACATAAGCTCTACAGGAATAGAAAGGATTGTTTCGTTGGCTGATTGTTTGGCTGGTTAATTAATAAACTGAGGATTGTAATTGTCCCAAATTTCCAGCCTGACTACGTTACTCATTTTGTTCGATTGTGAGAGTTCTGTTGATCTTAGGAAAGTGTTGTGATGTTTGTAAGCAGAGAAGTTTAATTTCTTACTGGAAAATTGTGAGTCTCAGTATATCTCACCACATTCAGAATTCTCTTGTAAGTCACCCAAAAAATCAGGTGAGTCTTTTATGACTTGGTCGATCTAGTCATGTGACTCGGTTTTCTGAGTTGAATTAACTCTACTGGAAAACTCAGATTTTTGAGTCTTTTGACCCAAACTTTTCTCTGGTGTATATATATGATGGTACTGAAACTGTTGATTATTCGAGAAAACCATTTTCAACTATTCCTCTTCCTAATGTTACCAAACCTCTTCCAAAAGCCTCATTTTGACTTTTGTCGCCTTTTCCACAGTCTGATGTCGCCTATTTCGTGAAGAGACTTTCTTCATTTACAAAATAGTTTTTCACTCCATATTAATCAGCTTTTCCAGAATGCGACGGTTTACAATCACCTATAGTGAGGATTGGATTCTTAAATTTTGCCCATTGCACTCAGAGGTTATTATTTTGCCTTTCATTAGAATAATTAGTATCCTAAGAGAAAACCAGAGAATGAAGAGTGGAGTGAGATGAATACAGCTGAAGGTCACGTTATATGCCATGGAACTGGGAAATAAAAGAATTTCTTAATCTTTCTTCGCCGACACACCAATGACAAGGTCTGGAATGACACATGCTTCCACACCCATCCTCAAATGACACATGCTCCCCAACCCATCCTCAAATGACGCATGCCTCCAAACCCATTCTGAAATGACATATGCTTCCAAACCCATCTTCAAATAACACCTTATAGTCACCGTCTGAATTATGAAGATAGCTGAAGTGAGTAGACCAGGTCACTTCCCAAATATACAGGAATAAAAATTCGAACCACGGACTGGTTTGGACAGATTTTAATTCAGCACTATGGTACGAGAAAATCTGTGCTTATTTCATTCATTATGCAGTCATTTTCAAGTTTTCATTCATATGACGACGAAGAGTCCTAAGAATGTAGACATGCTGTATCCCCTTCTGGCAGGACCAGAGTCCATGCCACCAAAGCGCTGCAGCCACTGGAGCATCATGTCGAAGATATCAGACATGACACTCCACCCAGTTACATTATACTGACACCGGGCCGACCAGTCCTCTTTCCTGGCTCTAACCCTTCAGTGCCGAAGTCATTGTAGCCTGTATCCCCTTCTGGTAGGACCAGAGTCCATGCCACCAAAGCGCTGCAGCCACTGGAGCATCATGCCGATGACACCAGACATGACACTCCACCCAGTTACATTATACTGACACCGGGCCGACCAGTCCTCTTTCCTGGCTCTAACCCCTCAGTGCCGAAGTCATTGTAGCCTGTATTCACTTCTACGTACCCATTAATGCTGAAATAGTCCATGTGCTCTGTCTTCATGTCGACATAAGGGAACGAGGAGATAAGTCTTCCGGGCACGAACCAGGACATCCGGTCCGTATGTCGGCCGTCAAACACCAGGCTCATCACTTCCTCGCCGTTAGACAGCATGGCAAGCTTCACCTGCCGTCAAAAACAACGCCAACAATTTACGTGTGTTTCTTGGACAATAAAACCAACGGCATACTGGTGCTCCAGATTTTGCTCCCTGCAGCTATTTCACTTGAAACGAAAAACGGAAAAGTCGCAGCCAAATCAACCAAAGCTGGCTTTCAGCTGATGCACGTGCCGATCGGATACCAGGAGAATATAGCTTCCGCTGAATGACGCTTCGGTCAGACATCAGCATTTAGAGGTATGAAAGCCGGTGAAGGCCAGCATGGATTGTACCATCGCTCCGAGTCATCGATCGTTCCATTGCTTCATGTCATCATGTCATTGCTTCGTATCATCGTGTGATCGCTTCGAACCAATGTCAGACGATAGTACGATAACACTAGACAAGCCTTTCTTAAGGATACTACGATAAATTGATGGTACGATTGGAAACAATCGGAGAGTCTGGTAAACAAACGTACAAATCTACACATTACATACCTTTTTGACGCCCTGCCATGTATTGACCAGTGCCGCCTTGTAGGCGTCGGTGACATTCAGAGTTGTCTCCCCTGACCACAGGTCATACACGTTATGACCCGAGCCACTGTTTACCCGAAAGACAGGCTTCCATTCTAATGAATGGAAACAGATGTAAAAGATCAAAAGTCAAGGACAAATTCACTGTTTAACGTCTTACAATTTGTTCGGTAAATGTAAGAAAATTTGCGCTAATTTCTTCCAGCACATGTGATGTATATATACGTATTTGATTTATTTGATATTTATAAGAATATTTCGCTTATATATACGACGGTGACCAGCATTATGGTGGGAGGAAACAGGACAGAGCCCCGAGGAAAGGTTCGACCAGGTTGTTGGCAGATCTTATGTAAGACCAGAGAGGGGCATGAGGAGAAGATTAATTACTTAACTAATTTATTTTATTTATCATTTATTAATTGACTCGTGCCTTACGCCATACTTAAACGTATTTCATTTATACATCGGCGGCCAAAATTATGGTGGGAGAAAACCGGACAGAGCCCAGGAGACACCCACGACCGTCCGCAGGTAGCTACAAGACATTCTCACGCACGTACAAACAGCGAGAAAGACAGCATGATAAGAAGATTGATAGATTTAATATACAAATGATGCCTTACCCACTTTGTCCAAAATGGACCCTTGGATGGGACTGACGAACGTCACTAAAGACAAAAGATTTTAGAAATTCAAATTCATTAGAATTCTGTTGAGTAATAATAACCCTCCTTCAAAAAATCTTCCGCTAAATGCGTTATTTGAGGGAGGACGAATTGTATTTATCTCGATCTAATGGATTAATACATTCCTGAATGCAGATTAATCCGTTACCAGGAACAGATTATTCCGTCAGGTCGACGAGAATGGAATCCGTCATCCCTCGGATAACGGATTCAAATTCTGACAACATAGCAATATATTGAAAATTTGCTACCTACAATTCGAGGCCTAAAATTATTTTCCGTCACTAGGTCTGTCTATTTGATTCTTGTTTAACGCGAGTGAGGAAGTTTCAGTTATATTGAGGATACTGCACATTGAAGGTTGAATACCATATACATTGTTCGAGTGAGAGATGGAAATGATAAACCACGAGAACCGAAGCATCTGATTTGTTATCATTTCCACCTCTCACGAGGACAATATGTATGTTATCCAGCAATGTGCAATATTCTATTTATCATTTATACCCTAACAATGTCTTGATTTGTGTACTTTAAAGAGTTTTGGGCATTTTTTTCTAGCTATGATCTTTCACGGACGTGCCTAGAGCAATGCTTCTTTTCTGACGTCATGACGCCTGGGCGTGAACTTTAACTGAAGTGAAAATAACACTTTGTCTGTGAAGGAAATACTGGGATTTCATTGATGCATAAATAATAAATAGGTGTATTCATATACAAGATGGCTGGAAGCTTCTGAAGTGGAAGACGGCGGAGTGACCGGAGCAAACTGCCTGCATTTGGTAAGCCGCTTTCTCGCGTGTGACAAACATGTGCTAATCGGCAGCGTGACATCTATGTAAGGCCGATTGATTGACACTCGTGACACTTCTCCGATCAATCGTGAGAACAGATTAGGTGTGGGCTTAAACCCAATCTTGGACAGGGAATTTCGCGGAATCCTCTGCTCTCTCGAGCCAAGTAGGCCTTGGTGACAGACAAAAAGCTCTTCTCTGTGATAGCACCGTCGAGAACTTCAGACGCATGCGTGTAACGACTGGGGCTCAACACCAGCTGAGTCACGTTGCCATTGCACATACACGAGCGCTTTGGACCTGACGCGACCGTCCAGTAGCGATGAGTTGTGTCTTAAGCTCTCGTGAAGGCCGATCCTAATGTTCGCTGAAGGCCATTTGTCTTCAACACCAACACAGCAACCGCAGTACAACCTGGTTGCAAAGTCATTGTACTGCGCTATACTATAGCACAGTAACCACCAGGCCTCCGGAGGAATGGCTCGTATTAGACAAACGCGTTATGTTTGTGGTTACCTATTTAGCAAACTTAGCCCTATGTTTGTTATCATGCTATGTTGAATAAAATAGAAAGAAGGTAGCTTCGAGTATTGAAGCCATAATCGTCACTCTATATTTCGGCTACTTAGTTTGTGCCATCACCAGGAATATGTATAGTAATGGATTATACGGGCTTATATACAGGTTGCCGGGTTGGCGGGTTAGAAATACGCAAGATATTACAAACATGGTAGGCTGACACACATGAATTGATCTGTGGAACCACTGGATGTTATGTTGAGTAGTCTTACTTTTAAGTTTTTTCCATCTTAGTTACAGTCTACTTAGGGGTCGGATGATCTGGGATCAATCCCGGGTGGGGTCATATCAAAAACTTTAAAAATGGAAGTTGTTGCTGCTCTAGCCTGAGAGGCTAGAGCAAGGAAACAGGGCTGATCGGCCCGGTGTCAGTATCATGTGACTGGTTGGGGTGTTATGTCTCGCTGGTGTCCTCGGCAGGATTCTCCTTTGGCGGCAGTACTGTGGCGGCATGGACTCTTCCTTCCACACAAAGACATACTATGTATAAATTGAGGATTCATCGTAGTCTCATGTTACGTACGACGTAAAGCCCAGGCATACATACATACATATATACTTCAAATTATAAACCGAATGTTTCGAGCATTTTCACTTAATTTCTCACCTGCATGCTGTTCTAACACTATTTTTCTAACTGTAACAGTGTATCTGCAAAAAGCTTACAATTTCGTAAAACATTACTTAAAAGACGTTTTGCAAGAAACGCTGAGTTGCAGAAATAGTGTATAACTCAGCCTTTGCAATTGATCCTTCACAATGAATTCTATGTTTAAAAACATCAACATTACACATCTTGCGAATTTATAAATGCGAGAACAGAAAATCGGGCTACGTACTTGGAGAGATTTCAGTCATCTAGCAGCCTATAGACAACACTAAGAAAAGGTAACACTCACAGCAGAAGAGAACAAGGGCAATGTACGTAGACTGCATCCTTCTGTGTTCAACAACTCTTCTTAACAATAGTTATATAGCCCGCCTTTCCGAATGGCGACCACCAAATGTGTGTCGATGTCACATTGGCTGACAAGACTTTATGTAACTGTCTGCCAAATCTGTCGATTTCGTGACTAAATGCCACAGAAATTGCTCTTAAAGTAGAGACAGGTGATGCCAACCGACCAGGTGTTGTGTTCAAGTAGGAAAGGATCAATCGCAATTGATTTCACTAAAATGTAGCCACGTTTCGAACAGGCCAACAAGGGGTCACCTATCCGCATTAGAGGATATAAAAAGTGTATTTCTCGTGAGGGGCTTATTGTTCAGGGTTGAATATTTCTGCTATATTTTGTGAACTGAATAAACTACAACAACAACAAACGCGAATCACTCTTACATATAAAAGCGGAGTCATTAAGAAAGCTACATAAGTCTATGAAGCTGGCCACTGTGATGCTAGTCGTATGTATATATGCATGCTTGCGGTATTACATCGCACTTGAAGGAGAAGAAAACATAAGCACCATACCAAAATCGGATGAAATAGCGTGAAAATTTATTTCCAGATACAGTCTTTAATGCATTTTAATTTAATGTTTATTTTGATTTTTTCTTTCGGAAGAAATGAGCATTTGAAAAGAATTTTGTACGGTGGTTATTTGGGACCACATCTTGGTATATATAGTCTTTGCACAATAATGTTCTAAATAAGGAGGTGATGCATGTCTAATAGATGTATTTGAATGTAAATTAGGGGTTTATATTCAAACATGGGCATTTAGTTTAAATTATGATAATTTTTATGAATATATCAAAAATATAAATATGATCCAAATCCATGCTGAGCACAAATTCTAGTGCAAATGTGTTTCATAAACATGTGAAACGTCGTCATCTATAACATTATTACGCGAAGACAATATACCAAGAGGTGGTCCTAAATAACTACCACACAAAAATGTTTTCAAATACTCTTTTCTCCTGAAAGAGAAAATTAAAATAAATATTAAAGACTATCTGCAAATAAATTTTCACGCTCTTTAATCTGACCTTGGCATCGTTTCTATGTTTTCTCCTTCTTTAGCGACTTTTCAGCTATATTGCGACGATTAGTCCTGTAGAACGTATATATATTTCATCCCCTTCTGTGGAGTCCATGCCGCCAAAGTGCTGCCGCCACTATAGCGTTGAAGGCACCAGACATAACACATGACATGCACACATTTCGGTTGAGTTTTTCACCTCGCTGAGATCTGGAGAAAAATATCTAACCTGTTGTGAGCCAACCGAACAACGCATGCGCTAAAATGTGACTTGAACAAAGTGCGTAGCAAACTGTCGCAGAGGCGTTTTTCTGCTATCTCGAGCTAACTCGCACAACTAGGCCTAAGTATGTATAAATTCCCACAGATAAAGGTACAATTAACACCCCTATCTTTTCATATGAATCCAGGGTATAAAGAGTCTGTTAAAGCTTTCCTGGATAAGTATACATACAGATTCCAATCACCGCCCAAAACTGGCGGATTTAGGCTTGGCCTAAGGTTAATATATGACAAAATTTCATCCAAATTTGTCTATAATTTTTTTCAGTATTAGCTGACATGTAAACGAATTGCAGTAAATAAACGCCGACAAAACCATGGAGCCCGGATCTTGTTGATACACGGGATATATTTATGCAACCTTTCTATAGAAAATAATAAACAGCAGTTCGAGCAGTCTGCGCTGAGCGCATATATCTGCTGCGGTGTGGTGTTGCACACCGCGTGGATGGGTGATGAAGAAATCCCCAGTGGAGTTGGAGTTGTAGGCCTGAAAATTTAAATTTGGACACTTTTAATAACTTTCGATATCGTTACTGGAACTTTTGTGTAAGTTAAACTCTTGGGAACACGTTCGAATGGGCTGGAAAAAATTGTAGTGTTGTGGTTAGATGTGAGTACATATTTTAAGCCCAAAGGTGTTTGCTCGGCTGATTTAGTTGTCCATTAAGTTATGACGCACGTTTGGGACTAGACTGTTATGAGCTGTAACATTGCCCCGCATGAATTTTCATGTCTGCTGTAACATTGCCCCGCATGACTTTTCATGTCTGTTGTAACTTGCGCCGCATGTTTTTACACATAATATATATCATTTTACAAATCATAAATCCAGGATTATGGATATACGGCTGTTCAATACAACATTTAACGCCATTAAAAAATACCCGTAGGATAACCCACTGTGTTTTATATTCCCGAGTACATGTAGGTAAATTTTTGCCCCTATACGGTGCGTCCTGGTGCAGTTTTTGAGCTCTTCAGCGAAAAAGGTTGAGTAAGACAAGCATCAAAGAATCACAACCATGAGAGTCAGTATATCTACTTTTTTCTTGAATTGAAATTCTATAACATGTATAAATCTTACTTAAGAGGTTACAGGTCCATAGTAGTTGCATCTGTTCACTCTGATCAGACTTTATTTAAAAAATGCACACGACTTCTTTGTACTTTGATAAGTCTGACACAAACTAATTTTCCTAACTCAGAATAAACATGATATATAGCGCAACAACT
This sequence comes from Acanthopleura granulata, assembly GCA_016165875.1. NCBI lineage: Eukaryota > Metazoa > Mollusca > Polyplacophora > Chitonida > Chitonidae > Acanthopleura > Acanthopleura granulata. The sequence continues at coordinate 117,312 of JABBOT010000044.1, forward strand.
TACCCCGGGAGGTGTAGCAACTTGCCCCGTATATACAGGGTAAACTGTTGCAGAATTTTTATGTTTCTAAACTGGATTTACATTCAAACTATACATACATATGCTGAGACAAGACAACCTGTTTGAACTCAGGGGAATAGGCTATATTAATAGATAGGCCTATATTAATATTTTAGATAGATAGGCCTATATTAATACCGTTATGATATCACAAAGACATTGCATGGAGGTATGAAGCAACAATTTGCAAAATTGTAACAATTATCCCCGATCTCCCGTACCCGCCTTGATGAAGATATGTATGTATGTATGTATGGATGGATGGATGGATGCATGCATGTTTAGGTTTCAGTTCGTACCTAACAATTTTCAGTCATGACAACGCTGTGTTTATAGCAGTCTTGATGGAGGTAATAATACGACAGGCTCGAGAGCTTCCCTCTGTATTTTTATGGCCATACACTGCTTGTAAATATTTAGTAGTCCAACAAAATATGACAGTGTTCTGTAAAACTCAGTGTCATATATCCTTGCCTACGATGGCTGGGCGAAGATTACCTGCCGGTACCTCTCAGTATGCGCCCAAACCATCAGAAATTTGTTGCTAAAGTGCAGTCAAATAGCTAAAGAATTTACTAAAAGTCCGTTGTCGTGCAGGGTTTGATTGACTCTAGGCAGTGTTTGGGATAATCGGCATGGGGTGCGATTTGGAATTAATCGCAAATTAGACTTTTCCAAAACAAAGGATTTCATCGACTTGAAGTAGCGGCGTTTCGTAATGACGCAAGAAAAGGCGTACGAGTATCGATTGCTAAGCTATTTAGCTTTACTCCAGCATCTAATTTATGATGGTTTGGGCGATATCCTGCACGCGTGCTCTCGTTGTTGAGAGGTAGGTATTCCTTGTCCAGTCATAGACGACTAGGGCATATGACTCCGAGTTAGAACGCAGACACATTCTATAGGATTTTTCATTTAGGTACATAACGTGTGGTGTATACAGCTTCATTCCAGGTGGAATTTAATCCTATCATTGTGTTTCATCAATTTGCTACTTACACACACAGAGGAGGATAAACCCCATTTGAACATGGAACATGGGTTAATCCCCAATAACATCGAAGAACAAGTGTTTTTGTCTCTTAACGTTATTGACTGCATTGAGTAAACACATCGATTTCCAACACAGAAGGCGACATGTGCTTGACAAATCACGTGACACTCGAAAAAATAGGCGGAAATCTTTGGCACGTTTCCAAGTGATACTCTGTCACGTGAAACAACATACTTGGCTCATGCGTCAGCGCATAAATATTGGGTATAGGCCCACCACTGCGTTGTCAAATAGACGATTGCGCTGAAGAGACGAAAAGTCAGCAACGGACGTAGATTATATCCCAAACTGACAAATGTTTTCCATTTAAAGATGTTTTAAATACCTTTTTATCCTCTCTCAAAAAGCAAATGTTAGAATGTGAAGAATTGTTGAGAAAATACATGTTATGTGCTAGTAAAATTTGAGTGACAAAATACTTTAGAACCACTGATAAAATTTGCGTAATTCGCAAGTATGGTGTAATTCCGAAAACGAAGATTTCATTGCAACTGAAACATTTCGGCGTTATATTTTGCCTCACAAGTTACGCCCAGAAATGATTGTTTCCAAGGTTAGATTACAGATTACAACATTTATAATTTTAAATTACTTCACTTTACATGTAACGAAAATACATGCATGTTTCACTCTTATGTGCCGCAGTGTTATTATATTGGAGTAAAACGGCGCCCTTTGGTAAGCAGCAGATGATGCACATCCCTTCTCGAATAGCCGATAGAAATTTCTGACAAAATTGGAAATATTTCATCTGGAACCTGTCCAACGGTTGATTGTAATATCGGAAAATAGTATACTCTAGTTCACAACTTATGGAATACATTAGTTACTTAATTGATTCGATCAAATCCTATACTGGGATAAGTGATGCGAAAATATTGTAGTAAGTACCAATGCTGTTGGGGACCTCCGTTGACGAGGGTGTTAGCTCGCCACCACGGCGTAAGGACTCAAGTGACTCTCACCAATGCGGTCGCCGCGAGTTCAACTCATGTTGGCTTCCTCTGATCGGCCGTCCGTGGAAGGTCAGCCAGCAACCTACGGATGGTTGTGGGTTCACTCGGGCTCTGTTCGTTTTCCTCCCACCATAATGTTGGCCGCCGCTCTGTAGGTAGAAGTGAAATATTCTTGAGTACGGGGAAAAACTCCAATCAAATACATAAATAAATAAATACCAGTTCTGTAGTAAGCATGAACCCCCTCAATGGCTTGATGGTATAGAGCTTCTCCCTCGTGGCCGGGAGATCCAGGGCCGAACCAGGATCAGGTCATACTAAAAACTTTAAAACTTGTTGCTGCCCCGCTTGGTGCTAAGTACTGAGAGGTTATAGAGCAAGGAAACAGGGCTGGCCGGCCCGGTGTCAGTATAAGTAGGCTATAATGTAAATGGCAGGGATGTCATGCCTGGTGTCGTCGGCATGAATCCAAACATAAACCATACATGTACATGTAGTAAACATGCAACCGATATTGTACAATTTTTGACCGATGATGCTACACAACGACCGATGCTGTTGTCAAAATGACTAGTAATGTTAATGGTTTTACAACCGAAAGGCCTACCGCACTTAAATTTTTACTGATAATGCATTACCGGTGTCTTCATTTCTAAGCAACGTTGTGGTAAAGTTTTAACAATAATCTAGTAATGTAAGTTTTTAACATTATCGGTTGCTTTTACAACAGTGTCGGTCAAAAATTGATACAACGTCTGTTGGTTAGTACAGAATTGGTACTTACTACATTATTCGTCGGAATAACTGTCCTCGAAAGCATGCGTGCAGCTAAGGCGAAGGTGAAGAACATGTGCATGTTATGCCTAATACATTTATTTCTTTACACATTTGAGCACCAAAAACATCAAATCAGATGGGTTTGTTGCTCATACATGCAATTTTCTTCCTAGAGTGGCACTCAGATTTATGGGTGTGTTTATATAATTGGCTCGTGTTCCCTACACGTGAACTGTAAGTCGGCCTATATGACGCACATCAAGATTGTCATTCACTAATCGAGTTAAGTTCATATTTTCTTTTCAAAACACGAGAAAGATGTGATCTTGATTACTTCGTTCCAGTTTGGTGAGAAACCACGATTTTTCTATCCCATAAACTACTGATCTTCCAAGTACCGCACATAGAAATATTGTCAAATTTGAAAACACAGACGTTGGAATAGAGAACAAAATAAACTATGTGAGAGTTTTAATATGGTCTACAGGCCCCTACAAGTCTTTACATTCTGAAATAGATTGTTGTTTATTCAGTCTAATAAATTTAATTTTGCTGCAGGTGTAGGGTCTACCTAAAGTGTATTTTGATAGTCTTCTTCGAGAAAGGTTTTTTTTTTAGAAATACTTTAAGTTTACAAAATTTGGTTTGCCATAGTTATAACTATTGTTTTTCCATGAAATTTATTACGTTTATTGTAAATGAGCCTACATATATGCATATTAGGCGGAAATAAATAAATATATAGGCCTGCTTCATCCCCTACCGGTATACTTAGTGTACATGTGCGATAACCATAAGACTTAGTCTGAGAAAACAGAGGAAGACGAAGAAGAAGAAAAAACAATTGTAACACTTAGGTTAATCTACTGTCTGTAAAGCAGTGGTAGCACAGCTATTTGTCCTGTAGTTTCGACCGCGATTACTTGTCTCCAACCAAACCTTTGGCAGGCTCCGAGTTGTTGTTTTTTTTTTGAACGATTACCTCCCCTCTACAGGCTTTCTTGACAGGGGGCACTGTAGTCTCATTTTCGCAAATCTGCGTCGTCGTTGAACGTTGTGTAGGAACAGCCTTGTACATTGTTCCTAAATTTTGTAGGATAATGAGGATCTGCATATTTCTTGACGATCTGTAATCGGTAATCAAACAGTCAATGTCCAGCGTGATGTGATGATCGTTATGTCCGAAGCAAATTTGTTATGGTCACATGTGCCTTCCGTCACTTCCTCGGGTCCATACAACAACAACACTTGTGAAGTGTCATTTTGCTCTCTCCATTTGAAACCTACGAAAATCCTCATTTCTTGGGTTACACCGTCTAGTTTTACATTATAGGACACATACGGTTAGCATGCAAGTGAAGACTTCTTGAATATGTCAGAAAACCTCAAACATGCTATGGAAATAAATAAATTGAAGAAAAAAATTTATTTGATTTATCACAATGATAGCTCTTCCACTGTCATAAAGTGTTACTAATCCTGGCCCAGGTTTCTTGAAGCGCACTTTACTAAATGATCCCTTAACTGCCATGATAACATATGTTGAAGAGGTAGTAAGTGCACTTAGCTAAGGGCCACTTAGCACTAAGTATGCTTCATGAAACCAGACCCTGGACTTACTAAAATTTGATTTTGCCCCACTTACTTCCTAAACCTCATTATGTCAAAAAATTATTTCACAAATGAATTTCTGGTTTTTTTACTATTTAGTTTTAATTATGAAGACAACGAATATCACAGCACTTGCAATTTACTCATGCTCATATAATTTAATGGCAGACACTACACTGAAAATCTTGTCTAATATTGTCTGAGTAGCACAGAACTTCATACGAAACACTGCTTCGCAGAAGCAGATGTTCCAAACCATACTCTGTCGAATTGGCAATATACATATATTTATGTATGTGGTCAGGCGTAGATCACAGACGAGGAGCTGTGCAAGTTAAAATAGTGGGATTTAAAAATAGTTCTGCACGAAAATGAACCAAGACATGCATGAACCGGATAAAACTGAGGTAAACTATGTTCACCAACACGTTTCCTGTTCTGCCAACTTTGTGCATATTCTGTAGCCTTTATGACCAGTATGGATGTAAATTTCTAGATATGATGTCACAGAAAGGTCAACACATGCTGAGCTTGCGTGTCTTGTTGACACAGAGTTGAAAAACATGGCAGCATGTGCCAGCTGACCGTTTTTTCGACTCGTGCTAAAATTTAGCGGAAAATGGTGTGGTAACGCTGAGTAGTGATTGTGGCGAAATGTGCACAAATATTTCAGCTTTCAGAATTTAAGTGCTTTATTTGTATTCAGGGAGAATCTAATGTGCATACAGCAAAATTGAACTGGGGATAGCTCCTTGCAAGCTTTATACCCACATTGGGTCCCCCTTAGCCCTTGGATGGCCAGCGGTCCACATATATATGTATGTATAAGCCACACTTAGAGTCTGAGGCTAACTGTACGGAATTGTCTGTTGTCTAACATGCTATCATTTATGATCATTATCAGGCATAGCTCTTGGAATATCATCATTTGTTGCTTGTTTCCCTATACCTTACCATGTTATTTATATTTCACTGGTCATCAGTTAGCTACTGCAGGCAAGTGAATTGCCTGGATGTGAATAGTATTGATTAGAAAAGAAAAAAGCGGTTTCTCATCCTTTTAACTGTTGTACAATGCCTTTGTTTGCAGCTAAACACTGCACTCTGTCCTGTTTGAATTTTTATATGCAATGCTTGCATCAGAACATCAAATATATCTAAGTAGGACTTCCATCCCCACTGCCATAATTTGTGAAGTGCAGTAAGGGTATTAAAGCCCTGGGGCATGATTTAATGCAGGAGGTCCACATGTCAGAGATAAATATGAAGCGAGAGCAGTGTTCAGTGTTTATGGATTTTATGACAAGTCACAAAACGATTTGCCCTTTTCCCTATAAACACATGTAAATGTAACAAAAAAAAATGTTGGAAACCCATTTTCAGTGGAGTGGCACTAGTGGCTCAGTGTGAACTTGCTGTTGAACTGAGAGTTGTACTAACTGTTACTTATCGTAAGAATTGATTCTTTGCCCCAAGGCTGTCAGATCAAACAGTCCCATAAACCTCACTGGTGTGATATAAATAAAAAAGAAACACCGTAAATACGTCACTAAACCTCAAACAAATATGTAATAAATTAAACTATCCGTCAGGTTCAAAATTGGTGTCTTTGTCCATTGAGTGGATGCTGTTTCCCAGATGTAGGTAATTGGCCCAATTACCACATCCCACCATAATGCTGGCCGATGTCGTATAATTGAAATAGTCATAAAACACCTATCAAATAAATAAATAGATCAGATAAGCCACAGCTTCTGTTTCATCCCCCATTGGTTTGGCTGTGGGATTTTTCAAGCACCTGGCTAAGAGCAATGGATTAATAAACCTGATTGCCATTTTACATGTCACACAAGTGAAGGTTTTTGTGATTATAGCGTTACTTCTGGGTCAGTTAATGAAATAAATTACTCTGTTCTTTCAGCCAGTGTTTTGGAAAAGTCTGTGATGCTGCAGTGCTGGGCGTAACAGTCACCATGAGTCGAGAGAAAAGAATGCTATGTATACCACCAAGGTGGCTTCACTGTCCAAGGAAGGGAAACCCCATTGCTGGTGAGAAGTCTGAACACAGCTGGTTCATTGTAACCCTAATCCCTCAACTGTTTCACATATAATAATAATAATATCTTTATTTTCTGAGGGTAGTTCAACTTAGTCAGTATATTTGTTGATCTTCCCTTAGGCCTCCACAAACACACATTTATAAACATTGACACAGTATACTGCTTGAACTAAAATGAATACTGAATGTAATACAAAAGATATAATATCTTCAGCCATTTCAATCATTAATGCAGTTATTAAAGGCTAGTGAATACATACCTTTATTGTAAAAATGAAGCCATAATTGATGTGTTTGTGTCACCACAGGTATAAGCTTCATAAAACTAGGAGAGTTATTTCTCTAGACCCTTCGGTTCGCCAAGAAAATTTTGAAATATTATTTTCTGCGGTGGCATAAAAGGTTGAAGAATTAAGGTATAATTAAATAATAATGCAGCTGTCTTTCAGATACATGGATGTGGGTTAACCACTTGTCATACAGGTGTTGGAAATTCTCTGTTGAGGTGGCACATTGGAGAGTAGTAGGGAGAGAATTCCAGAATAGGCAGGATTCTGTGTAAACATTTCACAAGGAGGAAAAAGAGAGAATTAGTTGTATTGTTTTACTTGATCTTAGTTGTCTCTCTTGTTGTTCTTTTATATGAAACATATTTTTCATATATTCAAGGAAATAGTCATTCAGAGATTTGTAGATTGTTAGATCCTTATGATACAGTATGATTTCATATATTCTTTTCCATGTGGAAGAATGTATGCATTATAATATGCATTACAAAACTCTGGTTTTGTAAGGTGGAATATGTTTGTCCTTCCTCCTCAATACAGACAACAGTTTAGAAATAGTACCACATACAGAATCAATGTGTTTTTGCCAGGTAAGGCTTTCCTTATATAAGAATATAAGGCCCTCCTTAATAAAAATTGTTGTTGTGGGTAACCCTATCAAAAAAATAGGGTCGGTCCGTAGGGAAATATTTTTTTTTATTGGTGCTAATGAATAGATAAAGATTTTAAAAAAATTAAGGTCAAGAGAAAAATGAAGAAAATAAATTTCATTGAAAACCCAATAAAATTTTAGAGTAGGGTCATTTTTTCTTTGGAGGGTTATTTAATATATTTATTAAATATATTTAATGATGACCTCAAAGAGCAGCTTCCAGCACCATTTACAAACCTTTTCAAATTGATTTTGGAGACAAAATTGCATTTGTTGGGTTGGTCTATTTGAAGGCTTCACGTGAACTATAATTTTATAAGTCTACACAGAAAAGTGCCCTCAGAATGTGCATGTATAACCATTGAAAAGGTGGTAGAACTAAAGCAACTCTTGGTTTCAAACCTGGCAGAATTTGTAGATTCCGTCATTATCACTGCTTGTGGGGAACTGTTGACAACAAGTGATCAACGACTCTTGCGTGCACGTTTGCATAATGTTATTTCAGCACCACTTGTCTTTTAGCAGTAAGGTCTGTCACATTTAGCAATACTGATCGCTATCATGTATGTGAAAAATTTGTGAGTATAGCTTTAAGCAAAAATCTACTAAATAAATAGATAATGTTTACTAACGTCACCAATGGATCACAAAGCTGTCGTCATCACAGTATGCGCCATAAAACCCCTTTGCTTACCTGTGCTTCCATTTTGATGTTCATCTGAACAGTTTTTGTCTGTAGCTTCAGATCATGTTGTTTTGTTCAGATTTTAACAAACATGTACAGATGTCAAAGTTAACCTCTGTATTATAATTAAACCAGCTAATTATTCTGTAGGTGCCTCCGTGGCTCAGTCGGTTAGCTCGCTATCGCAGCACAATAACCCGAAGCCTCCGACCAATGCGGTCGCTGTGAGTTCAAGTCCAGCTCATGCTGGCTTCCTCTCCGGCCGTACATGGGAAGGTCTACCAGCAACCTACAGATGGTCGTGGGTATCCCTCGGGCTCTGCTCGGTTTCCTCCCACCATAATGCTGGCCGCCATGGTATAATTGAAGTATTCTTGAGTACAGCGTAAAACACCAATTAAATAAATAAATAAATAAATAAATTATTCAGTATTATATTAAAAAGTACAGGTTAAGGTCACTATTAAAGTCCTTATAGTGGAACAAGAAAATTTATGCGAAATTACGACATTACCAGCTTAATGTTTTGAAGAGAGACACCTACTTGTATAGGATAAGTAGAGTAGTTGTGGTTATATTTATTTATTTGTTTGATTGGTGAATAGTTCACATATACGACAGCGGCCAGCATTATGGTGGGAGGAAACCGGGCAGAGCCCGGGGGAAACCCATGACCATCCACAGGTTGCTGGCAGACCTTCCCATGTACGGCCGGAGAGGAAGTCAGCATGAGCTGGACTTGAACTCACAGCGACAGCATTGGTAACTGTGCTTATAGTTTTGTTGCTGACATTTAATGGTGACGTTTAGCTTGGTATATGCTTTGTGCTTTGGGAGATTCACAGGATGGCAGGGGTTTTTAAGGTAATTAGAGAAGGTAGGTGATTTACTTGGAGGAGTTTCCTCCATTCTAAAGCTGATGATCGCTTTGGTGGCCTAGTGGTTAGAGCGTCCGTCTCAGCGCCTGGAGTGACTGGGTGGGTTGTCATGTCTGGTGTCTTTGGCATGATGTTCCAGTGGCAGTAGCATTTTGGCGACATGAACATCCCTTCCAGAAGAAGAAAAAGAATGTACGTGTACACTGTATACATACATTCTAAGGACTCCTTGGTCGTCACATACCTGAAAAATTGTTGAGAAGTAAAACCCAAGTATTCATACCTAAACCTGACCACAGTCAGTGAAAAATTCCTTCATTATGATCAGTATCAGTCCAGTAAATATCCAAACAAAGTTGCTTTTATTGCCTGTCTCTGAAAGCTCTGTTTAGTGAAGGTGTTTTGAAGTGTGTTTGGAAGGCAGATATATATACACTGCTGGAAAAAATGGTAGTGTTAATTCCAAAATTAATATTTGATGACATTTATTTGCTGTCTTTGAGATTTCCTTGACGACAAGTTTTTATGTTGCAGGTAAATTCATGCCGTTCAAGACTCCACTGAATACCAAGTACAACGATCAGATTCCAGAGGAATGTCGATTCAACATTAGTATGCTGTTCAGATCTTTAAAGATGTACAACGTAAGTAACACATTGATACCAAGTTAGGTTGGCCGTTTCCACAAAGCCAATATTGAGTTAGGTCAAAATGTGAAATGCCATTTTAGCCACTTACATTTAGACCATGTGAGATGAAATTGGGGACACTTTACAAGAGTTATATTAAGACAAAGATATCCAAATTTGAACACCTGGCGCCAAAATCGGTATATTGTATCAAGTTTTAAATTTTGATTTTTGAGTCAATTTTGAGTCAAAACCCTTTTCGTGCAATTGGCTTAAGTTCTCGCAGATCTGTAGTGGCATCATTAACTAGAATACTGGGGAGCAAGACATGGTACAGTGGTTAAAGGTGTTTGGATAGAGAATTTGTGGATTCCCTCGCTCTCACGCACAGCTTGTGGGGTCCAGGTTGAGGATGCTCAGGTGGGTGTCCGCAGTCCAACATTCATTGAAAACAACCTCCAGGCAATGAAGTGCGTATCAGTGTATGTGGTTTGTGGGAAAGTCCGTCAGTAACAGTGAATGGTTTATGCCAGTCACTCTGGTTTCCCCCACCCATTAAAATTGTAAGTGAAAAGTAACACATCTGTGTGCTTTGCTGAATATTGTTACTGTATAGTTTTACAGCAGCTAAAGGATAAGATAATGATCTGTTAAATGAAAAGATAGCTCATGCCTGAGACACTGTTTATTAAAAAGATTACAAGATTCTCTTGAAGACAAAAACTGTTTGAAATTGAAATAATTTGTCAGTGAATTATCGCCGTTTGAAGTGTAGAGAATTGTGCCGCTGACTGGGGATCTGAAGGCTTCCATTCTTTTAAGCTTATATGAGACTGACCAATCAGAGCTATTAGATATCAGCTGTTTATAAGCGTTGACACAAATCTTCTGAGTTGAATGTCGATAGAACTTGTAATAACTTAGGGACAGGATACTCTTTTGGCATTGTAAGTTTCAGTTATAACTAGTGTAGGTGTGAACAACACTGCAAAGTATTTCCAGACATTGTGTTATGACGAGAATAAGTTTCTAGATCATTTCATGTTATAGATTTACATGTATATTTAACTTTCAACCACAACCCTAACAGCATTTTGCAATTTCAGGTTACAAGAGTGTTCCGCGCATGGAACAATTACATCTCAGCTCAGATAGAATGTCTGCATTTCATGCCAGTCAATGGAGCGCTGTCAAATGTCAATTTTTACTGTCGCTGTGAGTTCAAGTCCAGTTCATGCTGGCTTTCTTGATGGCTGAGGGAAGGTCTGCGAGCAACCTGCAGATGGCCGTGTGTTTCCCTCAGGCTCAGCCCAGTTTTCTCCCACCGTAATGCTAGCCACCTGCGTATAAGTGAAATACTCTTGAATACGGCGTAAAACACCAATCAAATAAATGAATCAAATAAATAGTCACAAGTTTGTGCTTTTTGGTGTTCAAGAGTGAGATTTTCTGGAGAATGCTTGACACTTGTAGTTCAGGCTAAATTTAGATTGACATGGAAACACGTGCACTGGTTCATATTGCATGTTTAAAGTTTTGTACGATAGAACAGCAGTTGTATGACTTTCAGTCTTTTATACTAATGGGAAAACAAAATGAAATATTCATTCGGCCATGATTACTATCTCAGTGAATATGTCAGTCAGGTGTGTTTTTGTGGTTGCAGGTAAAAATGGGACTTCTGATAGATCTGACAAACACGAAGAGATTCTACGATCAGAAGGAAGTGGAAGAAAATGATTGTGTTTATGTCAAGTTACAATGCCGAGGGTGAGACGTCACTGCTAATATTGCTTAGTTTGCACTGCTAGGCTAAAGTTAGTTCTCCTCTTAAACAAACATTCTTGTTTTTCTCTGTGCTGATGTGAATTCTTGAGTTTGGGGACAAAAAAAATAAAAATTTGAACAAAAGGAATCAAATCTTGCTGTTAATGAGATTGAAATGACTGCTCCCTCATCGGTAATTGACATGCTACCTGATGGCATTGACGTGGATGACAGATTTTCCAAACTGTTCTTCATCGGTCTTTAATGGGAAGGATGTTCACTATATTCTGTTATTCTTTAGTCATGGAGAAACTCCCTCGGTTGAGACCACCAAGGCTTTCATAGCACTGTGTGAAAAATACATCCAGCAGAAGCCATTGGAAATAATTGGTAAGTACCACATTTATTCAGAAGCAGATCGTATGGATGTCTCTTTTGAAATCAAGGCTGACAAATGTCAACAGTTCCTCAGAAAGCTGGAACAAACGGTTAAAAGAAACAAACACTGACTAAGTGCTTAAAAGTTCTAACAGACCACATTTTAACAAAGTATCCGTTATCTAAAAGACCTGCAATGGTGGACTTTTGGGGCCATAATGAACATGCTGAAACACAGTGGCATTACAGATTCTTTCTAGCTGCTAATCCTCCTCTGATTGCTATACGTCTATGTTCCACGTGAATATATATGTAGTGTAACACCTGTATCTACATTTAATGTGGAAATATGGCAATTACAGCTTGTTTAACAGCCCCCAAAAATGTGTCCTGTCACTGTCCTTCAGTGTGTTCAATATGCTCGTAAACGTCCACCGTAGCACCTCAGTCTTCATTTCCGTTTTAATCACGAAAGAAATGTCAAGAACAAGACCATATTTGGAATTGGCACGAAATGACATTTTAGATGATCCATACTTCGTTTAAATATGGTCTTTTCGTATAAGTAATATAGAGAGACTGCAGTGAAACATGGGTAGCTTAAATCAGTGCTGATTGACTGTTTGGGAAAGTTACGTGTATCCCCATATCGTAAACATGACAGTAATTAATCTAATAACAGTTATTATTTTGAATAACTTATACTAATGCTGAAATCCATGTCCAACATTTCCTGTGTTGTGTGATTGTTATTGTGGTATTTTGTATTGATGCTCTTTACAGGTCACAGGTGTAAAAGTTTGCCAGTATAACTTATGCCAGGGGTTGGGTGTTTATTCCTTTCAGATGTTATGTGAAAACTAGAAGTATTTAAAGTTCATATCACACCTTGATGCTCTACACTTACTTCATATGTTTATTCCTTGGCTTCTTCCACTACTTTGTGTTCTTAAAATTTGGTTTTTAGGTGTTCACTGTACCCATGGCTTCAACAGAACGGGCTTCCTCATCTCTGCCTATTTAGTGGAAAAGTTAAACTGGAGGTAAAGTGATTAATAGTCTGAACAGTTTTTCCTGAAAATCTGTCGGTGAAGACAAATGTTAAAGTTTGTTGGTGTTTTATTGTACCTGTAATCCTAACCTTTAACGAATGAAGGATTGAATGATGAATATTAGTAGTTCAGGTTGCATCCAACTGTTGATCCTTTTGTAACGCTTCAGTTTTCGTCAAATAACTTGTCGTCGTCCAACTTTTTTAATTTTTGTTCTGTGCAGGTTAACTTGTTGAACCTCCAATCTAGTTTAAAAACCAGCCTAATCCATACATAACTTTTGCATACCACGTATTCAGTGTGGGATAAAAATTGGCTTTTTCTCATTCTATTAAAAGACAACACTGTACCAAATGTATATATGTATCAATAAAGAATCCCATCCATAGTTAAAAAAAATCACGTTTTATTTTTGTAATGTAGGGTAATGTAGGGCTGCCATGCTCTCAATTTTAAACAATCACCCAAGAAGGCACCTGTTTCCGCTGTGACGTAACGTAGTTCCTGGTTCACCATATTGCCTTATAGAAGTAGTGTTAAGTCAGCACTTTGCATTCTGATTATGAGACATTTCTGATATATGTTGAAGTCATTTTCAATGAGAAAGTAATACTGGAATGTGTCTCGGGTTATTCACCAAGGTCTTAACCAGGAGGCCACACTGCATGGCCTTTGATTGTAATAAGGCAAGGAACCGTACTTTGCACACAAAGGAATGTCTCATCTCGAATACTGGTGAGGGTAGTGTACAGATTACACGACATCGTGTTTCCGGTTTCTCTAAAATGACGTGTCCTTTGGCCTTACAAGAATTCCAGATTGAAAGTTGATTTTTAGAGTTGCCAAGCAAGTCATTAAAAAATGCCTGGGCCCCTTTATACCTGTATGGACCTCTCATCTGAAATAGCTTTGGTTATACTTTTTTGTTGTCTTCTCTTTTAAAAGCTTGTTAAGTTTTGTCACATGTCTCATTGGCCTTTGGTGCCAAAAAGCAGCTTTGCATGTATGTCTTGTCTTCCACTCACATTGCAAGCAAGACTGTATGTATGTCTTGTCTTCCACCCACATTGCAAGCAAGACTGCATGTATGTCTTGTCTTCCACTCACATTGCAAGCAAGACTGCATGTATGTCTTGTCTTCCACCCACATTGCAAGCAAGACTGCATGTATGTCTTGTCTTCCACCCACATTGCAAGCAAGACTGCATGTCACACGTTAATATGTTCACCTTTAACGTGAGTGTGGCCTAAAAACAGCAGTGAAATAAATGAACCTATAGAAGTATATGAATTTGAACTTTGCTTATGACAGTTATCCTTCAAATGTTGTAGATTTATTCTGTTGATCTTGGCAAAAATATGAAAGGTGTGTGTTGTGGATCAGATGATATCCTACTGGAAAAATGAAACTATTTGCACCAAAAGTAATGTTTTATTACATTTATTTCCCCATAAAAAGCCCACTTTGAGGTAAAACTGTAGGGCATGTACCTTTCGCAATCTGGTGTTTTCTGTTTGTCCTCTGATATTGTTTATTTATTTGTTTATATTTTTGTAGCGTAGAAGCAGCGGTCAGAGCTTTCTCCGAGGTAAGTGCTCTAGGATTGTTAACTTTTGGTGACTTCTTCTTGTAAAGGTGAACTGTAGAAGTTTTTGAGAGTATGATAAAATACATGGCGATCATTGTGTTCCAGTATACATCTGTACAACTGATACGTTGTGTTTGGTTGTCAATAAAACCTGTTAAAGAGACTACGCAAGAGAATTTCTAAATAAAGACTATGCATGCTGTACGCTTAAATACGAGTAAATGAAGATATATTAGGTTGGATAATGGAGTTTTCTTGAACTTTTCTGCGAAATGCATCAACTCCTATTTGTTCAATTTTGAGGTAGCTCGTTTTCTAAACTGTCAGTCCAGAGGGTGCATATGATGTCATTATTGTAGCAAATACTAGTATGTCAACCGTATAACATAAATATTTATTACATATGTTTTATCATTCTGTGAGGTGCCATGATATCACAGTGTGCGGCAATAAACATTACTTTGTGTGAGTACAGTTTGTAGTTCCGGTCAAAATCGGACTGTTTGAGAAATTGATTATTGCTTTAAAAGAGAATGAGGATGACATTTTCTGAAAGTGTATAAGTGACTGTTAGAGAAAAACTATAAATCAATTCTATGGTATGCTCTTTTCAAATCTGGACAGTTTGTAATTTGCTCAGAATGTCATGATTTGTTCCCCGTGGTATATGGAGCATGTTGAAGTCTTGTTGTCAGTGGCATGAAAATCATGTTATTCTATTCTGTTCTGAGTGGATCACTGAATCATTCTATTCAGTCCTCATTAAGTCACTCAGCTATTCTGTTCTGTCCTAAGTGATTAACTGTGTTATTCTGTTTTGTTTTCAGTGAGTCACTGAATCAGTTCTAAGCGATTCTCTTCAGTCTTCAGTGAATCACTTAAGTTAGTCTGCCCTGTTTTCACTGAGTCACTGAATCAGTTGTATGTTAGTCACTAAGCGATTCTCTTCAGTCCTCAGTGAATCACTTGAGTTAGTCTGTCCTGTTTTCACTGAGTCACTAAGGCATTCTGTTCAGTCATCAATGAGTCACTTTAGTTTCTCTGCTCTCTTCCCAGTCACGTCCCCCGGGAATCTACAAGCAAGATTACCTTGAGGAGATATTCCGTCTCTATGGTGATGTTGAAGACACGCCCAGTGCCCCGCCCTTACCTAACTGGTGCACAGGTGAGACCAATGTTAGTCACACGTCCAGGAGTGCTCTGGTGAACCCATAATGTTATTTTGCTTTAGAGAGTGGAAAGAGCCATGCTCTCTTTGGGTTGTAAACATGACCTTATGAATTGAGCGTTTATCTTGAGGCAGTGCTCTCGAAAACTGTTGCATCGATACATAAAATTTTCACAGGCTTGATAGATTCAAACTTAACACTTGCAGAGTTGCACAACGACTTTTTGTGCTGAAGATTTTATTTGAGGATGGTAAAGACTGAAACTGGACAAGTACTTATTTACCTATGAATTTATCAACGTTTTACACCATACTCAAAAATGTTTCTGGATCAATTAAATAAAGAAGTGAAATAGCCTGGCAATTGCCTACTCTTATTCTTCTAATTTTTTGGGACACCTGAACTGCGCTTCTAAGTCAACATATAAATAATTGTAACAGGGATAAAAAGTTTGGTATTTCTTGCTTGGTTAGACCAGCTGTCATGTCACGAACATGTCTGTGTCTTTTTTCAAAAAAAAACTTAGGGACAAATGTAATGATTTTTTTTTCAGCATTTCTAACATCTGTTTCAATAATTAAAAGAATTAGGGTAGCTGATACATGGTTACTTGTGTTTAGAGTCAGATGACACAGTGGACGATGACGGGAATGCTGTGGCCGAGGAGAGTTCAGTGTCCGAGGATGGGACACGTCCAGACGGCCACAGAAAGAGACTGAAGAGAGAAGTGATGAAGAAGGTTAGTGCAGCAGCAGGATGAAATTCTCTCCAAATGGAGGGGGAAAAGTGGAAGTTTGGATATTGTATGCAGGAGTTTTCTAGGCGATATTCTATTTGTGGTTACCACAAGAAAGATTGGAAAATTGAAATTTAGACAAATTTTGCATTGAGTTATCATGTAATGAATTGAGTTTTTCAGACTGCAATTCTTAAAAAAACCTACGTGAACAAAATGCTGTTCGCATCAAAACAGGTCTCTGTAACCCATCGTTTGGTGACGTTGTTCTGTCTCTGCGCGAATGGTAGGTTACTCGAAACGTTACGCAGTCTAGCGCACTGTGTGGCGAAAACTAGCAAGTTCAGTCCCAAAGCTCTTCACCATTGGTGATCTGTGAGTATTAAGGGCTATATGCAGCACACAGGCCACAAAATTTGGCACAAACAAAACGATCGTTTGCACGTCGGTTACGTGGAGTGTAATTGTGCAGACCAATAAAATGGTTTTGCCGATCTGTCCCCAGAGTGTAACCACAAATACTGCGCTTGAACTGCACGGCACTCAAAAAAACTTAAGAGGGCTTGTTTTGCCCATTTCTTTGTCATTTTCCGGTTGAATATTGAATCCTGTCTTTGCAAGCTTTACCGATTAAGTTGTCTTCTTGTCACATTAGCTGAAAGAACTTCGTACGTACCAACTGGCTCACTGTTGGCAGCCATTATGAAAACTCTCGCAACCTGCTCTTTGTCCTGACATTCTCCTGAGCTGTCACATTCTGAACTGTCACATTCTCCTGAGCTGTCACATTCTGAGCTGTCACATTCTCCTGAGCTGTCACATTCTGAGCTGTCACATTCTCCTGAGCTGTTACATTCTGAGCTGTCACATTCTCCTGAGCTGTCACATTCTGAGCTGTCACATTCTCCTGAGCTGTCACATTCTGAGCTGTCACATTCTCCTGAGCTGTCACATTCTGAGCTGTCACATTCTCCTGAGCTGTCACATTGAGCTGTCACATTCTCCTGAGCTGTCACATTCTGAGCTGTCACATTCTCCTGAGCTGTCACATTCTGAGCTGTCACATTCTCCTGAGCTGTCACATTCTGAGCTGTCACATTCTCCTGAGCTGTTACATTCTAAATATGAGTGATACAACCGAGTGATCATGAGTCACGTAAGAGAGTGGGGTTCCAATTTAATACTGCAACTTAACATGAAGTTGCTCTACAATACCAGTGTTTAGAAATGGTGCAGTATATTTACTTCTTTATTTGACTGGCGTTTACTATGCAGTACTCATGAGGTCAAGGCTAACTTATTGTCAGAGTAAATCTGCATGTTCTACATATTGAGCTGCTGGCTAGACATTTTTTGGACCATGAAATGCCCTTGTTGTGAAAGCCTTTTCTTTGACTTCATTTTCTGCCAGAATGCTGTGTTTATGGAGGGTGTAGAGGGGGTCCCCCAGGTGACCACCCAGCCTAAACTCGCTCAGATACAGAGGAAAGTCCAGCAGATGTGTGAATGGCGAGGGTAAGCAAGCTGTCAGTGTGTGTTCCTGCATTCAAGAAACAAAGATATGGCCATGCTTGCAAATATGTTTGCTGGGCGTAACCTAACTGACCTTTCAAAAAAGGGCCCTACTCAAAAGTTTTTATTGGTATTTTGATGAAAGTTTTTTTTTTACTTTTCTCTCCATTTTTAATTTCTCTAAAATCTCTGTCTTTGCCAGGAGCCAGAATAGAAAAAGAATTTCCTGCCGACCGATCCTGTTTTTTCTCACAGGGTCGGGTTACGCCCAACAGGCAGTTTTTTAAGGATGACCTATTCCTGCTCAAAAAGTGACAGGATTATCATGATCAAGTATGACAAAGTCAATAAAGTGACAGGATTATCATGATCAAGTATGACAAAGTCAATAAAGTGACAGGATTATCATGATTAAGCATGACAAAATCAATAAAGTGACAGGATTATCATGATAAAGCACGAAAAAGTCAATAAAGTACTTATGAGTTGTATTTTTATTGTCAGGAAATCAGGTCTTCTTTATGAATAAGTTTGTTGGGCGTAACCTGACCAAGTCATACCTCATAAAAAGGAACTCTACTCCAAAGGTTTTAATGATTTTATTGGAAGTCATTTTTCTCTTCCTGTGAATTCAGATCTGGCTTCCCAGGGGCTCAGCCAGTGTCTATGGACAGAGGAAATCTGGAGAAAATCAAAACCAAACCGTACAAAGTTAGCTGGAAGGCAGACGGAGTCCGGTATGTTTTTACAGCTTGTGTTAGTTGATTTGTCAATTTGATTGGTCTTTCATGCCACACTCAAGAATGTTTCTCTTATATGACATCAGTGAGGCCATCCTTAAAAAACTGTTTGTTGGGCATAACCTGAACCTGTGAGAAAAAGTAGGGTTAGTCTGTGGGGAATTCTTTTTTTTATTCTGGCCCTTGAAAAAGTTATGGAATTTAAAGAAATTAACATGCAGGGAGAAATTGTAAAATAAACCTTTATCAAAGTAGCAGTAAAAACTTTCGTGTTGGCCCTTTTTTGAAGTGTTGGTTGGGTTATGCCCAACAAACATATTTATAAGGAAGGCTCTAACATGATGGTGGGAGGAAACCGGGCAGAGCCCAGTGAAGCCCAATGCCACCCACAGGTTGCTGGTACTATTTGTGTTCAGTCCTGTTAATAGTATTGTCCTGCTGGAGATGTTTTATAACTTCTACTATAAATACACCAAGCTTGACTTTCCTGGTGTTTGCTCTATGAATTATAAATTATCCATGTCCTGCCTCCTTTGTCAGTCAGTAATAGGTCTAACTTTCCACAGGCCAGTAGACGTCAATTATGAGTTCTGCTGTTCCGTACAGAGACAAATACAGAGTCGTTCAAGTACCTGCACCAAATTCACAGTGAGGATACACATGTAACTGGTCTATGAGGCACGACATAAATGTTTAATAGGGAGATCGTATAGGGCCTTAAAAGCCTTGAAAAACCCTAATAAAAATTTACAGCAATTGAAAAGCCTAAGTAATGAGAAATTTTTGTATACTTGCATCTGAAAAAAAAAAAAAATTGAAAGAACCAATCTGGGCTAGTGTTAAATGTGACTGGTGTGTTAACATTCTCTGGAGGAGTTTTGTTTTCCAGCATCTTTGAAATTGCTTATTGATGCACTGCTGTGCTGAAAGTTCACCTGTTTCAGGTTATTTTACATTGCGTCAGGCTTGTGTATTAAAGTGGTTGTGGAGCAGTAAGAAATCGACAATGCTTGTGCGGCCTTGGAGCAGTTTAACATTGGTTGAAGACCATTTCTCACCCCTCGCCTCCCCTTTTACATGTACATGTATATCATTATGGTGTTCATACCTGTATCATGAGAAAATTCATCTGTACTTAGCCAAAGTGGAGTGGGTTACCCCAGACATTTCGATTTCTTTCCTGAAGTACAAAAATTCTTGAGCAGGAGCATGGCTTTTGAAACAACCATGAAATGAATGAATAAACTAAACACAACTGATTCTAACTGGAACAGCAGTGGCATTGAGAGAGTGACCTCCCCTTGTTCCAGCTATCTCATGCTGATTGACGGCCCCCAGGATGTGTATATGCTGGACAGGGACAACACTGTTTTCCAAGTGCCAAATGTGGAGTTCCCAAAGAGGAAAGATCTCAACTCACACTTGCAGAATACATTAATAGATGGGGTAAGTAGGCGTGCATTTTGTTTTAACACAATGCCTTGCAGGCAGAAGGATCACAAATGTGTCTCGAAGGCTTAATTTGGATTTACATGTAGTCTTAACTTGAAAATTGTGACTTACCCTGGGAATTTTTATTGTAATACATGTACTTACGGTTGTCTTACACTGACATGGCTCTATGGATAGTAAGTATTTTACTTATAAATAGAGGATATTGCACAGGGAGGGTTGAATACCATAAACATTGTTGGAGTGAGAGGTGGAAATGATAACCTACGAGACGCGAAGCCTTTCATGAGAACAATATTGATGGTATTCAACCTTCACTGTGCAATATTCTATTTATTATTTATACTTTAACAATGTCATGTTTTTGTGTATTCAAAGAAGTTTTAAGCAATGTTATAGTTGCAGGCCTTCAAAGACCTGTCAGTAGTGTGACCATATAAGACTGAAGTTAAGACTGACAGGTCAAAAGACAGCGTTGTGCTCCTGGGGCCATGCCTTTGTTTTCGTGCTTTTTAACAGAAGCTAAATGGATTGCCTTAGAATCACTGTCATGGCTGGATGGGGAATCCACCAGACCAGAACCTAAATTGATTCCCGTGGAATTATTGTCATGGCTGGATGGGGTCTCCACCAGAACAGAACCTAAATAGATTGCTTTAGAATCACAGTCATTTTTTGATGGGAAATCCACCAGAACAGAACCTAAAGGGATTGGCTCAGAATCACTGTCATTTCTTGATGGGAAATCTACAAGAACAGAACCTAAAGGGATTGCCTTAGAATCGTTGTCATTTCTTGATGGGAAATTCACTAAAACAGAACCTAAATGGATTCTCTTAGAATTACTGTCATGGCTTCATGGGAAATCAACCAAAACAGAACCTAAATTAATTCTATGAGAATAACAGTCATTTCTTGATGGGAAATCCACCAGAAGAGAACCTCAGTGGATTTCCTTAGAATCACTGTCATGGCTGGATGGGGAATCCGCCAGGAAGGAAAGGGAGGAAACCGGGCAGAGTTGAAGGGAAACTCACGGCTTCAACAGAACAGAAGACAAACTAAAGTCATTCCTCGATTTATTTTTTCAGGAGATGATCCTGGACAAAGTTGAAGACAAAAACGTTCCCCGTTTTTTGGTATATGACATCATCAAATTTGAGGTAACG
Source organism: Acanthopleura granulata (assembly GCA_016165875.1). Lineage (NCBI taxonomy): Eukaryota > Metazoa > Mollusca > Polyplacophora > Chitonida > Chitonidae > Acanthopleura > Acanthopleura granulata. The sequence continues at coordinate 138,524 of JABBOT010000044.1, forward strand.
TGACGGGAGAGCTGGATGTCAAGAGTGGTTATAAGAAGTCTAACCTTGAAAGTGCCACTAACACGGTTTTTAGAATATCAAAAGAACATTATACGATGGAAATCATAACTTTCCAAATGCATACCTTATGTTTCTGAACTAAATGGACTTCTTGAAATGGATTTTATTTGATTTGGGTCACGAAATGCCACTTTTCTGGAGCAAAATGGCCTATATCCCTTCGTAACGTCAGGAGTTCTGTATCAGTTTGAAACATACAACAGCTTACATTTATGGACCAATACTTGACTCGGAAGTAAGGGTATTCAAATTGTCATCCTATTTTAAACAAGAACTGCAGTCATAGTCTGTTTCATGTGACCTTGTGACCTCTATGTACTTTTGAAAATGCAATTTTCCAGACCAGACCCCAGGTGAAATACAGTATTTGTGAAATTTATGTTTTATGACAAATGTAGATCCTTGATACAATTCTTCGGTTTAATAGAGAAAGTAAAGTAAATGTGATGACAGTTTTTTCCGAAGAAAATCATTTTATTTCTCAGCAACAGCTGGGTTCATAATGCTTCATACTGATGCCAGTATGATACCACAAGTACATGTGTACTACATACCCTGTTCAGGGTCAAATACAGGCCTCTTTTCACACCCAAATTTAAGTGCTCAAACCCCAACAGAATAAATCCTGTGTAAATTTAGGGAATGAGGTTCCAAACCTCTTTTTTGAGTTTTTGTTAATGGGCAGCACAAATAAGGTATAAATGAAATAGGTCCAGCTATGTGGACTGTCAGAAACACACTGCAGGTGTTCTTAATTCGACTGTCGGTGATTTGAATAGATTTGTTACTATAAAAAAGCTGGCGAAAACGAATGATAACCAGTTGAATCAAGGTCAGCAGTTCAGCAAGGGAGACAAGTCAACATGGAATCTAATTTATTATCTCCCTTGTTTTAATGGATTATGAAATTGCCTTAGGGAAAGATTTAGCTGAAAGAAAAGGCGTTGAATTAAAATGCAAGTACTTGATTCAAAACAATCATTAACCTGGAGTCTTTGAACTATTTCTGTTTTAATATTGTTATATATTAAACATTAAAGTGTCAAAACTGACTGCCATCAGGTAAGTGAAATTTCTTGTGTATGACGTCAAACACGCATCAAATAAATAAAGTAAATAAATGAATTAAATAAAAAAATCTCAAGTTTGATACCCAAAATTAGCCAGAATGCTTCTTCGGTCATGTAGACACCCCAGAGCTTCCAGTGTCTCAGCAGCCCCTGGAGCCTAGCCTCATTGGCTGGGACTCACAGCCCTGACGTGTAAAAACGGTGCCCAAATTAGAAATCTCTATCTGACCGTGCTGTATAACAAGGGATTTGTTCTCAGAACTATCAGCTTGTTGTTCACTCAGGAAAACATTGAAGTTGCAGGCCTTTGTATTTGAGGGGTGTTCACTCCCACACCTAGTACACTCCTGAAACAAAATCCAGGCGTGCTAATAACACACGCCTGAAATGATGAAGAGTCTGGGGAGTGTGGATCTGGGTGTGCAAATCACACTCCTGGGCTTCTGCAAGTAATGTGATTATGGGTCTGTTGGTGAGAATCACCAGAGGCCCATTGTATTTATTTATTTTATTTTGTTGATTGGTGTTTTACGTCGTTCTTAAGAATATTTCACTTATGCAACGGCAGCCAGCATTATTGTGGGAGGAACTGGGCAGAGCCCGGGGGAACCCACGACCATCCACAGGTTGCTGGCAGACCTTCCCACATATGGCCAGAGAGGAAGCCAGCATGAGCTGGATTTGAACTCACAGCGACCGCATTGGTGGGAGGCTTCGGTCATTGCGTAACATTATCGCGCTAATTGACTGATCCACAGAGGCCCCTAGAGTCCATTTATAGAGGAATGAATCGGACAGATACCTTGCCTGTCACATTTACAACCTGTGCAAATATGGCAGTGTATAGGTCACACAGAAAGTGTGGCTCTCAGCTGGAAAACATTCAAGGCTTGTACATCAAGAAGATTAAATAAAGTATTGTTATCTAAATGATGAACAGAAGATATAGCAGAGAGGCAAAAGTGTGTTAAAGTGAGGCTATTACAGTGACAAACTCAAAGGTAAAGTGTTCTCTTTCATGAGGGGGAAACAACAACGCCATATTACTTTTTATTTTCAAATCAGCATTAACAGACGGCAGTTTTGCCTCCCACGGCCACTAATGAACACCCTGATATATATAAACTTTCGTTTCTCAGGAGTCACATCAAAAACAAGCTTCGTAAGCTGAATTAATGAGACACTAGGCTAAGAACATCTTGAACTTCATTCTATAAATGTATATTACGAAAAAGTACATAGGTTATGCTTTCAGGGTTTCTCAGCAAAGCTCGTGCAATTTCTGACCTTTTTATCTCTACCTTGTGTTTTAGGGTAATTCCAGCAGTGGTTCTATGCATATGAGCGCCTGCAGACATTTGTTTGCTTTTCTGGAATTTTAATGGGCATATTATTGAACAAATATCCTGAAACATTGGCAGCTTTGTGGACAGTCTTAATTCTGTATTGAAAGAAATGTGTTTCCCAGCTTCATATGATTTTAAATGTTGAGTGTTAGAGAGATACATGATTTTTGTTTCATTTATTTATTTATTTGATTGGTGTTTGTGTTGTACGCAAGAACATTTCACTTATACGACTGCGGCCAGCATTATGGTGGGAGAAAACCAAACACAGCACTGGGGAAACCGACAACGTTCCTCAGGTTGCTGGATTTTTGGTTTAGTGTACATATATATGCTTCTCGAAAATGCCCTTTCCCCATCCTAACAAATCAAGTGTCTGATTCATATTAACAATTTTAACATACAAAATAACTGTTCGCACTGAGGTTGAGTGATGAGTCTGTAAACTTTTTTGAAGCTTTTATTTCATTTCGTTCAGGAGTAATTTCTGTACACTTGGATTTCATTTGACTGCACTAAATTTGTTGATCAATAGTTCCCTGTGAGGTTGTGTGTATAACAATAAATTTTCATAATATTGGTGTTAGCAATTGAGTGATTCTGTGCAAGGTCTCAAGTCAACTGACAATCCTCAAGCCACAATCAAATGGTGACAGGTTTCAGTTGACAAAATGCATTTAGCTGATGCCCCTCATCAGTTACAAGCAGTGGTGTATATTCTAAGGGTCCAAGGCCTCCAGCTAGCATCAGGCCAAAGTATTGTATTATTATGTGTTGTCTTGACCTATTGATACGCACAGCAGTGATATAAATAATGAAAATATTTTAGAGTCGGTGCTTACACTAACCGAACAAATAGAAATGGTAAGAACTGAGTTGCCAAATTTTGTGGGGGAAAATGTCTTTAGTCTTACAGTGTATCACAATATGACGTTGTAGTGCAATGCATTCTCTTTAAACTAATAAAGCGAGAGAAGAAAAGATCAATGTAAAATGGTGCAAAGTATTGCTGCCTGGTTCCCCATTACAGACACAATAATGGATAGGCACTTTGTGCGTGGAGAAGACTAAGGATTTGTACTGGAAGACAACTGACAAGAAGTGACAAGAAGAATAAAATTAGAACAAGAGCAATAGAACCATTTCACAGCCCTTGTGCTCTGGCAATCACACTCCTGCTCAAAAACAGAAATGAAAGCTTGAAACATTTTCACCAAATGTTTTGCCTGTAAAACTGGACTTTGAAGTGCACATGATGGCCTTAAATATGATACTTTTGATGCCAACACTTAAGATTATTTTTCTGATGATGATGAAGAAATAATCAAACTTGGCTTGTTAAATCTATGGTCCTGTATGAAGGTGCATTAATCAATTTGAATAAACTAAATTTGAAAAATGACTGTACACATTGCTGTTTGCATTTACAGGTATTAATCTTTTGTGATAAGATTTGATGGATTTGCAGGGTTTGGATGTAGGAGGCACAGACTTTGACCGCCGTCTTCTCTGCATACAGAAGGAGATCATTGGCCCACGATATGCCAAGATGCAGAAAGGTTTGCTGGACAAGTCTCGAGAGACGTTCAGCGTCCGAGCCAAGCCCTTCTGGGATGTTAATCTGTCACGGAAAGTAAGTTCAGCTGAGGACAACAACAGTTAAATATTCGTGGCGGAGTGGCAAGTGTGATAGCACTCAAAGCCTCTCACCAATGGGGTCGCTGTGAGTTCAAGTCCAGCTCATGCTGGCTCCCTGTCCGGTCACAGGAGGTCTAATTGTGGGTTTCCACCAGGTCTCTGCCCGGTTTCCTCTCACTCTAGTGGTCGCCACTGTCATCTGAGGGAAATGTTCTCAAGTACTGCGAAAACACCAAAATAAATATGTAAATACATACATTAACTTTGTAAATTACTGTCATATGTAAATACATATGGCCATATTCATGTAGCCCAGACACCTAATGTCACAATTTGTTTTGTCATTGTTTCAATTTATTTATTTATTTGATTGGAGTTTTACACTATACTCAAGAATATTTCACTTATTCGATGGTGGCCATGATTCAAGGAAACCAGGCAGAGCCCAGTGGAAACCCACGACCATCTTTCAGGTTTTGTTTTGGAAATCTTCACCAGTAGTTTCATTAGAGACAGGTAAAAGTCAGGGCCTTGATAGGGTTTTTCTTCATTTTTTGTTGTTGTTGTTGTGTTAATAGAAACTATGAAAGATAAAAAACAGCTTGTTCTCAAACGCAAAGTGAAATGACAAGGATTCAGAGTCTGAATTGTTTTCCTAAGTTGTAAAAATGTTGCAGTGTATTAAAATCAATATTTGTAGGTTTTTACAGAGAACAGGGAAACAAAAACTTACGTCGCATATGAACACACGACATCACCAATCCCTGAAATGTATCCACAAATGACACGGCCCTTTCAAGTGATCTTGATGTCACTCCAACATAAACGCCATACCCATTGTCACATCTGCCTGATTCAGTGTCATTGAAGGAGTATTATCATGTCACACCAGGAAAATTTTACGGCCATCGTCGAAATATTGTTTTTTCAAGGAATGCTTAGTTATATGTGTAAATAGTGCCATTCATCAAAAATCCTTTTGGACCATGGTGTTCAGTTTGTTCCATGTGATTTATGTGAAATAATTTTATATAATGTCAATTTAATTTCCACATAGTTTCTGTTGTGATCGGAGTGGCAGTGTAAATTTTGCTCTTGTAAGTTGTATGACATTTATTTTACAGTATTTCAATGGGCCTACATGGTAATGCCTACTCCCCTTATCTGCCTTTTTGAGGTTTGAGTTTCAGTCAGTTCTGGTACTGATCTGATACTTACCTTTTTCTTTAGTTGGATATCCTGCTAGTTTCCAGAGGTATCTCAGAACACCTTTCTAAGATCCGTTCAATTCTACCAAGTCATGGACGAAAGTTTATTTTCTCTGCAGTATTGTTCCTGTTTTGTTTACCTCCCTCAGGCAAGTGAAGGAGGGTTGTACTGAGTGTTTCCTGTGGGTTTCCTTCGCACATAAATATTTCAGAGGGGGGGGGGGGGTGTACTGAATGTTTCCTTCAGATGTCCTTCACACATAAAACTGCCTTTTTTGCATTCCTGAACTATTCTTAATACCAAATACCGAACCAAAGTCTAAAAATTGTACTTGTTTGCATGGCGCTAAGCACTGCGAGTTTAGAGCAAGGAAACAGAACTGGTCAACCCGGTGTCTGTATAATGTGACTTGGTGGGGAGTCATGTCTGGTGTCTTCGGCATGATATTCCATTGGCAGCAGCACTTTGGCTGCATAGACTCACCCTGCCACAAGAAGACTCAGTGTGGATGCATTCTAAGGAATCCTTGTCATGACACTGGAAAATGTTTCAGTTTGACGTTAAACCCGAGCATACATACATACATACTTAATTCCAAATACCAATCAGATAAACACTGCTTTATATCTTCTTGTGAGACTGAATTTTGTGAAGAAATTTTGAGACATGTAACTAAGAAACTGTCGTTGTTTTATTTTCAGCTGCTAGATGGAAGTTTCTCCAAAGAAGTCAGTCATGAGGTGGATGGTTTGATTTTCCAACCTGTCAAAGAGGTTCGTTTCAACCATGAGTGTTCTGTCTAAGGGACTTTAATGGCTGAGTATTTTGTAAAGGCATAAAACCACCACCAATAAATGTTAATCTTTCTGCATGTGCTGGTTTGTCATCATCAACATCCTTATCAATAACCATGATATCTCTACCCCAGGTACTTTGATGTCCTCCATTCATAAAACAGACGGCCATCATACGCATGAGAAATGTTGGAGTATGGTACAAAAGACTGATTGACTGACGTAGCAAATGTTAAACTAGTATTATGATTAGCCCTGTAAAATTTAGTTCCATGAAAATTTCAGCGTGACAGTCTAAACAGTATCAACAACATCTACAGTATTTGAAATCATTCAAATATCACACAGTATCATTCAATTTCACACGTGCAGTAATCAGTGGGCCTGGACATTGTCAGGTTTTGTATGAGGCCTTGAAAAGCCTGGAATTGGAAATCAGTTTTTCCAGGCCATGAATAGCTGGAAAATCAAGTGTTTTTTTGTTGTTGAGCCTGGGAAGGCTTGAAATTGAGAATGCAGGATCAACCTGAGCTACTGTAAATAGTATTCTCTTGGAGAAATTAGTCTTCTAGGATGTTTGAAACTGCTTAGTACACTGCTGTGTGTATACGAAAGGTTGAGGTATCAACTAATAAGGTTGTTTCATATTGCGATACCCTTGCATAAGTGCAGAATATTTGTACGAAGTGGCTTGGATAATGTGAATATCCGTGGAGCCTGGAAAAGTCTTGTAAAAGCCTGGAAGTTTGATGTCTTGGAAGTGTACAAACCGTGTATTACCCCTAAGAAGTCAACATATAGGTGAAATAGTATTAATATATCAATATAGTGTATTAAAATAGCAAGGCCTTTGTGATTGAGGCAGTTAGGTCGCTAGCGCAGCCACTAACCTCTCACTAAACCGTTCATATTGGGTTCAAGTCCAACTCTTGCTGGCTTCCTCTCTGGCCGTATGCCGTAGTGTCTGCCAGTAACCTACAAATGGTCGTGGGTTTCCTTGCGGGCTCTGCCCGTTTTCCTCCCACCATAATGCTGGCTGCTGTCATATAAGTGAAATATTGTTATGAAAATCAAATAAGTTTATATACATTACATGTGCTGGAAGAAATTAATGCAAATTTTCTTACATTTACCTAATGCTTCGTCAACAAATTGTAATACATCACAGTTTGACATTGTCCCTGAAATACTCTTGAGTATGACATGAAACCCCCAATACCCCCTAAGCCTAAACCCCCAAAACCCCCTAAGCCTAAACCCCAAAAACCCCCTAACCCTAAACCCCAATCAAATAGATAAATAAATATTAAAATAGCAACTAAGTTAAAAGTCTGTGTACATGGCTGGAATGTACTACAATATCTCCCAGATAACTTACACCACTCTTCGTTTTGTTATTGTTTTGTCATTGTTTCAGTGTTGTTTCATCAGCGGTGTTGAAATTTTCATGATTGTTGACTAATATCCCTTAATTTATGTCTTACATTTTAAACGTTTTGAACAGTTGAGAATTTATAAAGGTTTAATATAGGCCTTTGTTGCTCAGTTGTCAAACAGAGTTATTCATTAACAGGTTTGTATGAGGTTTCAAAGTCTTATGTTTAAAACATTTTGTAAAGGGTTATAATGGGTTTTTCTTTCTGACCAGTTGTTATTCATTTATAGATCATAGATGTGTGTGATATATCAAAATCTTATTTTTTAAAACACATATAATAGTTATGTTGAATAGTTGCAAATTTAACATGGTTATTGTTTCTTTCTGGTCCACTCGGTATATTTGCGGAAATTGAATCAACATTTTCAGTATTGAAGTTTGATGTCCTTATAATAATGATCTCTGTCTTATGGTTTTAGCGATATGTTGCTGGCCGATGCTCTGACATGTTGAAGTGGAAACCCCCAACTCTTAACTCTGTGGACTTCAAGCTGCAGATACGAAAAGAATCAAGGCTTGGGTAAGTATCAACCATACAATTTATCACATGATTCAACCTGTTTAGCTCACCGGTATGAAATAAAGCGAGGCATTGGGAATACTGGGGAATATGAGAAAGTGATATGGATGCCAGTGTCTCTGTTTTTTGTTAAGGTTAGGTGTCCTGTCAACTTGGGTTGCAATTCAATCCCTAGCAGTTATTCGTAACCTGCAAGGTTTCTTACATACACATATAAAGTACAGGTATTCATTGTATGACAATGGCATTAGAGTCTTGTTGTTTAGAGGAGAAGATTGTGGAAATACAAGGTAAATTGTAGTGATAAGGGTAAGGTTTGAAGATTTAAAAAATAGCATCCGATAATTGTCAACTAAGAATATGCTTTATCGCGGTAAGCTTGTACAGCTGTCAGAAGATGTCGACATTTTACCAGCCCGATGCGCCCTGATTGACGTGAATCGGTCCCTTGGCTCTCTGGTGGTAAAATGTCAGCCAAAATCTGCACATTGTGGCAGCTGCAAGCTCTTCATTCTTGTTGTATACTGTAATCAAGTTGAATTGACATCTGTTTGTGAATAGCATTATCTACATTTAAAAGATGGAATGGTAAGTATTTAAGTGCCCGATTCATGTCATATCTGCTAATTGGTTTTACATAGTCCTGCATTCTGATTGATCAAAGTTATTGTGACAGTTACGTCCCCTTTTACATGGAGGTATTTATTCGTCACGTTTGAGTGTGTGTTATGACCCACATTAAAATTTGTTGCCTCAAAAATAATGTGATTAAATCTTCAAACCATACTCTTTTACCACAGACTGCCCTATACTTCCCCAGTCTTTAATACTTGAATATTGTACTTGGAACCAGGCAGTTCCACTATGGTCCACTATTGCTTGAAAACATTAAATAAGGCATTGGTATTCCAACAAAACAATTTTGAATATTTGATAATGAAAAAAATGTGTATAAAATGGTGCATGAAAGTGTTTACACGATTGTGTTTCTCCTTGAATCCATGACTAAGTTACTGTTCTGTTGATCTTATGAAAGTGTTTAGGGGTTTGTTTGGAAGGTACTAACTAGGTTGTTATTTTCCAGAAAATATATTTATTTATTTGATTGGTGTTTTATGCCCAACTCAAGAATATTTCACTGATAAGACAGCAGCCAGCATCATGTTGGGAGGAAACCAGGCAGAACCCAGGGGTGAACACACAACCATTTGCAGGTTGCTGGTGGACCTTCCCACATACAACTGCAGAGGAAGCCAGTGTGAGCTTTGCTTGAATTCACAATGATTGCATTGATGAGAGGTGCCTAGCGGGCCATAAATCCCCAATCTGCCATGGAGGCCCCTCCAGAAAATATAAGTTAAGCAGCAAAAAAAATGCTTTATGACAATTATTTGTTTCTAAAAATGCACTTTTTAGGACAAATTGTCTTTAGGGCAAATGCAAGTACATACAGTTTTATTTCTCTCTGTCTCGTTTTTCTTTTTTTTTGGTTGTTGTTGAAATTTTCTTGATATTAGAAAGGGTTAATGCTGACTGAAAGTTGTTGGGGAAATATAAATCATTCGTCAATAGTTCAGCTATGAAATTATATATCAGAACTCAACATGGTAGAAGCTACCTCTCACTAGGAGCTGAAGCCCTGCTCAAACTAGCTTCCTCTCTGGCCGTACGTGGGAAGGTTGACCAGTTCCTGTGAGTTCAAGTCCAGCTCATGCTGGCTTCTTCTCCTGCAATACTTGTCAAAGTTTGCCAACAACCTGTGGATGCTCGTGGAAAATGAAACATTCTTGAGCGCGCCAAAAAAGTGACAATAATAATAAGTGAATGTACATGGTAAGATTATGAGCATTACATGTATCATCCACATTTGTCTTTGTTACATGCAGTTTCTGGCATAGTTAATAGGTTGACGAAAAATCCCAAACATGCCATTGTTGTGACACAGAATATTTATTGTCTCCCTTGTTTCTGCAGTATGCTTCCAGTCACCAGAGGGCTTTTATTTGTGGGAGGACTGGACCAGCCATTCTCAGAGATGAAGGTTGGTTTTGTTTTCTGTGTGATTTAGGGGTTATGCAGATTTGCCAGTTCTGTGTGGTGATACGCATATGCTGAAAGTTTTGGGAAGTAACATAATGGTTTCTGCATGGTCATTTCATTGTCTAAATAGTGTTATGGTCAACCAATATTCTGAATATATATATTTCAATATTGAAATACACCGCTCGATCAGTCAGGATGACGATTCAGTTAAATTAGTTTTCCTTTCTGTATGATGGGGAAACCTTTGAAATTGCCGTATGTGTATAGCCAGTTCTGACACCATCGGTTCTTAATGGGAAATACGCATCTTAACTTAGTTAATAGTTAAGTAACAAATGTGGGATTTGAAATGTCCATAAACACTTTTATTCTGTCTTCAAATTACAGTCCCATTAAAATTAGAATGAAATTAAAATCGTTTTCTTCCACGTTAATTAATCTTCTCACTTCTATCGAAATATTACGGGTCAGAAAAATATTGATGTGATGAAGGATTTCGTCACAATAAGATACTCTAAAATTTTGTCTGTAATAAAGCTCTTTATTTCTTCCTGATTCTGAGAAGTAGAAAAGTGATTTGAGAAAATTGCTTGAGGTGTGTTTGGAAGGTACTATTTAGGGAGATGTTCTACTGGGAAAATGTGTAAAGATTTAACATCAAAACTAATAGTTTTACATTTTACTTGCTGCTGACAATGCAGCTTTCAGCTCTGCTGGTTGAAGACAAGAACAGGTTATGTAGTACTAAGTTGTCCGGCACCTGTCTGTCTCCACTGTCTGGTAACTTTTCCTTCAAAACATTGATCCTTTACAGTTTTTGTTGGATTTCAGTGAAATGTGGGTCAAATGTAGACTACATCAAGATACACACTTCGCATTGTCAATTTTCTGTTAGTGGCTATCTTGTAGGTTTATCCAGAATATGTTAACATTGTCAAACCACTACTTCTCCGACAAATTTTGTCTGATTTCAATGAAACTTTGTTGATGTGTAAACTACATCAACATACATAATTCATAGTATTGATTTTCCATATCAGTGATCGATTGTCTCTCTGTCTGTCTGTCTGTCCATTTATCCACCATATTAACATTTGTTTCGAAATGCTACTACTGTTTTTGTATGATATCAACAAAACTTGATTTAAGCGTAGACTACATCAAAATACATCAATTCTAGTATTGATTTTCCATTTTAGTGATATGTTGTCCTTCTCTCTGTCTGTTCACATAACATAGATGTTAAAATTTCTTTCAAAATGGTACTGATTACTGTTACAGTTTTTGTCCAATATGTCCAATAAAACTTAGTATACATGATTTTGTAATCGTCATAATTTTGTCCTAACCAGTAGAGCTGCACCCTCATCAGAGACTCTTGTTTGCTTTTGTTTTGTTTTTTAGGTGAAAATTCAGGTGATTTACTGTATTATTCTGCTGTGCAAAGTTTGATTGAGTATTTTATATGGTAAACAAATGAGTTGTGAACCTAAAATTTATCCCACTGTACTGTTGAAGGTTACAAAGGACATGAAGGATCTAGAAAACAAGATCATTGAGTGTTCATGGGATGGTAAGACATGGAAGTTCATGAGGGTCAGAACGGACAAGTCCTTCCCCAACAGCTTCACCACTGCCCAGGGTAAGATTGGCTGGGCCAGTTTCATGAAGTGCATTTCGTGCTAAGTGTGCAGCAGATCTGTATAATGGGTTCAGGGTGGTTGGCACGCTAACACAGCGCAATGACCCAGATGCCTTTCACCAGTGTGATAGCTGGGAGTTCATGCCCAGCTCACATTGGCTTCCTCAGTGGCCGTATGTGGTTGAGGCTTAGCTTGAGTGTGCTTCATGAAACTGTAATTCATAAACCATTTCAACCTTCTTCACATGTTCGCAAGCTGTTTATTCAAGCATGTTTTGTGCTGATCATGAACATGACAGGCAAAATTATACTTTTGCTTGCCTCGTCCTGAAATTGGCCAACCCAACCAATGCAGTCTTGTCACTAAAATCAAATTAAAAACTTACATAAATCACTCTGAATGTGGTCCTTTCATATGTGAAACAGTTGATTTTATTTATTTATTTGATTGGTGTTTTATGCCGTACTCAAGAATATTTCACCTATACAACAGTGGCCAGCATTATGGTGGGAGGAAACTGGGCAGTGCCTAGCAGAAATCCACAACCAAACGTACGTTGCTGGCAAACCTCGAAAGAGTTAAGAAAGTAACGGAGCTAGCCCATCATTCTGTACAGTAGGGTGCTGAGACGGGCAATGCTCGTCAGGGTTCAGTTTTCAGTAAATCTTGCCAGAATCCAAATGATTCCATCGTTTTATCTTGGAAGAATCCTTGGGAATCCAATTATAGCTTTCTTTATATTCAAATTTAATCCCTTCTCCCAAGGTTAATAAGGGTGATAACATGGATAAGTGATACAGTGTAAGGCATGGATCAAACTGGTCATTTCAAACACCTTTATAGTCATTCGTATCTCACATTTTCTTTACGGGAATTTAGACACCTGGATTCCCGTTGAAAAATGAGCCCTGACCTGTACAGTGGAGGGCACAGTGATGTGCGTTGTTTTTCAAGTTTTCGCTCTTGGCATTGTCGTCATTGTTGGCATCTATTCTAAATGACCTAAAATTTAGTCCATGACAAAGCGAATTTTTTCTGATTCTGAGAGTTTTTTTAGATTTGTTTGGAAGGTAGGATGATATCCTACTGGGAAAGTGTAAGTTTCAACACCTGAAGTAATATTTTATGGTATTTATTTGCCTCTAAAAATGCACTTTTGAGGGAGAAATTGCCTGTTAACAGTCAGAACACAGTTCAGCCGTTTTGAGTTGTATGCAGAGAACTGAATATCATGAAATTAACTGAGACACCATCTGTCAGACGTGTACATTTTGTCTTGTTCAAGAAAAATTATGAAAAATTTCAAGTTTTAAAGTTTCAAAATTTACGGGAAAGGAAAAAAAAATTTCTTGATTTATTATAACTTTTTTCATTATTTTTGTATGTTATTTTACAAAATAAGAGACGTAACTTACTTTATTTCAATGTTCATCATCAGACAAGTCTATCACCTAATCTATAAACACTTCTGATTTTTTACCCGTCATACCGCCTCTGTTTAATCTCTCTTTCTGCCCCCAGTAGAAGGGAAAAATACTTTTTCTCCTTTAAGAAATTTAAAGAAAATTTCCAGTAAATCAGTTTTTAATATGAGTGGTTTGAGTGTCATATCTGGTGTCAGTATAATGTGACTTGTTTGAGCATCATATCTGGTGTCTGTATAATATGACTGGTTTGAGTATCTTACCTGGTATCTGTATAATGTGACTGGTTTGAGTGTCATATTTGGAATTTATGTAATGTGACTGGTTTGAGCATCACGTCTTGTGTCTGTAAGATGTGACTGGTTTGATTATCATACCTGATGTTTGTATAATATGACTGGTTTGAGTATCATACCTGATGTCTACATGGACAATTTTGGATACCATACCTTGTGTCTGGCAGGGATTCAGCACATTAAATAGGATGGTATACCGCTATAAAATGACAGAATTGGTCTTTTTTGGTGGAATTACATAATGCAGGAGGACATTGCCTACCTGCCAAACAACTATAGATCACCTGTCTAAGATCAAAAGAATTCTCAGAATCAAGCAAAATGTGCAGATTAGTCATGGATGAAGTTTAGATCCTTTTGCTACAGTGACCACTGTGCTGGAGAGTAGGCTTCATCGTGTTAGAAGAACTGACCCTGGGTCTATCTCCTCCAGGCCTATGGCTATCCATGGGAAGGTCTGCCAGCAACCTGTGGATGGGTGTGACCCTATCCCCGGCTTTGCTCTGTCTCCTCTCACTACAGTTGTCGTGTAAGCAAAATATTCTTGAGCACAGCGTAAATCTAGTGAAATAAATGTTTTAAACAGTGCTTGATATTTGTTTCATTTTTTTTTATTCCATTCATTTATATAGGTGTGTGTGAGAGTATCAAGAATCCGGTGACAAAGGAGATTTTGTTTGACACGGTGGAGAACTTAGCCTTTAAAGCCCCCCACCCCCCAGGGCATCATTCCCAGGGTCACCATGGCGCCCCCAGGTGACAGGTTTTTGAGGTGGATGTGGCTGGCAAATACCAGGTGAGGGAAGGGAGTGATTCCAAGGACCTGCAATGTTGGGTTTGTTTGACACACACTGTGTGTGTGGTGTCATGCATGGTGTCAACAGGGCAGACTTGGACACCAGTATTTCCTGATGAACAGTGGCACTACTGAGTGGACACCACTGAAAGGAAGGGGTGACTCCAGACAGTGCAGTGTACGGCATTTTGGACACATGGTGTGTGTGTGTCGTGTCAAGCATGGTGTCCACAGGACAGATTTGGAGACCAGTATTTCCATGGAGGTTGGCGGCATGAAGATGAACAATGGCGATGCTGAGTGTACACCACTGAAAGGAAGGATTGACACCAAACATTATAATGTAAGGCATTTTTGACACATGGTGCGTGTATGCTTTCCACAGGACAAGGTTGGACACCAGTATTTCCATGGAGGTGGAAGATGGGAATCATGACACTAAAGTAGGTGACACAGATGTGCAGGTCTCTGATGACCGTGTCATAGTTTGTGAAGCGCATGTCCACCAGTCAGTTCAGAATGTAGGAGAAAAGAGACTAGTGTGCTCATGCTGCTTGAAATTTTTCCTACCTGTCAGGCTCTGAGGACAGTAATTTCCTTGGGAAATTCTTTAGAGCTCTGCCCTTTTACATGCTGCAAACAAAGATGTCAGGACCATGGTGGAAAAATTTGTTGAAGATAGGTAATTGAAATGCACTTTACAAAGGTATGAAACCTTGTATGGGACTTCTGATTCTGACGAGGTAAATGTATTAGCTGGAGATAAACTGATGAACTCCGACATGAGAGGCAAAGGCTACATCCTACCTTGATCCTATTACAGTAATTTCTTACTTCAGTGATGTCATTGAGGTTGATAGATAGAGGAAACCTAAGGAAACCCTTAGACCTACAGTTCCATGTACCTGACAGCACCCTTACAGCCCTAACAGCGAGAACTGGGTTTGAAAACACGACCTCATTGGTCAAAGGCCTGAAAAGTCCCAGCATGCCTGGCAGCACTGTAGCCATCTGAGCCAGTCCTTTCTTAAATAATATTAAAGCTTTAATAAAATCATGTCACTGTGTGAATCTACATTCTCGGCGTGGACATTTTAATAAGATTAGACCTCACCAACTTAAATTGTTGTTTTACA
Organism: Acanthopleura granulata; assembly: GCA_016165875.1. Classification (NCBI taxonomy): domain Eukaryota; kingdom Metazoa; phylum Mollusca; class Polyplacophora; order Chitonida; family Chitonidae; genus Acanthopleura; species Acanthopleura granulata. The sequence continues at coordinate 153,937 of JABBOT010000044.1, forward strand.
GACAGAATAAATCCATGTCCACTCTTTATAGGAGGGTATCAAAATAAAAGTGAAACTCAAAAAGACATCTAGTTAGTGAGAAATGTTGGCAACCCTCAAAAGGTCATCTAATTTGTGGAGAATGTTGATGACATCTAGTTTTGGGGAAATGTTGACGGTCCTCAAAAAGACAGCAAATTTGTGGGAAATGTTGACGGTCCTCAAAAAGATATGTAGATTGTGGGAAATGTTGACAGTCCTCAAAAAGATATCTAGACTGTGGGAAATGTTGACGGTCCTCAAGAAGACATCAAATTTGTGGGAAATGTTGACAGTCTTCAAAAAATCATCTAATTTGTGGAAAATGTTGACGATCCTCAGAAAGACATCTAGTTTTTGGGAAATGTGAACTGTCTTCAAAAAGATATCTAGTTTGTGGGAAATGTTGACGCTCCTCAAAAAGACATCTAATTTGTGAGAAATGTTGACAGTCCTCAAAAAGACATCTAATTTGTGGGAAATTTTGACGGTCTTCAAAAAGACATTTAGTTTGTGGGAAATGTTGACTGTCTTCAAAAAGACATCTAGTTTTTGGGAAATGTTGACAGTCTTCAGAAAGACATCTGGTTTGTGGGAAATGTTGAAGATCCTCAAAAAGACATCTAATTTGTGGGAAATGTTGACTCCTCCAGCATCAGTTTTATTTTGAAGACACACGTGTATTTAAATAAATGAAAAACTTTGAAGAACATGAAAATCAATAAAACATGAAGATTGGACAAAATAAGAAGGTTGATTTTCAGTTCTTTATCATTCCACAAACACTAAGTCAAATTGGCACTGCGGACCAGACCTCACTCATTTAAACTAGGTGAACATTTTTAAAATGAAAACATCAGTGAGTGAAATATTCTTGAGTACTGTGTAAAACACCAATCAGATAAAGAAATACACTTCAATTATTAGCTGTGGCCCTAGCCATGTTAAAGTTTGTGTGAAACTTGGTCACTGGGGACTCTTTAATATTAAAACACTATTGTGAGTTGAGGCGCTGACTGGGAGAAGTTGCAGTTGTAGCGTTCAGTTTAGAAATGGTAACACCATCATATTACAGTGATAACAAGCAAACACATGAACAGTGTTCTCAATCGGTAGTCATGTCTCGGTCAGTTGACTGTGCCCACATTGTGAGTGCTTTGAACATCAGCAGATTCAGGAGGAATGTATGTGTGTCTAAGTCTTTATCACAAGGCACTTGTGTGCACCAAAACGGTTATCATGAGTCACTTATGTGTGTGTAAGAAGTTATCATGAGGCACTTGTGTGTACCTAAGAGTTAAACTTGACCTCAATCTTTCACTCATTATCCGAAAAAGTCATTTCATAATGTATCATATTTCAGACATTACTGACATCAACACCATCCGGAAAGAAGGAGTCATACAAAATATGTGTAACATTGGTCATAAATACAAGTCATTACTAGCTTTAATTCCAAACTTTTGATCTTTATAGAAGCTTGGATCTTGTATGTATGGCTCCTTTCATGAGTGGCTTCACAAATGTGAAAATTGACAGCACCTGTTGTTCACATTATTGATTAATGCATATCTAGTCAAAAGTCTAGTCAAAATATGAACTTACCCATCACAAATTGCAAAATAAAACCAGGCATGGGGAGTTCAGAATTTGTTCTTCCATGTTTTGTTTTTTTGTTGTTTTTTTTGGCCTTGAAAACAATGGGGAATGTTTTTTTGGTTTCTGATAATTTCTTCTCTGCGAACCGACATGATAATTTCACGATTTAACTCATATCATCAAATAAATTTCAGTGTTTTGTGTTTTCTTTTTTGACAACACTGAACAGGTTAACTTGTCATTTACTTTTACCACTAAGAAATCAAAAACAACAAGTTTACATTTATTAAAACCTTTTCCGTAACAGTAATGCCGTCATCCTACAATAACTAGGAATTTCATGTTTAAACAAAAAATGTTCACTGCATCTCCTTTAAACCTGGGAAGACATATTATATTTCAAAAGTTTAACAAACAGGCTAACACATCATATAAACCTCTGTTCTAAATGGCGAATCATTTGTCTTCAAGTTAACTTGATAGAACCCTGTTGTGGCATTTGAGGCTTTTACAAACTTGAGTGTTAAAGTTGAAGCAATGACCCATTGCATAACATGCATAGAAATTGTAAGTTTAAAAATAACAACACATGAAGACATACAAAGAGTATCGTTAATTCAACAAAATGTAATGTAAGACTAATTTTAATGTAATATTTTACTTGTATCCTTGGTATAAAAAATGTCAGCGGTGTTACAACATCGAGAAGCATAAAAAAAATAATGATGACTCCTTATGTATGCCAAATTTTGCTGCTAGGCAGCTGCAGGCACTTGGGCAGTGAGCCCCTGAAAAGCTGAGTGTGTTTTTTCTCATTATTTTATGTTTTTAGTTCTATTATCTCAAAAAGTGTTGCAAGACATTTTGTTACCTATCAGTGGTGTTACGTCTTTACAGCCTTAATAAGAATATGAAGAAGAAATACAAGAAAGGGGACACTCTTCCTTCTAATTTTCTGGCCACGTGATGAATAAATATTTTCTTATTGGTGTGCAGTTAGGGAGCAGCCGTTAATTTAGCAAGAGAATGTCAGTGTTGTTACAGTCAGTGGTGTTACATAGACAATATAGAAGAGGTTGTTACACCACTGACATTGTGACATTAAATTAAGGATTGTTCCACAAAGTTTCAGTATTATATCAGCCTTATGTGGTGATATTTGTATTTATTGGCATTTTTTAACTGGAGGTTAAAACAGCTACACAAATAACAAATGCATGGTGACGACTGCATATATACAATACATGGGCTACAATGGGATCCACTGCCAGTAGAATCTAGAATGGACCTTCTGGCTCAGAAATTGTAATACCAGCTTCAAAAACGTTTAAAACAAAGCACTAAAGGACTAAGGAAGTATATTATGTGGAAAAAAAGAAATAGGACGGATTCTTGTAAGAGAAACAGTCAATAGTTTTCAGTGATAACCGATAAATGCAAGGCATAGGCACCCTATGGTGGAAAAAAAATATTTGGCGACAAGTTCTTGTTTCATAGCGTACTCTGAGACTGAGCTAAAAGAAAATTTTGTACTGTACATGTACATTGTTTTTCATTGATAAATCAGCTTGTTTTAGACACCTTTCTTTTAATACATGCTAATTAATGTAGAGTAAGCCAAAAACTGTTTTCTTGGACATTTCCCTGAATTTTTCTTCAGTGAAAGCACATTTTCCATTCTGAAGAACAGAGAAAGAAAAACTATATTGGAGTAGTATTGTACAAGCATTAAAAAGTCAGATTTGAGGGTTAGATTTCCGAGATTAATTAAACTTCATCATGGAGTAAATGCTGCGTGTTTTCTTATTCTTATTTCATTTTAAATAAGACAAAATTGACATTACTTCAATATCCACAGTACCTCAGTAAAATATTTTGTTTTATGCAAAGTAATTTGCTAACAAGTCTTCCCTGGTCATAATTCTGCCAAACAATTTAACATTTTGGGATCTGCAAACAGGGAAAATGGAAACTTTTCCCATTTTAGAAAATTTATGAAAATGTCCAAGAAACGCGATATAGTTCCTCATAATTTGATGTCTTACCATACTAGTGTAAATATTGAAGTAATCAGTCTTTAGTGTTCACCTCATGTACAGTTTTCACAGTGTAAGTCAGTGGTGTTACATCGTGTCAGTGGTGAGACATTCTTGTCAGAGGTGTTACAACCACATAATGGGCAAAATTATTTAAGACAGGTGTCTGATTTCACTTTTTTAGTCAGTAATGATGTGACAATGACGCAAGTTTTCACTCTGATGAAAATGGTTTTGTTGCGCCTCTGTCTGTGAGCTTTGCACATAGTTACAGGTGGCTGCAGAGGGCTATTTGTACGAGTTAGAGATGTTTTTCCTCCCATTTTTCTGAAATATTCCTTGTTCAGATCCATGGGCATGACAAATGTTAATTGTAACAAGTCCTTTATTCATCCCTTAAAGGAAAATGATGTAATTCCCAGCAGAAAAGATTTGTTTCTCTGTTAGCCTGTGTAACACCACTGACATGCTTAGTGCATTGGGCCCACTTGGGCGGCGTTCTCATGAATGGCGGCCGCAGTTAGCTGTGAGTTGATCATAAGCTACACCACCAATAACCAAAGAATTTTACGGTTTAAAATCGTGGCATTTATTGGCTTCCTCGGCTGACTGAGTGGTGGCTCATTGTTAGTTTGAGTTATCTACCCTGTCAAAAAGAGTGCAATGTGGCAGTGATCATCTTTTGGGGTAAAAAATATCATGTAAAATATCCTTTTTTCTGTGAAAGCTCTGGACTGGCTGATATCTGCGTGTACTTCTTGTCCCTATTCTCTCAAATCTACCCCCACCCCCCTCCATCTTGTTTCATGCAAATAGCATCGATTGCTCGCTACTCACAGGGATGGAAAAGGGTCCATATTTCGTGAGGTCATGCGCGTTTCATGTTGCGAACGTGTATTGACTTACGCAAATTAGCTACATTTTGAAGGTTAAAAATGCAAGTCATTGGATGAATAACTCTCTTCAGTGTTTACCAGGCAGTACTGAGGAGCCCTTTTTTTATGGGAAACGAACTTGGGTTCCGTGATTTGGTAACCAGGGAACCGGCGCGGAAACGGAATGGTCGTTTCCGTGAAATCCTCATGCTTGGAAATTTTTTTTCCGGTTTTTATTTTGTCTCGGAAATATGTCTACAAACCTATACTAAAAGTCTGCGAAAATTAATTGGTGGAACAGCTGTATAAAAAGCTTGTAAGCATGATGTCTTTAGAACGGTCCAGCCCAAGTTCACCAAACGTCCACCTCACTTGACTTTCAGTCACCTCGATCTTATTTTTCCAGGTCGTTAGGGTCGTTTAAGATAAATGTTATGAAAGTTTGTGAACACTCTAACTCTAGAACGGTTTAGCCCAAGTTCACCAAACTTGTACCACCCTGACAAAATCATTCGGCATGAGGAAACACCCTTTATTGACCCTTATTGTTTAAGGTCTTGGGGGTTTAAGTTAAATTTTGTTAAAGGCTTGTAAACATGATATCTCTTGATGTTTGTGATTAAAGTTTACCAAACTTACGCGGTGCGGACGAGTCACTGAAGTCATTAGAGATAAAAATGGACTCGCCAGATCAGCTCAAGTGAGAACCAAAACTTCCATCCTGTTTTGCCCTATTGCTAAGTTCTGCCCCATCCTTGGAGGAAGTTCTTCTTTACTGTCTCCCTGTGTGTATTTGGCCTGTGTGACGGTAGTTGTATAATTGTGCCGCTTGCCAGGTTCAAAGTAAGGGGCCGGCATGCTATGGCCGAATACCATTGTTTATATGTTAAGTTTATTGATAAAGTTCTTTTACAGGTGTATGTTGGGTTAGAGTTTTCTTTATGTATGTATGAGGAAACTAACGGAGCGAGGAAGTGCTGTGGCGCTATGTAAATCGTAAATAACGAACTGGAAATGTAATTCTCAGGACGTTTTGAGGGTCTACCATTAACGGTAAGTCTCTAATAATCTGTTGTATGAAACACTTTTGTAAATGTTAGTGCTCTGGTTAATTTGTAGTAATCACGTAAGAAGAAATATCTTGGAAAGTTAAACTCGCACGGAAATAACGTTGCGTTCTGGTTGTAGGCCTAACGTCAACCTGGTTCCCCTGAGTATTCTGGTTCCCATGGCTGTCCTGGTTAATCTGGCTATCCTGACTGTACCCACTGAGATTCTGTGAGGGCAGAAAATTAACGAAACAATTCGAAACCAGTATAGGCGTGATGACTTCCATGATACCCACAAAAACATTACAATGTCCACGGCCAAGACTTTTCATCTGCAAATCTTCATTACAGGCTGATCTTGAGGCTTGGTCGTCGCTCGGTCATTGTAGCAAAACAGTCTGAAACGTGGGCCTGTGAGGACAAGATGAGAATCATCTCGAAGTCAAGTTATGACTGAATGAAAATTTAATTAATTTCACAAACTTATGCATGTACACTTCATTTTATTTCTGGACCAAATTTTTGCATGGAAGTATTTTTCCCAGGATTACTTTAACTCCTTGTGTCTCGTGTCTCTCGCTTGTAAGTAGGTCTACAGAAAGGTTATTTTATTGTTCGGCATTTTATTGGAAACCTTCACCTCACAGTAAAAAACGCAAGACAGGAAATAGTTGTGGTTTCCTTGGCTACAGGTCACCAGTATGTGGAAAATTACTAACGTATTATGTTAAACGTGGTCTATCACATAAACTACTACCGTTGAAGGCCTATTGCACCTTGTACAGTAGGTCTAATTTTGGTATTTTTTTAAATTACAAGAAAATACATGTTAACAGTTTACAAAAAAAAACATTGGTTCACAGGGTGGTACTTATAATAAGCTAAAGTTGACATTTATTGTTAGACACGTCGGAATACAAATGATTGGCGTTTCTTCAAAAGACATTTGACCACCTCAGTGGTCTAGTGGAGAGCGTCCGCCTCGAGGTCGGGAGATCCAGGTTCAATCCCGAGTTGGATCAAAACAAAGGCTGTAAAAATGGTACTTGTTGCCTCGCTTGGCGCTCAGCATTGAGAGGTTAGAGCATGGAAGCAGGACTGGTCGGCCTGGTTTCAGTATAATGTGACTGTGTGGGGTGTCATGCCGGGTGTCTTCGGCATGATGTTCCAGTAACGGCAGCACTTTGGCGGCATGAACTCGACCTGGCACAAGAAGACACATATGCACGCATCACAAGGACTCCTCGTCATATGACTGAAACACAATTAAGTACGACGTTCAACCCTAAGCACTCGCTCACTCAAATGACGTTTACCCTAGCACCGCTTCACCAGGTGCGATGACTGTCTCGGTGACCTGGTGATAAGGATTGTGGTTCAAGGAGGTGAAGAACGTTTCGTCGGGTCTGACTTTACTCTTCCTTACCCATTGGAGAAAGTTGTGGGCAGTCTGATTTGTGACGATGGAATCAACATAACCCCTAGAGGCAGTGATGTGGACGGAGCCCTTCGTGGGTACGATTCCATTGGGTGCCGGACCCGCATGAATTCATCGCTCAGTATTTGCGCTATAAATGGAGAGAGAAAAAAACAACAACGGGTAGATGGGATGATAAATCATGTCTTTGTACCTGCAGATGTGTGGCACACAAGGGTTCTCAGTGGCAGCTTATAGCGGCACAAGGCTAAAATCTGTTTATTGTTCCTCTTTGCACGAATCCGTCCCTATTTCGTACTTAAAATGCTTTCTTAGTTTTTGTGTACATTCAGCCTTCAAAACAAACTGTTGTCGATTTGAAGCCCATTCATAATTTTGACCCGTCAGACAGGTTTGGACGTATCTGTAGTATTCAGTGATCTGTAAGGTCTTCCCTGGCCCTCCTCTACCTTCAAGTGTACTAATGTCCATCCGCACAGTACAAGTTCTGCCAAAAGACACGATACCACAGATGCCACAAAAACAACGAGAGCGCGCCATCGGCATGCTCGATACTGGCATGGCCCATGGAGCTGTGGCCTGAGCCTTTAACGTTAATGTGTCAAAGATTAGTCGTCTCAGAAGACGTCACAAAACATTCGACACGACAGCTAATCGCGCGCTTGCCAGCCGACCGCGATAGCCATCCTCCACCCCGCGACCGTTTCAGGCTAGCCATTGCCACAGTTAATGAAACAGTCGGGCTCCTAAAACGGTCGGGAATCGCTTCAGAGAAGCGACTTTGCGAACCCGTACTCCACTCCAGGGTATAGACCTTACCCCTGTTCGACACCAGAGTCGGCGTTCCCAAGGTAACATTCATATTCGTTGGCCTTTGGCACAATAGCGGCCTGATGTTTTCAGATGAATCCTGCTTTCAGCAACACAAAGCCAATGGAAGGCAGCCATTTTGGCGGCTAGACGGTGAGCGCTATGCGGACACCGCCGTCGGGCGTAGGGTGCAATACGTTGATGGTGGGGTACCTTTGTGGGCGGGAATAAGTTATGACCATCCCACTCAACTTCATTTCATCGACGGTAACTTGAATGCGATAATATGCCGTGATGATATCCTGCGCCCAGTAATCGCCCTATTTATCCGGCGCCATGGGGTAACATTTCAGCACGACAATGCCCCTTCCCACGTTGCTGCTGTACGCAAAGCATTTCTTCAGGCGGGAAACTTTGAAGTGCTCGACTGACCAGTGTATTCCGCTGATCTGTCCCCAGTTGAACACCTATGGGATTTTCTTGACGATCGGGTTCGTCGGCGACTTCCACTACCGGGTAATATCGCGGTAAACTGACAAGAGGCCCGATTTCACCGCTTACGTATGACCATTTGCCAACTATAACCTGTCGTGGACGCTCTGGTTTTACTCGCTGTTTGACATTCGATTTGTAGAATACATTATGCCCATCACATAAATAGATTTCCTTCTCTGTGTTTCAACAGGTTGTTTCTGGCTTTCGTCCCCTAGGCGCAGTTAACATCTTAGCGGTAGAAATAATCAGCTATGTGTGAATTGCCATTATGAAAACGTCGAACAACTTGGAACCCAGAATATATATTTAGCGAGATTCTCTAATTTTCCTAAGTCCGGATCGTGAAACGTCTTTGTTGACTGACTATTGAAGCGAATCGGCTGTTCAGTTGTGTGATTTTAAGACTGAATCCATTAAATCAGTGTCCCAGTTGTCCGGAATACACATAAAATTTTATGACTTTTGAACATCTATTCATGATAAAGGCTACATTTACTGAAACACTGTTTTAAGCTGATCTACCTACCACAAAAGTGTCATAGCCCCGTTGTATAATTTGCTTTCCTTTCAGCTTGATTTTAAATTTCAGGACTGTGACTCTATTCTCGCCAGTACAGCATTTTCACCATTGGTTTCAGTTCCATTTCCTGCGGCTGTAAATCAGATCACACTTTACTGCTTCGAAAGGACTTCTTCACCTCTCTCGAATTCCATTATCCTTGATCAATGTGCCTCCCCTTTCTGTGAGCACACGGCAAACGCACAATTTTGTCATCAGACGCATCATCTAATATATCTCATCGCTAACGTTTCGCACGGTGTAAAACTGTTCAGTAATTTCCAAACCACAAGTCACAGATACCTTTTAGTCTTGACAACAGTTGCTTACACATGCATGTTTCAGTGTATCTACCACTTCTACAACGGCGTCGGAATTCTGGCTTTTGCGTATGTCTTACTTACCACTTACTTACTCAACAAACGTATAGCGAAAACTGCTGGACTCGTTGTTCAAGTTGCGGCTTTTCTATATATCTTAATCATAGCTCTTCGTTTAGTCGTCTCCTTTTCCACTCACTTGTAAGCCCAAAAAAGAATCCCTTTCATCACTGTATCTCAATGGGTCCAGGATAAGCCATAATGCAATTTGCAATTCGCAACCTCACAGGTGTGACCAATTCTATACGCCATACTTGCAGTTGAGAAATCCATGCTGTGGTAAGAGAATCTATTAATTTATGACCTTTCTCATCTACTTTGTTATGAATAAGAATACTATCAGGTCCGTCTCGTTAAAGCCTGTACGTTAACATCAGCTCATATGAAATTCATTTGTAACATCGTTCAATCTGAATAGATGTACAAAACAAAAGGGTTACCTCAACCTCCACACCACCCCCACACCCACACTCACAACCACCTCTCGCACAGAATTACGCCATCATTTGAAACGGAATTATCGCTTATGAGTCTGGCCCGTGTTATGGGACTGAACATCTTGTGGTATGACGGTTTAATGTCATAGTGTTTTAGTGTTTCGTGCTTTCGAAAAATACCGGTCACGGGCAAGTGAAACTTAAAACGGATATATCGGAGAACAGATATTCATCATGAGGCTGAGAAAATTATTGCATAATTTTTCAAATTCACTGGCGATTTATAGGCATGCGCTATACAAAAAAGAACTGCATTTCCGCTGCTTTCTTTGGCAGTGGTGGTTATCTTCATGTTAACAGTAGATTCACATGGTGTGTGCACACGCAGGCTATCCCTTGGTACGTTTATCCTACATGCACAAAGCGATCCACTTTTATGGCTTTCCATAAAAGTGGAAACCTGGAAACTGTTTGCCAATTTATGATTACTAGACCCGGCAGTAATACGCCTGAAAATAACCAAGCGACTTCGGCTTTTCATGTGAACCTGGAAAGTGCCCTACCAAAAAAAAAAAAATTATTTTTTTAGAAATACCATAACCTATTACAATAACCAAAGCCAAAGGAGAACTACTCAATACATCCAAACGACTGAGACATATCTGGGCAGATGTTCAAAAATGTGGTTGTAACTGCACTAGGTCTGGACCGCAAGGTGAAACCAGCGAAGTGCGGTGCTTTAATACAGGACGACGTCCGTGAACAAGGGCATGATCTGATGCTGCATGACTCCCGCATTTTATTGTCTGGAGAGGATTACGTCACACTCGCGAGAAACTGCTCACAGTTTAAACTCTTCAGAGGCTACATAACAGTTCCTCTTAGCGCAGAAATGGACTTTCCTCTTGCCTATAGTATTCAAATGTACAAAGACACCGAGCAGACCGAAAGGTTGCTCAGAGCCTAAAACCAGCCGCACCATTACTTTTACATACACGTCGACAAAAAAACCCCAAGAACTCTATTAAAATAGGGATCAACGTTATAGCCAGGTGTTTCGACAACGTATTTCTGGTGAGGAATCCAGTGGACGTGATATGGGGAACCTTTACCGTCTGAGAAACGGAACTTCTTTGCATGACGCAGTTATGGGCGTGCAAACAATGGAAATATTTCATAAATCTGACGGGACAGGAATTTCGTCTGAAGACCAACTTTGAGCTTGTGAAGATTCTCCAAACTTACAAAGGTGCCAATAAACTAGAGGGCACTCGAGAAAAGTAAGTTTATTTCCAGTTGTTTAGTTTAAACATTTACCTTAACCTAAAACCTTACATTCTCATTGGCTCCCATAGTCTGTTAAGGTGTTGGATTCACTGCGAGGAAGCGGCCCTCGCCAAATACGGTAGCGGGTTCCAGGCCAGCTATCGTTCGTTCCGTAGCCGCTCTGCAGGTTTATCAGGTATTTGCCGAATTTCTGGGGTTTTCTTTCAATTCTATCCAAATTCTCTCGTCGAAATACCTGTTCGTTATTAGATCAGTGAAATATTCTAATTTTCCATCAAATAAATAAATAAAATCCAACATTATAATCAATAAATACTTTAGCACATCGTATTTCATCCAGTGTTTGGTGATATTATTGTGTCTTTGTTTGTGAAAATGCCCTCTCTACTGAATCTCGGGGAAGTCATATACAGGATTCAGTGATGCAAAAGAAGTTACACTGGAACTGTCCGTTTGTTCCATGTACACTTAGCTAGTCTGTAATTTAACCCGAGTTATATGCCTGTGCCATTGTTACCCACAAAGTATCTTATTTTGCGTATTCTCCATTTTTTCTGAACAAGAGCAGTGAGAAGCAGTGTAACTCGAGTATAACTACAGTAACCCATGTCAACTTCGTAAGACTGACCGTATTCTGTTAAATGGGAACCTAAACCAGTGCGATGTAATTGATTAATTACAGCTCGATTAATTGAACTTATTCGGATGAATTTAGCCCAAATCAACTCGATACAAATATGCATGTTCCGTTGTACTGTAACAAAAACCAGCTCGATATAGCTGGCCATATTATGTTGTGCTGTAACTTACTGTTGTAACTATGGAATATTAAGTCTGCAGTAAGTGCTAGGTCATTTGAAAGTGTATATCAAGAGTTTGGGCGTCAAAACACACATTCATATGTCAGCTAAACCAGTCAAACATATAGCAACATTTAGCATAAAACACCAGGCGTAGGGGTTTAGCTCTTGGCCATCCCTCCGTACTATAGTGACAAAAATCATAGCATTATCTTGTGAAATATTGCAAAAAAAAGTGTTGCGATTATAATTTTGATCAGTTTATTTATTTTAGAAATCTGGTAAACAGGATGCACTGTTTGGAAAAACTGACACGACCTACATGCATGCTAGAAGTATGTGGCGTATGATCGCCGTCAACGTAATGTTTTATTGTGTAACACACCTTAGGAACACAACACCTGTTTGGCCTCCCAGTTTATTCCTAGCTAATGAGGAAATGCTGTAAAAACACCTCAGTGATGCAGGGCCAGCATCGTGTCCGTCACTCGACACGACACACTCGGTGTTGTGACATTGGTGGTGATCACGGAAAAGGAGAAAACCGCTTACACCTGCAAGAACTATTAGCATGTAAAAATATTAAAATGAAAATTTTATTTTGATTGTCGAGAATTTTCTGAAAATTTACGTATCAAAATCTCCGATATCCAATGATAAATTAAAAGGTTAGGACTGGGTTTACATATATTACCGAAATGAATTATCGAAGAAGTGCATGTAGCCTTCTAAGGGGATCACTTGTTTGTTATACTCATATATAAAGTATGTTGGTATCTCGGTAGATTAGTCCGTAGGGGCGCTATTCCGTACACCGGATAGCTGTGGGGATAGATGCATTTAAAATGAATCTTGTAATCTTTTCATCATCATTGAAAACTGTTGATTGCTTCTCTTTGCATCAATCCGTCCTAATTTTATATTCATATATTTTCTTAGTTCTTTGGAGGTTTGTGTTATTTGTCGTTTTTGGAAACTGGTCGTGCCATTCTTCACCCGGAACGCCCATTTTGGTTGACGGCTGGTATACGAATGTCAGTTTCGACGCCTAGATTGTAACTCATTTGTTTGATTTATACCAGTTAATGTAAATGTGAATGTTTAGCCTAGATGTCGATAAAATGAATTAAAACTACAACTTTACAAGAAAAACTAACTGAAAGGCATGTAAAACGTAATTTTAAGAAATTGGAAATGAATGCATCACCTTGGTGGTTGTATAGCATATGTTGTGAATAGACACCATATACTATAGCAGGCACAGTAAAGAAAACTTTTTGATGGCTTACAGGCCAGTTTCTTAATTTGAAGTGCACTTTGGTGAAAGCATGAACAGTATGTTGATCTGAGAGCCTTGATAATCTGGTGTTTGTTAAATAAAGCCCACTGACGATCGACTGCGCATGCTTCACTCAGTACTCCACTAATTTATGAACTTTACATTACAATCTGTTTGTACAGTCTGTACTTTGCGTCAAAAAACTCCCGGAACTATTCTATACAAACATGCATCCATCTTCTCCCTGAGATAACCATTTGAAATCGTTAAAATCGCATGACATATCATGGCTGTTTCTCGTGATTAAAGAAAGTGTTTGCTTTTCTAAAGGATGTCGAGAACAGATGTCATGTAAAAGGCTACACCGGCAATGTTTACAAGTTTTCGGACCTGTTATCCCGCTGCTATGCAATGTAAAAGACTTTCAGTTAAGCTGGCGGCCTAACATTCAAACAAGGCCTAACAGGCAAACAAAGCCGAAGTAATTTACATGTTCACACAAGTTTATCTACATGATCCAGGGGGTTTAAGTACTTCAGAACGCATTTATCTCTTGTATTTCACCGGAGATAATTTACAGTAAATACGTATACAATACAGACAGACGCATTGATTTATGTGTACTTATACATACATGCAAGCCTACATAAAATGAAACACTGCCTTGTTCCGATTAGAACCTTGTCATTTTGCGAACGAAAAAAAATCTGAAAATTGAAAATCATTCTCGAGTGTAGGATTTCTACAGAAATTTGCTTGAGTGTGCTCAATCGCTGAGCACATTATGTCACCTTAAAATGTCCACTACACACAACTTTCATAACATCAATGATTTGAAGAAACAGTTCTTCTAACAAAGGGACACCTGAAAGAGCAATTCTTCATATGTGACTCTAATGAACATTCGGTATAACTGTTTACATAAAGACATAAGGCTGATATTAAAATGGGAATTCTAACCCGGTACTGAACACGGACTTTGGCGACTATCCACTTTCAGTGAAACTTATTTGATGGTTATTCTCCAGTCTGTTTCTTCTTTCAGGTACAGTAGTTAATGGAGAGGAGAATGAACATTACGTATTGATAAAAACCTAAGTGTCAAGTCCTACATTTATTTTGTACACAACTCGTAAACCACGAAGCGGAATTCTAAGGCGGTAATCATAAAACACCAGTTCCCACGGGATTGTGTAATAAATGATATGGAAATAGTTAACAAAGCTGGCGACCCCTTTGGTTATTTGGTGACCTTAATTCACCCTTAGTGTATATATACACACCTTATATTAACTTAATTGCTATCGTTATATTCAACGCCTCTCTATTTATTTATCTGATTGTGGTTTTAGGCTACACATATTTCACCTATACGACACTGGTCCGTATTATGGTGGGTGAAAAACCGAATAGAACCGTGGGGTTTCACTCGATCAAACGCAGGAAGAGAAGACAGTATGAGCTGGGCTTGAACTCCTAGCCACCGCATTGGTGAGTTGCCCCTGAATCAAAGTGCTGGCGTAGCAGGCTAATCCTCGGTCACGGAGTCCCAACCTCAGTGTTCAACCCTGTGACTACAGTACTTGTCTAAACCATTGTATATACTGTGCGCCCAATTTTGCCGCCATTATATGGTTTGGTAAAGATGAAAATGGGACGACATCCAGACGTCATCAGAAAATAAACATAGCAGTTGCTAACATATTTATGCTTTTATTTGCTAACCTGTTTATTTGATCTATGTTTAAGGCCGTGCCAAGAATGTTTCACGGCGACCAGGCATATGCGAGTACTCCGCTATATAACTGAGAAACCAGATGACTTAAAACCGTAGACGATGCATCAGGAAGTGCCGGGTTGGAACTCGCCACTTCCTTGGCCAAAAAGCCTGAGAGTTGAACGAATTAAACCGGTATCCAAACCGAGTCCCGTGCTAGTTTGTAAACTGCAGCTAGTCCTTTCAGGAGTTGTATCTTGTATCTTAACATATAGCTAATATAAAGACTACAGCATTGAGATTAAAACCTGGGCAGTGACCACTGCAGATAGCTGGCAAATGGTCACATTTAACGGATAATATTCGGCCTCCTTTCCAATTATCTCAGTTAGGGTTTTACTGAATTGTTCATGTAAATGTGTAAAATGTAACAACTTACATGCACCCAGCACAAAGGCTGAAGCAAAATTAGGTGAAAAAAACGTAGTAGTGCTATAATTGTAATTTGTCAGCGATCCAGAAACGCTAACAGTGCTGTGTTGTCATCACATTTAATATCACAACAGCATGGGGAGTAAATCCAGAGCAATACAGTGTTACACGAAAACAGTGCAAAGGAGGCAGATGTCGGAGATGCTCAGCCCTCCAGCAGAGCCTTGATTTATTTACAAGTATACAATATAACAGTAAAACCAGAACAACAACTACAGAATATTTGGACCTGTAAAATTTCACCTCTTTGAAAGGAAATACCTGTGTTGCCGCCCATGCCTTATATCTGTTATTAGTATTCATTTATTTCAGATGTACATCTAGTTTTGCATGTTATTTGACGCACTCCACGTTCTCCAGAATGGTTACTGTTCACTATCTGGGAGTGTCAAGCAAAACGTCTCAAAGAGTTTTGAATCCAAATGAAGTTTGAACAGATTTTTCGTCACTTAACGTAATCCAGTATGACTACTGATGGCCATCTGGGATTTCTAGTTCCAGATCACAAAACTACTCCACACGTAATAATTAGGAGCTTAAAAAGCTGGCTGCTGGTACACTTGCGTCTGTTTCTGAGTGGATTTCCTCAACATATTGAGTTCCTGGTCTGTTTGTGGGTGGATTTCCTCAACATGTTCAGTTCCTGGTACACGTACATCTGTTTGTGGGTGGATTTCCTCAACATATTCAGTTCCTGGTACACGTACATCTGTTTGTGGGTGGATTTCCTCAACATGTTCAGTTTCTGGTACATGTGCTTCTGTAGATGGTGTAGATTGAATACTGTTTCTCACATCGTCATCATCTTCCAAACATGAACAGAAGAAATAAAATTTTGGGGTACCAGGGATTCTCTTCTATGTAGTGATCTAGTGTAAAGGGGTCAGTAATGTTCTCTCTGACATTTTAATTTCTCGAATTGACAATTTCTGTGGAGGAATTATCCAAATTACCTTTTGCAGAATTTTTGTCCGTTTGGACAAAAAACTGAATTACCATGGTTACAAGACGGTAATGGTGTCCTTCTAACGGTACTTGCACCGATGCATTTCTTTGGGCTCCCCAACGACGATTTTACTGGCACTCCAATTCTGTCACCATCAGCATTCCTTTCTCCAAAATTTAACCTCACACCAAATGAACACGCACGAGTAAATTTCTTGGGTCGACCACCTGAAGCTGCCGATTCCGAACGACGTCCACACGGGCCTATTTGTGTAGATCCCCTCAAAATGCTCAGTATCTCCCTCCTCCTCCCAAGCTGAGTATTTGCAGCTGCTGGAGATTCATTGCCTGCTACGTTTGATTGGATACTTTGACTTTCTTCCCTGGAAATCTCTCGTAGCCTTAACCGATCTCCAGCAGCGCTAAGTCCCAACTCTTTCAGCTGGTGTTCAGTTATCAGAGCTAAAACTTATACGTTAGCCTTTAGATACAAATGCACAACGTAAGTACATACAATGTCAAACTACTGTAAATTTGAAAAATTGGAAACTCTCATCATACATTTTCCAATTTGTACAACAGATTAAGCAAAATTTACACCTTAAAAATGATGTAAGTTCAAAAAGGTCAGATATTATAGTCGTCTAGTTGGAATGAAGAATGCCGCCGACGGTGTACCAACTTGTCATTACACCTCCTAATATTTAGGAAATAATGGCCTCATTAATTGCACGTACGCTGTGATGACTGCAGTCAAAAAAGGAAGTGTCCATTGTTTTTGGGCGAGGCCGATCATATACAGTTTACATCTGTATTCTCTGTGTAATAGAAATGTTGCAGATGTTAAATTTTAACAACATCCCTACGACAAAGAGAATTGAGACGTCAACTGCTTATACCATCGCATAGTCTGTAAAAAAATTTTGTGTGACAGAACGCTGTTGTCAGAGAGTAACATCATAGCATTCAGTGGGATTTTGTCCCAACCGCACACACCGAAAGGAAGGATACGATAGTTACACATCATTTGTCTGTATGAAAACAAATATCACATCAACTGTCGTGTAATTCAGATGTAAGTCAGCATGTTAAATATGAGGGTATAAAGCGAGAGTGCGGCCCCGTCCAAAGCAAGAGACACTTCAGTTTATACTAAAGTTATCACAGCTTATATACAGTGAATGAAGCCATTATGCCGTAATTAAAATGTTAAATTTAAGCTCAAAGCCACACTGTTGCTTATGAATTGCCTCTTTTGAATAAAAACAAATATTTCTATGAACTCATAGGCCAAAACAACATTATTAAAGGTGAGTTTCACCATTCCGGCCCCATGAAATAGAAGTGCAAGATAACAAATATCACCTGTACACAAGCAGATGTATCATAAAGCGAAAAAACAGAACTCACATATTAAGACGCAATGATTCATTTACATGTACCTTTTAGACCAGTCAATTGCATAACATAGATATTTCATTACATGCTTGTCCCAGAGCCTGATGTCACAACACGATAACTTCCGCATGGATAGTTAGGCCTATCCAGCACCTAATTTTGTGCATTTTGTAAACAAAGGGAGTGTGGTCATCCTGCTCAAACACAGCTGGCTACAACCACAAATCATTTACCCCAACATTGATACCATTGACATATATGTATATTAGGCCGTCGTTTTTGTTTCTGAGCAGGGATGTGATTATCAATCCCCTTGCACATGACCAAGTGTGAGATTTGCACACCTCGATTCCCACTCCCCAGAATCTTCATTATTTCAGTCGTGTGTAATTTGCACACCTAGATCTTGTTTCAGGAGTGTGCTAGGTGTGGGAGTGTGATAACACTCCGGAAATACGAAGGCCTGGTATATATAATAATCTCCATACAAAGCTCTAGTCCACAAAAATCTAGACATAGGGTTGAAAATTATCATTTACGCCTCACTCCAACCCAATCTAGTGTTTCCCCTATCCTAACTTTGTGACTGTGCCATCTGGCATACATAGCAGGCTCGGTGGCGCTATTCAGTTCAATTCAAATTTTATTCCCATGTATGAGCACCTGTCTTGAAATCAAAATAGAGAAATAAAAGAACACGTAGTTTATAATATTATAGCACTATAGCTGATCAGTTTAAATTATTCAACTTCTAAGGGATGGGCTCAAATTCTTAATTTTGTTTCGGTTTGCCTGTAGTTACAATTCCTTATTTCCCTTAAATAACTGGCGATCTCACAGTCTGTATAAACATACTTGTAAAACAACAGTTTCTCTGATTCATTTAGTTTTTCTTTGAAATAGTTGACATTCATGTTATTTAAAAACAAAGTATCTTTGATATGCATGATTCGTGCTTTAGTAGGTGGCTGCGTCATCTACATTAATGATATTTTTATGCATAATACTACGACAACACGAAAGGCAGCGAATATTTGTGATGTTTCATTACTTTGAGCTGGAATACATAATAACGGCAATGTTAATATGGTTTATTAATGGCAAGCATCCTTACTCGCTTTCACAAGCAATGCTAGTGTTGTGTTTACCAACTTGTAGGTTATAGCTCAAGGCTACGTTACAGTACTGAGCTGCCAGTCTGAAATTTAGACCGCTCCGCCGAAGTTAGGATAGAACAGGCCCTTATAGTCTAGACGTTTTCGTGGACTAGCAGAGCTCATAATGTCTTTTTCTGCTATGGTGGAAGTCTGAACATTTACCATGTGACTATAATGCCGTAATAACGAGCCAGTGATTGTAGACGAATCTGCCATTCGAGAGAACATTTCAAACATGTAAACGCACAGCTGTCAAGTTTTAGGACTTATTAGTGTATTCATCGTGTACGTATATCCTTTATGGGTGTTACGTAGCCAGCTATATTTTAGCAAGTCTTGCAGGCAGATAGGCCAACAGTTTTTATCGATTAAAAGAGAAACAACCACTGGCATCTCCACATGTGGAATTCTACTGTACCGGTATTGTAAATAGGCATGTCAATGTCAATTATGTAATAAAAAACCTAATTATATATGGAAACTTTACAACATCAAATTTTATTCAAAAATATATTACTACATCATCACTTATTATATTCTGCAGTTTATGATGCAGAAAATGTGCACAATTCTGTGTAGGATCACCCTTAAAGTTGTAAAAAGCATGAGTAAAAACGACTCAGTTTCCAGACTAACAAAGAGTTATGTCCCTTCTCAGTTTTTCCCTTTGGAGGTGTGATCGCGAACACTTTATTTTTACGTTTCCGTAAAATGCCATCACATTCTCGTACACTGTGAGGAGGATAAAATTCATTTCTGGAAATAATTGTCCGTAAATCTCGCCGGCAAACCGCACTAGGAGCTGTGATCTCGCAAACTAACGCAAAATATCGTTAAGAAGACGTGATTTCCGGTAATCGCTACAGAATACACGTCTGACAGACACAATTCCGGGACCCTTTTCAGTCAAGTTTCTTCGTTATTTTTCTGGACTTTGCTCACAGAAAACAAAGGTGAATTGAGTTTCCACCGCAGGCCGAGAGCGATTGCTCTTTGTTCTTTAGTTAAACCAAAATGTCCTGCATCGGATTGTTGCCGTCGAGCCCAACAACAACAGCAACAATAACGTTCTAAGGGATAGCGACTACCGGAAATCACTTTTTTTTTTTTTAACGTTATTATGCGTTAGTTTGCGAGAGCACCCTCTCATGTCTCACCCAAACAGCGTTAATCTCGTTACACGGCTCAAGTGCCGATTCAGTATATTAGGGGGACAGATATCTCTCGCACGTGTCTGATCTGTTGCGCCGTTACGTGCCAATAACGGGATGCAGATGCCATCATATTCCTTCAACAGAATGTCAGATGACTAAGACAATACTTAATTTGGACGAAGCTTTAGTTTGAAAATATATCAC
Source organism: Acanthopleura granulata (assembly GCA_016165875.1). Classification (NCBI taxonomy): domain Eukaryota; kingdom Metazoa; phylum Mollusca; class Polyplacophora; order Chitonida; family Chitonidae; genus Acanthopleura; species Acanthopleura granulata. The sequence continues at coordinate 174,066 of JABBOT010000044.1, forward strand.
TTACATTCTTAACCGTTTCACATCGACCACAGCGGATTTGAGAGGTGGCGTTTATCTTGTCAGTCACATGACCCTTTACCTGGGTGAAAAGTCACATGACTTTTCATCTGGGTTTAATTTTATTTGATTGTTGTTTTATGCAGTGCTCAAGAATATTTCACTTATACGACGGTGACCAGCATTATGGTGGGAGGAAGCCGGGCAGAGCCCGGGGGAAACCCACCACTATCCACAGGTTGCTGACAGACCTTCCCAGGTACGGCCCGAGAGGAAGCCAGCATGAGCTGGGCTTGAGATCACAGCGACCGCATTGGTGGAAGGCTTCGGGTCATTTTGCTGTGATAGCGCGCTAACCGACTGAGCCACGGTGGTCCCCACATTTCATCTGCGTGAAAACCTCCCAAAATATAAAAACTCAAAACTGGAAAGTGAAACCCCGAAACAACGGAATAAAAACTTGAAATTAAATAAAAACTTGAAACAAAAAAATAAAAATTTGAAACTTAAAACTAAAAATTTGCAACCAAAAGCAAAATTCAATGTCGTATTCAAGCCACTGTTGCCCTTTATGTAAATATATGTGCGTGTATGTACACATTGGTAAAACAGTTGGACATAGATACATTTCTTTTATCGAAATTGAAACGAAATGGATTTCTTTTTTTCTATTACATAATTCCGCTTACGCCATGGTGCTAAGGGGTGTGTAAGCTGTGACTTTGTATTCCTTTACCTGAACAAGCGGAATAAACCCAAAGCTAGTACCGGTAGGCCGCTGCACTGTAAATGCTTACAAACTGACGTGAGGCCTCCTTCCACCAGTTACGTACGTGTGACTATGCATTTTGTCAACTATCACAATGTCGCCGCAGCTCTAGTTTGACGCTCCATGCTGTACATTATAATGCCATGTGACTCCGAAGAAGAGAGCAAAAAAATGTTATTCATTTTGGTTATAACATAAGAGTATTTCGTGTTGACTTGACCATCCAACACCGAAGCTTTTGCTTTGCGTGGCCTTACCACAACAGCTGCTAACTGTATCGAGTCAATTGATTGGTGGAACGAACTGTCAGCTGTTGCCAGTTCTGCCAATCATCTTTGGTGTGACAAGATACAAGCGCTCGTGCGACGTTAGCAGATACATCATGTGGAGATAGGATGGAAAGAAAATAGGGAAATGGCACGCTGTCTGCAGTCGGAATGTTTTTGCGTTTGTGCGACAAGTGACAGCTGTGTGACCTTAGCTCTATATTTCCCCCGTCGTAAAACTGACACCTTATAACTCATTTTGAATTCACTGTGGTAGAAAGCGGCACAGGCCTTTTCAACGTGCTGTTGTTGTTGTAACTATTCGACAGCTCCACATTTGGACAAGTCACATACGAATACTATATCATTTCCAGCACCATGGATTTGTTAAAGTCTTTCGCTCATCCAGACGAAGTTGTGGCTTTGCTTAAATTTAAACTAGGCGGCTATTCCAAGACTATGCCTAAAAATGACTACGTAAGTATCGGCAGAGTAGCGGTTGCTTATTCCGGTGTCATCTTGCCGCCAACAATTCGAAATCTGCCCAGAGCAGTGATGTCGGTGGCAAGGACAGTAAAATTAGCGACCAGATCATTTAACCTATATTTCATCATATCTTTGTTTCCCAAAACTGACAAGGCTGCAGTTTTTAGCGCTCCGGCTCGGCTTAAAGACCCAGTGTGGTCACTTGGAGTTCAAGTCCAGCTCACGCTGGCTTCCTCAGTTTTCTTTCAGTAAAAATGAGGTTGCATGGTGTGTCACCTCCCAAGCGACACATGACGTCAGTTCATTCATGCGTCCCCGAATGAGTCTTGTGGAACACTGACTGTAGCATAGAGGATCCCCTTTTCAAATGTTGTCCACGTGACAAAACCGTGTGACATACGCACATGCGCACTGAATCCTTACTTAATTCATCCGTCTTAACCTGGTCAAAAAATCAGCTTCTGACAGAAGAAATGGAACAGTGTAGTGGTATGTCTGCCTACTGATTCAACACTAATGTGTGGTGGGAGTTCAAAACCAGTGATCTCGAGAGAAATTTCAAGGTAACACGTACAGTAACTCTACATACACCTATTTGTGATCAGTGTGAGAAACATGACAATATCATGTGAGACTTCCGGTATTGAACAGAACCTATGTTATGTACACAAAATTTCATTTCTTAAGCAGTGAAAACACAGCAAAAGCACATGACTGTGGGAAAATAATGACGTCATACAGAAATTGGAAAGGAACATGCCCAGCAACCTCAACTTTATGAATCCCACTCCCTCTCCGACTGTGCATGGGAATGTCCACCAGCAACCTTCAGATGGTTGTGGGTTTCCTGCGGACTCTGCCCAGTTTCCTCCCACCATAATGCTGGCCACAGTCATATAAGTAAAATATTCTTGAGCACAGCGTATAACACCAATCTAATAAATAAATAAATAAATCCAAAATTGGAGCTAAAGTCATAATAGTACATTGAATATTGGGTTAAATCGTGTACTAGGACAGTGCATGAATTTTTGGATTCGCCAGGACTTACAGTTCATGGGTTCGTGGTGAAAGTAAGAGGTTAGTTATGCTGGTGTGTCTGTCTTAGCCATCTAACGAGTAACATTTATTTGAGACCACTTAGCTTCCACCAGTATTGTGTGCATGATGTTTTTGTACGTAGGTGTAGTTGCGAGCATCAGGGTACTCCGCAAGGGACCGAGGCTGCTAAATAACATTGGGGTAAATGTGCTGAATGCTGATTTTTGCTGATTTCTAAAGGTTAATAAACTGCAGGTCACTGAAACTGTCCAATTTGAAAGCTAGACAAATTTCAATTACTTTTCTGGAAAAATTTGTTCTCTTAAAGCTTTATTTTTCATTTTTTATGGCAAAATGTTACTGAAAGCCTGTCTCGCCTGGGTTAAATTTGCATTGTTTTCACCTCCAGTAGTCTATTCACCTGACCAAAGACAGTACTGTGAATCGACCCAGAGTTGCTATGACATCACTGCAAAAATTACGAATACATGTATTTGTACATCACACATGGGAATTCGAAATTTCCTCAGTAACTTGCCGAAGGTTTGTGGTTTACCTGAGTCACTCTGGTTTCCACCGCCCTTAAAGACTGAAACATTTTGTAGTTTTTTTCAACAACAATCAAAGAAATAAATATAATTGATGCAGCTCGTGTAGCTGTTTACATGTAGCATTAGTTATGTACACTTGTCTGCCAACTGCATATCTGTATGTCACACTTGGGAAAGATCATCGCTAACCTAATTGCCACAGGTCGATGTGTACAGGGCACTTCACTCGTAAAACAGACCATCATTGTACATTGTTAGGTAAAAACTCTGGAATGTGATATTAAACAATAAGCAGATACCTGTAAATCAAATACAGCTGTGAAATTTACCTGGGTTTGAACCTCCAGCTAAAGCTGAATGCTGCTTGCTACTTACACCTGCTGGCACCTTCATGGTTTGATATGGCCTGAAGTGGATCAGTTTAATAACAGAACAATGTCACTCCATAGGGATTCTTAGATTTCCATTTTTACTTCTATGCATGGCTTCTGATACCTGCCTGTGGTTCACAGAGCATCTCTCTCGTAAATGGTAGCTATGGGCAGTAACAGTGGCAGATGATTGGAGAATGGTGGGATGTTTTCACCTGGAGGTGAAGTAAAATCAGTTTATGGGTAATGGAAATGCTGTGGCTTACCTACATGGAGATTTGCAAGACCTATAATGGGTTACCATGGAACGTACCCATTCATGCATCTGTAAAATATTTGGAAAACTGAAATATGCCTAAAAATAAACGCAGTACTTTACAGCCTTTAATAAATACAGTCACATCTAGTTCAGACAGCACCTTGAGCCTTGCTGTGAACATAATGCAACTTGTGAAAGTGAATGGTTCTGTTGAAAGGCAGTAACGTGTGGTAGAAACATAGATTTTTATAAGTGAACGAAAATTAAAAATTTTCCATAGGGTGGAAGGAATTCAGATTTCTGTGAGTTTCTGCTGAACACTGATCTGATAAGGCAAGTTTACCACTCCATAGATGACCTCTTTGGTAACCGTATAATTATCAGATTTATATGGAACCTGGCCGTATTCAAATTCGAAAACTCTATGGGATTTTTGCAGTGTCTCTTAATATAGCTGTCATCAGGTTTCCACCTGACTTAAATCTGTTTATTTAATTTTTTTTTTTTTCGTTCTTCTCACATCAGAGACAATTTGAGGAAGATGTCAGTGCTTTGGCCATGGTGATGTCTTGCTCATGTATACAAGTTTTTCTTTGTTTGACATTTATTATGTTGTTTATTTCAGGACAAGATGTCGAAGACTTTACAAAAGTGCTATGATTACTTAAATAAAACAAGTCGAAGCTTTGCTGCAGTTATACAAGCTCTGGAGGGAGACCTAAGGTACGGATCATTACATGACGCAGAGAGTATACAGTTAATATTGCTGTATTTTGCACAAAAATCACTCCAAACAAGTAGGGTTTTGCTGGTGTGATCCAATCCCTGGAGGGGGGCCTTAGGTAAAGGTTGATACATGATGTAGAAAGTAAACAGTTAATATTGTTGTATTTGACACAAGAATCCCCCCAAACAAGTAGAGTTGCTGCTGTGATCCAAGCCGTGGAGGGGCACCTTAGGTAAAGGTTGATATATGATGTAGAAAGTAAACAGTTAATATTGTTGTATTTGACACAAAAATCCCCCGAAACAAGTAGAGTTTTGCTGGTGTGATCCAAGCCGTGGAGGGGCATCTTAGGTAAAGGTTGATATATAATGTAGAAAGTAAACAGTTAATATTGTTGTATTTGACACAAAAATCCCCCCAAACAAGTAGAGTGTTGCTGGTGTGATCCAAGCCGTGGAGGAGGACCTTAGGTAAAGGTTGATATATGATGTAGAAAGTAAACAGTTAATATTGTTGTATTTTACACAAGCATCCCCCCAAACAAGTAGAGTGTTGCTGGTGTGATCCAATCCCTGGAGGGGCATCTTAGGTAAAGGTTGATATATGATGTAGAAAGTAAACAGTTAATATTGTTGTATTTGACACAAAAATCCCCCCAAACAAGTAGAGTGTTGCTGGTGTGATCCAATCCCTGGAGGGGCATCTTAGGTAAAGGTTGATATATCATGTAGAAAGTAAACATTTAATATTGTTGTAGTTGGCACAAAAATCAACTCGAATCAGCACATGTAGGACTTGAAAAGTTAAAACTACTATATCTGACACAAAAATCCCTCCAAAAGATAGTATTTTTAGAGGCAAATAAAAGCCATGAAATACATGTACCATTTTGGTGCTGAAACTTAATTTTTGGCTGGAAGATATCAGCTACAGTTCAAACAGTCTTCAGTACATACCTTTCTAAAATCAGCAAAATGCACAGAAACAGGAAGGAGGAATGACTTAGCCATGGATGAAAGTTTAGGCCATTAACAGGAATTGAAGATCAAGTAATTCGAACTGAGGTTATGCTGATGTCCATTACTAAGCACCTCTACAAGTCATTCCGTCTGATTTTGACATCCTAAATTTTAATCTGGTCTCGTGTGTTTTATTATGAGCAATTCACCTGTGAAGGAGATACCTGAGCGTAAGCGACATCAAGAGGAGTATGTGGGATGTCGCAGCTACTGCAGATTTGAACTATTCATGTGTATATTTATGCCTTTTTGTTCAAGACGCTTGATTTCCAAGGTTGCAATCCTTCAGACCTTCAATGGCGAACCAGTTGATGTTGGCTAACTTGTTGTTTGTAGTCTTCTTCTTAAAGATGCATGATTTCCAAGAAAGTGATTCTCTGGGCCTACAATAGCCACCACCATCTTACGTACTACATGTAGTACAGAATATAGATTTGAGATGGATGTGCAAGACATTTGGAATCCTGACAGTTTCCCTTCCCTTCTTTTTCAGGCATGCTGTCTGTATATTTTACCTGGTTTTGAGGGCTCTTGACACAGTGGAAGATGATATGACCATACCGATTGATGTTAAAGTTCCCATGCTCGTCAACTTCCACACCAATCTCTACGACAGAACCTGGAATTTCACGGAAAGCAAAGAGAAGGATCGCATGGTTCTCGTAGATTTCCCTACAGTAAGTTCTTTAGCTCAAGTCTGTTTGTTTATTTGTTGTTTTTGCAGTTTTGGGGAGATGGGGAGGTGGTTATCGTGGTTGTTATGGCATATTTCCAACAATGTCTCACTTATGTGTATGAAGTCTGTGTAATCAGTGAACCCCACAACCTTGAGTATTAGCTTGTAACAGCGTTCATTTCATTCTAATCATGGATGGAGGTTAGCGTACTAGTGCAGTGTAATGACACAGGTGCTTCTCAGCATTGCAGTCGCTGTGAGTTCAAGCCCAGCTCATGATGGCTTCCTCTCCGGTTGTATGTGAGAAGGTCTGCCAGCAACCTGCGGATGGTCGTGGTTTTCCCCCGAGCTCTGCCTGGATTCCTCTCGCCATAATGCTGCCCGTCGTCGTAGAAGTGAAATATTCTTGATTGCTGCATAAAACACCAGTCAAATAAATGAATAAATTTTAATATCAGAGAAAATAGTTGTGATGTCAGGCATTAATATTGTGGTTCTGTGCATCACACTGATTTGAGTGCGAATATGTATTAAGATTTATGTGTGCCGCAAGACACCCAGTTGACCAATTTTTGACACATCCTAAGTCCTGATCGGACCACTGGAACCATATCCATAAGAACCTGCCACTGTGGGCGTAGTTTCAGTATAAAGGTTTTCCAAGTGCTGTTGTGAAATGCCGTAAGAAAGAGTAGTTACAGGTGTAAACAACGTCAGCATCTAACATTACAGCCATGCGGCAGTGATAATCAGCATTAAGTCTGATGTTTAAAGAAGGTGAAGTTGTATGCATGTACTCTGTGTTGCCAGTCTTTGTATTATGCAACAGAAACCTATCATGAAAATAAGTCTCCGTTCGATGGGACTTTTTTCCAGTATAGTTCTGCTATAAAAGAATATTTTTCTGGAACCAAAATTATTCTGGAAAATGGTTTGATAAAAACATTTGGCTAAAATCTTTTTTATGTGTATATGTAGATTAGGTTGTACAGAAGAAACAGGTTTTTGAAGGCAACCTGAGAAATTCATAGTGTATGTATACAATATACAATGTGAACACAGCACCTGAGCCAACATGTAAACACAGCACCTGAGCCAATATGTAAACACAGCACCTGAGCCAACATGTAAACACAGCACCTGAGCCAACATGTATATGCCTAAACTAGCTGCAAATTTGCTTTACTCTTGTATACATGTAATGTATTGACCCTAAAAAATTGCACCAAAAGTGGATCTTTTTAGAGCCTAATACATGTCATAAAATAAGACCTTTGGTGCTGAGGCTCACATTTTCCTAATAGGATTATCTTAGCTACTTTCCAAAACAACTTCTTGGGATGAGTGGAACTGTGAATAGTCCAGCAGAATGAGTAATTGACTTTGGAGTCCTGGACCAAATTTTGGGGTGATTACAGTGGTCATGGACAAGCTGTTACCTGTATTATTGGTGCTATATACAAGTATCTGTATTAGAAACACATTTTCTAACCTGTGAAAACATTGGTCGCTGAACAAAAAAGGACAGTTTACAACAGAAGTGGTGTAGGTGTGTGTATGCCAAACAGTGTGTAAGAAGCCGGCTGCTGACAAATCAAGTGTGGGGGTTGGGCGGGGGTTTGTGGGGGAGGGGACATGTGTTTATCAGAGGCTGCAGTGAAAAGACCAACCAAATAAAGAATTCTTTGGGGGGGGGGGGGTAACCTAACCTCAGACATGTAAACAAGGCCATCCTTAAAAAGCTGTTTATTGGACGTAGCCCAACTCATGGGGGGTAAAATATGGTCAGCTGGTAGGGAATTTTTTTTTTTGTTGTTTTTTTCATTCTGGCTCATGAAAAAGACAGGATTGGTAAAATTTAAGAAAAACTTGTATGAAACTATTAAAACGAACTTGATTAGTGTCAGTCGGGTCACACCCGACGAATATGTTTTTGATGAAGAGTTAAGCAGCATTGCAAGTTCCGTCAAGTACAAACTGGTGCCTGATGAACTGAGCATGTAAGTAACATAGGGAGTCATCAGAATTACACTGGTTGGATTGAACAAGTTTTGGAAATTTGTACAACGCGCCAGGCAAACTTACCTGTGGGCAAGCAGCCTTATCAGAGAAATTTGTACACCACGCCAAGCAAACTTACCTGCGGGCAAGCAGCCTTATCAGAGAAATTTGTACACCACGCCAAGCAAACTTACCTGTGGGCAAGCAGCCTTATCAGAGAAATTTGTACACCACGTCAAGCAAACTTACCTGCGGGCAAGCAGCCTTATCAGAGAAATTTGTACACCACGCCAAGCAAACTTACCTGTGGGCAAGCAGCCTTATCAGAGAAATTTGTACACCACGTCAAGCAAACTTACCTGCGGGCAAGCAGACTTATCAGAGAAATTTGTACACCACGTCAAGCAAACTTACCTGCGGGCAAGCAGCCTTATCAGAGAAATTTGTACACCACGTCAAGCAAACTTACCTGCGGGCAAGCAGCCTTATCAGAGAAATTTGTACACCACGTCAAGCAGCCTTATCAGAGAAATTTGTACACCACGTCAAGCAAACTTACCTGTGGGCAAGCAGCCTTATCAGAGAAATTTGTACACCACGTCAAGCAAACTTACCTGCGGGCAAGCAGCTTTATCACAGAAAAAACTTGAGGTCGGTAGGGACAGTTTCTTTTATTATTCAGAGTGATGAAAGCGTTCACAGTTCTTGCTATTGGGAAGGCCAGGCAGGTTACCCCAAGTCTACGAATAAGTGCCAGACATTTTTGAAAATATTCCAGTGGTGAAAGTGGTATGCTCCAAGAGACCTGTGTACAGTAAACAATAACGTGGACATCATGTCATACCATTTGGTCCAAAGGGGTGTTTTTCAAAATGTAAGGTACCTATTTGCAGGCTTGTTACGGTACTCCAAACAAACATATTTTTTACTATGTCCTAATAAGGAATATTAAATATGCATCACACAGAGCTTTTGAATCTGAACTTGTTATACAAAATGAACCTGCACAGTACATTTTTTTTTATCTTCATATTTGGAGCAGTCTTGCAAGGAAATTGTGCGATGGCCAATGCGAATCATGGAAAGTAAAAATATAAAATATGTAAAACTTCTGCGTGTATTCGGGCCTTGTTTTAGAACTTATCTGACATTCATATGGTGTCTTAGTGCATACATGTGTCGGGATGCCCCATGTGGGAGAGTTCATCTGACTTGCCAAAGGTTGACGTGTGGGTTAGCCTGGTACATTGCTTTCCTCCATGCCTATATAATATGTACATGTTCTGCTTACTGCCATCATATCAATGAAAGTTTCCTGGGTTAGGAGGCATTAAAACAGTCTGTCATTCGAATTCTTCCCCTGATATTGGTGATGAAATTCACAGAGTAAATGTTGTCATTTTGTGTAATCAGATCACCCGGGAGTTTGGCAGACACTATGAGGTCATCATCATTGCCCGCTACCCCCCAACACCCCCACCCCTCTCCCTGTGATAAGTTCTCCAGAGTAAATTTTGTTGTTATGCTTTTTAGATCACCCATGATTTCCTGGGACTGAACAAACACTTCAAATGGTCCTTACTGACCCCTCAGTACCATACGCCCCAAACCCACCAACTACCCACACTCAAACCCTCTCTCTCTTGGTCAGATCCACAATGTTGTCATTTTCCTCTGTTTAGATCACCTGTGAGTTCCTAGACCTGGCCCGACACTATCAGGTGGTCTTCACTGAACCTCCCAGTACCACACGCCCTTACACCCACCAACTACCCACATCTTATCCCACTATCTACCCCCCTCTCTCAAAGCTCAATTCCACAATGTTGCCATGGATAACCCATGAGTTCCAGGAGCTGGCCAGACACTATCAGGTGATGTTCACTGCCCACACCCCCCAGTACCATACACCCCCACACCCACCAACTACCAACACTCCACCCCTCTGTCCACCCCTCTCTCGCTGTGGTCAAATCCATAATGTTGTCATTTTCCTCTGTTTAGATCGCCCATGAGTTCCAGGAGCTGGCCAGACACTGTCAGGTGGTGTTCACTGCCCACACCCCCCAGTACCATACACCCCCACACCCACCAACTACCAACACTCCACCCCTCTGTCCACCCCTCTCTCGCTGTGGTCAAATCCATAATGTTGTCATTTTCCTCTGTTTAGATCACCTGTGAGTTCCTGGACCTGGCCAGACACTGTCAGGTGGTGTTCACTGAACCTCCCAGTACCATACGCCCCACACCCACTATCCACACTCAAACCTGGCCAGACACTGTCAGGTGGTCTTCACTGAACCCCCCAGTACCATACACCCCCACACCCACTATCCACACTCAAACCTGGCCCGACACTGTCAGGTGGTGTTCACTGAACCTCCCAGTACCATACGCCCCACACCCACCAACTATCCACACTCAAACCTGGCCAGACACTGTCAGGTGGTGTTCACTGAACCTCCCAGTACCATACGCCCCACACCCACTATCCACACTCAAACCTGGCCAGACACTGTCAGGTGGTCTTCACTGAACCCCCCAGTACCATACACCCCCACACCCACTATCCACACTCAAACCTGGCCCGACACTGTCAGGTGGTGTTCACTGAACCTCCCAGTACCATACGCCCCACACCCACTATCCACACTCAAACCTGGCCCGACACTGTCAGGTGGTGTTCACTGAACCTCCCAGTACCATACGCCCCACACCCACTATCCACACTCAAACCTGGCCCGACACTGTCAGGTGGTGTTCACTGAACCTCCCAGTACCATACGCCCCACACCCACTATCCACACTCAAACCTGGCCAGACACTGTCAGGTGGTCTTCACTGAACCTCCCAGTACCATACGCCCCACACCCACTATCCACACTCAAACCTGGCCAGACACTGTCAGGTGGTGTTCACTGAACCTCCCAGTACCACACGCCCCACACCCACTATCCACACTCAAACCTGGCCCGACACTGTCAGGTGGTGTTCACTGAACCTCCCAGTACCATACGCCCCACACCCACCAACTATCCACACTCAAACCCTCTCTCTCTGTGGTCAAATCCACAATGTTCCTTTTCCTCTGTTTAGATCACCCATGAGTTCCTGGAGCTGGCCAGACACTATCAGGTGGTCATTGCAGACATCACCAAGAAGATGGGTAAAGGGATGACTGTCTTCCTGGAGAAAGGGATCGGGTCCATGGAGGAATGGAATGAGGTCAGTCAAAATTTCTGGCCTTTCCACAAGGAAGGGGAAATTACGCTCTAAAACAAGATTTGTGTATTACCCCATTGGCTGTAATTGTTAGACCTGTTGATATTTTTGCAAGATGGATTAATTTTCAGGCATATTTTTAGGACACTGGTCTGTGTAGACCAGAAATCAGGTGACCCAAAACTGAAATATAAACAGGTTGTAAATTGCATTGAAAGTTGCTCTTTCCTATGAATTTGTGCATACCAGGGGAATAAGTCCTAGGAGCCAGATTTTCATGTTGTCAGACTCGTGCTCTGATGTCAGTCCTGTCATTGGAACCAAAGTTATGTGGAGAAGAGACTTCTTGCATTTATCTTTCAGTTGTATCCTTGGTTTCTGTTTGAAAAGCTGATTTCCAGTTAAAAGGCAGGTTTCCCTTTTTGCAGACTCCCATCTCTTCTCTTCTCACTTTGCCCTACTTTGCCTATTTCCAGAAGCCATATAACACAAGACAGGTCATGTACATGTCTAACTACAAGGTATAGAATGAATGATTGTGAAGATAAAGGACTTACACTTTGATCCATATGACTTTAATATTTTTCATATGCCGGTACCACTTTTACGACAAGGACACCAGAAGGCTCAGAGTATATACATTTAATAACATGACTTATTAAATATCTGTTGCTACTAAAGCGTGTGGAAAACAACTTACATTGCATATAAATTTAGGAAGTTACACCCCCTTTTTTTTTTTTGTTCTATGTTGAAGGCATTTGGATTGCATGTTCTGTTGTTTTTTATCCATTCCCAGTACTGTCACTATGTGGCAGGTCTTGTAGGAATTGGCCTGTCCCAGCTGTTCTCCGCTTCAGGGCTGGAGAGTAACATCGTGGGACAGGACCAGAGGCTGGCAAACAACATGGGGCTCTTCCTTCAGAAGACCAACATCATCAGGGACTACCTGGAGGACTCGCTGGAAGGGAGAGAATTCTGGCCCAAAGCTGTGAGTTCCACTACTATTCCACTACTATGTGTTGTGAGGGGCACAGCATTGAAGAAAAAAACACAATAATAATAATAATACCCTTCCCCTACCCAAAAAAAAAAAAAATAACTAGTTTCCATCCTCTTTATTTGCAGCTTCATGAAGTATATACATGCCCAATGAAACAGTATTAAACACTGTTAAGGAAAACAGTTCTTTTTAAATTCATTACCATCCTCTCACAGAGAAGTGTAGATATTTTAACCAGTGTAAAACCTGCTGTCAGATACACATACTCATGAATATGAATAATAGTGTCCGTTATTTATTTATTTTTTGGATGACACTGTACCTGTAGACATGTGAGTAGGCATGTGTTTGTGTTCTAAGTAGTTGGATTAGGCCTGGCTGGCTTAGATGTTTAAAGTGCTGCCTCTCTGTAATTACCAAGGCATTGACATGTGAGGTTCAAATATAGCTCTTGCTGTATCACCTGCAAGTCAGGAGGGTTGTAATTTACCTGGCGAAGGTCGATGGTTTACTCCAGGTGCTCGAGAGTTCCTTCAATCCATAAACCTGGACACCTTCTTACAAGTAAAAACTTCCTGTGCACTTCTTGTTAAACACCAATCGGTCATGAAGCTGATGATTTTCATGTAGCAGACGTTCCAGTGAGGCAGCACCGTGCATACCCTAAATGAAATTTTGTCCATTACTGAGTTGCTCATTTTTCTTTTGAGTTCTTTTGATTTTAGAAATGTAACCTTGAGTTTGGTTTTGCAGAAAGGAGGATATTGCACTTGAAAAATGTTTTTTTCGGCACCAAATGTAATATTTTATGACAATAATATGCTTCCAAAAAGGCACGTTTTGGGTGGAATCTTAGGTCATTCACAGTATGTCATCTTAGGGCCCTACCTACAAGAAGCACACACTGTTGTGAGACAGCTGAAATAATGTTGAAAGTGACATAAAACCCCAATCAAACAAACAAATGTAGCTCCCGTGTAAATAGTGAACAGATTATAAGCTATGCTAAGCTGGCTTTCTCTCCGGATGTACATGGAAAGATCTGCCAGCACCCAGCTCGTGGGTTCCCCCAGGGCTTTGCCCAGATTCCTCCGACCATATTGCTGGCTGGTGTCGTATAAGTGAAATATTCTTCAGTACAGCATTAAAGGCCAATCAAATAAATAAATAAGGTTATACATCTGATTTATTTCCAGGCATGGGGGAAGTACGCCAGTAAGCTGTCAGATCTGGCCAAACCGGAAAAGCGCAGCGATGCAGTTACCTGTCTTAACGAGCTTATTACCAATACCTTGGAACTTGTGCCGGATCTCATGACGTACATGTCACGGCTGAAGAACCAGTCCATCTTCAACTTCTGCGCCATTCCCCAGGTACGTACCAGACACCATCGGCCCTGCAGTATAAAGCAAACAGGAAATTTGCATACACTTTAAACGACCTGAAATTCTGTCCATATAAAGGAATTTTTTTAAGTAAATAAATGTTCTAAAGTGCTAGTTTTTATATGAATTTTGTCATTTTCCAGGAGGATATCATCATGCCTTTCAAGCAAACCTCAAAACACCTTTCTGACATCAGTAGAACTCAAAACACCTTTCTGACATCAGTAGAACTGAAAACACCTTTCTCACATCAGTAGAACTCAAAACACCCTTCTCACATCAGTAGAACTGAAAACACCTTTCTGACATCAGTAGAACTCAAAACACCTTTCTCACATCAGTAGAACTGAAAACACCTTTCTCACATCAGTAGAACTCAAAACACCCTTCTCACATCAGTAGAACTCAAAACACCTTTCTGACATCAATATAACTGAAAACACCTTTCTGACATCAATATAACTGAAAACACCTTTCTAACATCAATATAACTCTAAAAATCCAGCAAAATGAGGAACTTAGTCATGAACCAAACTTTAGGTCATTTACAGCACTTGAGTTCTTAAACACACAGCTCATTTCACAAATGAATCAAAACAAAAAGGCAATGTGAATCAAAACGTGAAGGCACTGTAAATGATCTAGACTTTATCTTTGGCTCAGTTCCTCATTTTACCTTATCCTAAAAATTTTATTGATCTTTGAAAAGTGTTTAAAGATTGGCAAGATTCAGCACCAAAATTTATTATTTGCCTCTAAAATGGACTCTGTGGGGCTAATTTTTAGGTCAGATAGAGGAGTTATTTGCTGTATGTCTGCATATTGTATATTCATGTACATGTTAAAGCTGGATTTGACCTAAACATTTGATCCAAAAAGTGAATTTTTAGAGGCTTCTGTAAAAGACCGTACAGTACGCTTTTGGGGACTGAAGCTTGTAATTTTCAAGTGGGATATCATCCTACCTTCTAAACACCATCTTTTAAGGGAAATTCTTGAGTACGGCGTAAAACACCAATCAGATAAGTAAATAAGTAAACCTCGAAACATGTTTCTGAGATCAGTAGAGTTAGAGTTCTCTGACAGCATCTGCAGAAACCCTACGTTGGAAAAGAACTTGCATGACTTTAAAGTGAGTTCTGCAGATGGTCGTGGGTTTCAATCGGGGCTCTGCCCACTTTCCTCCCATCATAATGCTGGCCGTCATCGTGTAAGTGAAATATTCATGAGTATGGCACAAAATTCCAATCAAATAAATAAATGAAAATGTGTCGTATCCCCAATTTGGTGATATATTGGGCTTCCACATAAACATTATTTGAAAAACTACCCCACCTTGGAGTTTGAGATAGGACAGTTTTGTGTATTTCAGTTGTCAAAAAAGCCTGATGATATTGTCTGGAATGCATTCCCTCTGCCATGTCACAAGTTACTGGTATACGTGTGTCTTTTTTCCACCATGATACTTTCTCTTTCAGGTAATGGCGATCGCCACCTTGGAGCGTTGCTATGACAACCCGTGTGTGTTCACGGGTGTTGTGAAGATTCGGAAAGGAGAAGCGGTCCGCATGATGATGGAGGCCACGTCACTTGACAATGTCAAGGCCATCTTCGCTCATTTTTTGAATCAGGTAACTACATCTATCATCTCTGAAATGTGCTTGGTGCATTTTCATGTAATGTCTGAAAGGTCATTAACTAATAACCTGATTTCACGTTGAATCAAGCTGGTTTTACTGTATAGTATTAAGTAGCTTGGAAAATGTGCCTTTTTTAGGCTAAGCAAGAAAGTATGCGTAGGAAACCATGGTAACCTGTTAATACAGGTTTTGCAAATTCACATTTAGGTAACCCAAGTCGCAATATGGTAACTGTCCGTATCTTCACATATCTTTCAGGCTAAACCTGGCAACCCATTTCCATTGCCCCGAAATTGTCGTTGCATAATCCCGAAGTGAACCTGTCTATGGGTTCCCCATTTCCTCTCATGTCTGTAGCGTACATGCACACACCCTGGTATAACAGTGATGTTGTTTTGGTTGTCAGATAAACAAGAGGGTACCAGGCAGCGGCAGTATGGCAGAGAAGACCCGCTCAGTATGTGCTCAGGGTGTCCAGGTGACTCGCACCTTGCAGTCCTACACCACCGTCAGCATTTATCCCCCTTTGTATGTCTCCTGCGCCATGCTGGTCTCGGCAATTCTGTGGAAGTACTGGGCCAGTGTGGCAACACTTTACTCCTACGCAGAGGAAAATGCCGACAACTGATTCCATTCCAAGGAGAAACTGAATGCACTGAAGTTGACAGACTGAATACACTGAAGTTGGTCCGGTGAAACCTGCATAGAATGAATCTGAAAACTAAATATTGTGAATTTGAAAAATGAGTATGGATATATGAATTCGACTCTTGACACACAAACTCTTGACACAGTGAAACCGTGTTAAACCTTTATACAGTGAGCTTGACACAGCGTGAAATCTGGATACTGTGGATTTGACATTGTGAAAACTGACTAGGGTGGATTTGACACAGTGGGACAGATGAATACAGTTGATTTTGCTGCAGAAAACTGAATACACTCATTCACAATCTCAATGTCTTTGTGTGAGCTGATTTGAAGGGAAGAAGTTAAATATGTTTAAGGATTGTTAACTTTAATAAAATAAGAATACTAACTTGTGTTTTGAGGGTATGATACATGTGAATTAAGGCCAATTTGTTAAATATTTGTTCATGCTTGACTATTGATATTTTTTCATTAAGATTTAAGCAAAACTCAAGTACCCTGTTTCTTCTCATTTTTGGGACAGCTATTAGCTATGCTAAAAGCAAAAATTACCTTTCTCTCTGACATTTGGAAAAGTGAAGATGTGGATATGTTATTTGTTAGACGGACTGACCAGGTGAGAAGAGAGAAACTGTGTGTTCATGTTACAATTATATGGATTTTGATGAAAAGAGCTCACCTGACATCCCAAAAATTGGTGGAAATAGGGTACTCCAATATCCTGATACACGAGTAGAAAGTTTTACGTAATATGCGTCATCAGGCAGTTATTTTGAAGTATTCATTGTACCTGCAATGGTTTATGATCATTACTGTAACGGTATCTAAGCACCAATCATTATGATGGTACAATATTTCCAACTTCAACCAGCGTCGGGCTTGGTATCAGCTTTATTATATTTTTTGCCAACCAGCATTCATGGCTTTAAATACATATTATTCGAAGAAATTCTGTCATTGAACATATAATTCAGTTGATCAGCAGTAACCCGTGTGTTTGAATACTACGCAGTGGTTGACTCAAGAGTTATGGCCCCTTGACAGGCACAGAAATGGATAAGCTCTGCACTGGTGCAAAATAATCTTCTATTTCTTCAGATGTCAGATTAATAATGGCATATGCTCTGGTCCGGCAGGCCTCGTGTTTGGGTCTGACATGGTGATCAATTTTTTGAGCTGTAGGCATTTCTGTCAGATACCTCAGATATCCCATATTTCTCCATCACTGTACTGTATACTGTAAATTTCTCCTTCACTGTACTGTATACTGTACATTTCTCCTTCACTGTATTGTACACCGTATATTTATCCTTCACTGTACTGTATACTGTACCTTTATCCTTCACTGTACTGTATACCCTATATTTATTTGTGATTCAGAATTATATATTTACCTGGTAATGTGTATATTTTTGTCCAAATACTTGGCCAACTGTTGTATCATGATATTTTCTTCTTTTTTTGTGTGTGTGTTGCCTTTATATTTGAAAAGGGTTCTAATTTATTTTTATGTATAATACTGATAGAAGAAGTTATTTCTGCAGAGTTGCAGTTGTCTGCCGTTGGTTGTTTATTCATTTGGATGCCTTAAAGAAAAAGGAAAGCCAAGTTGCTTGTTCTGCATTCTTATCAAAACCTGGAGAGAACTGGAAATAGTTGAACATTGAAGGTACTGTCCCTTTAATCGTTTAGAAACATAAGATGTGTATAGTGTCATTCTGTTCCTCTCCACTCGTAAGTGGGAGTAAGGCCTACCAGCAACCCAGCAGATGGTCATGGGGTTCCCCTGGGCTCTGCCCATTTTCCTCCTACCACAATGCCGTTCATGTAAATGACGTATTCTGGAGTATGGTATAAAACACCAATCAGATAAATAGAACCATTCTGTGACCAGGAATTTTCAAGATTCTCATCTTTCATTGTTTTCGGCTCCTGTGACAATAAGCAGTTCTCTCTAGTGTATTGTTACATGAAGTTGGCTAGCAACAATTTGCCCTCTGTGAACGTCCTTCAAATGTGGAAATATCTGCCAGTGGTGCATTCTGAGCGACTTTGCAGTTTACTCCACAAATAATGCTGAAAGTGACAAATGTCAGAGTATGGTGTTAAACAACAGTTAATCAGTAACTTGACTTAAACCAAACGTAAGCATATTCCTGCCGACCATGGTCAAAATTAACAACACAATTTGCTGTTAACCTATGAGATTAATGGAAGATTTACAGAATCCATATTACTAGTTTTCAAATATGATAGTGTTCAGTGAAATCACACCTTTCAAATTTAAAAGAAAATTAAAAAAAAATCATAGAGTAATAGCTTATATGTGGCAATAACAATACGTACTGTGTTTGGCATTGTATTTTACGTTTGTTACATATTGTATTTATATTATTTATCAAAGATCTGAAGACCGGTGATTAAATGGAGATGGGTCCAATTTGATACTTGAATTAATGCATAAAACTGTGTAATCTGTGCATGTCATTAACAGGCCAAAAGAGCTGTGTAGCTGCCAAAGAATTAAAATTGTTTGCTTGTGTGTAATTGTTATTGTTAAATATCATATTGTAATTATAGAGCTGATTGGTTATAGCTATAGTTAACATTTTCCAGACCATTTTTGGATGGATAAGTTGGAATCTTAAAGCCAATCTGTTTAACTGTTGGATCAATTTGTTTCATGAAACTAGTTATGAGACTAGTCATCTATCAGTTTTATTCCATGGTACTGGCCATGGATCAGTTTTGTTCCATGGTCCTAGCCATGGATCACTTTTGTTCCATGATCCTAATCATGGATCACTTTGTTTCGTGATCATAGTCATGGGTCAGTTTTGTTCCATGGTTCTAATCGTGATTACTTTTGTTCCATGATCCTAATCGTGATTACTTTTGTTTCATGATACTAGTCGTGGGTCACTTTGTTCCATGATACTAGTCGTTGATCCTTTTGTTCCATGATACTAGCCATGGATCACTTTGATTCATGATCCTAGCCATGAATCACTTTATTCCATGGTACTTGTGATGGATCACTTCGTTCCGTGATACTAGCCCTGGATCACTTTGTTTCATGATCAAATCTTTTTGTTCCATGATATTAGTCATGAATCAGTTTTGTTCCATTATCCTAACCATGGATCACTTTGATCAAATACTAGCCATGGATCTCTTTGTTCCATGATGATAGCCAGGGATCAGTTTCGTTCCATATTAATAGCCGTGGATCACTTTGTTCCATGATACTAGGTATGGGTCAGTTTGTTCCATGATGCTAGTCATTGAACAATTCACAGAGGCAGTCTTGGTGCATTCTTCAGCCTAAATTTACACCCGAATTACCAGGTAATTGGATAGTTCTACAAGCGTGTACTATGAGCAGCTATGTTAACTAAGAGCCAGTTGGGTTATTTGCGGAAATATAGTCATTTATGGATTTATTAAAATGCAAATGCGGACAAAACAGAACCTTAGGTGTGTGAGTCACTTTCTTTAGTCCTTCTGTATGATAATTATTCTGTCTTCATTTGTTCAACATAATGTATAAAGGAGGCTTGTTTCAAAAACTTAAAGGTAATTTGGACAGGGAATTCTTTGGGCTAGGGTGATCGTAAGTGGTCAACAACGTTTGCAAGGCCGCAAGACCACTTGTTTTCCTCCGATATATGGCGAGCATATTTGCATGTCACACGAGAAAGTTTGCCATATTGAAACTTGCCAAAAGATTGGAGGATGACCATGTACTGCCCACTTTCTGCCATACAATAAGTGTCTCTCTATTTTGCTCAGTCTGTGTTAGGAGATGGTAGGCCAATGGTCAGGGGCTTTTTCTTCTGAATGGTTTCTGGGAATTGGACTTTAATCATGACTCCCGTAAACTGGATTCTTGTAGAATATGTGAGAATGACATACCCAAAACTTGGGCTTCACCTGGTGCAGCTGTTTTGTGCAACTAGACCTTGGGCATGTTTGACTAGATTTTGGGGAATTCCCTGCAAAGGGAATTTTCAATAACCTATTTGTAGTAGAAAAAAAATAAAGCCCTGTGGTTGACCTGGTGTCTGTATACTTAGCACTGAGACAGGACATCAGACTGAGGACGTGTACTATTGGTATAATCTTACCTACAACTATGTTCAAAGGTAGGTTTTGACCCTGAGCGAAAGATTTTTGAAGGTTATAAGTACTGTGAGAGAGTTTTATTTCTCTGTTTTAGGCTTCATTGGATAGATCCACCACATCCAATACACCACCACCTCTTCTTGTGACATCGTTACTTTTAATTCCATTCCAGGTGAAAGCTATTGTGACATCATGACGTCACAGAAAGATTGAACATTTGTAACCATTTTGTGGAAGATTCGTTTGACCTTCTTGCAACATTATTGATTATAATTGGTCAAATGCATGTTCTTGATTGATAGCCTGGAAATGTCTATAGCCGAGTCTTGGTCTCAACTCTGACCTTGTTGTCTGTAGGCCTAGTTAGAGGCAATCTCGCTCTACAAGAGAACTGATGCCTTCACGTCCTCCGGGATAACTGCGGCATCTTTCGTGGGTTTTCAGTTCAAAAAACACATTCTGACCAATAAAGTGTCAGCGCGAAGGAGCCGTTTTGACCAATTAGAGCGTGCTTCTTAAGTGTACAGTAGCCTTGAGGTCACACAATTACAAAGTTTGAATTTCTAGAGACAGCATGTGACTGCGGATAAATGTGCTGAGAGATTTGATCAGATGACGAAGTTAGGACGGGGGAACTGCTCTCACTTCTCAATTCAATAAAGGCGAAGCGAAAGTGAACCGTTGACATAGGAAAGGTCTGTTAAAGCCAGTGACATCAGATGACACAATTTATTTATTTATTTATTTGATTACTGAAAAACATTTCACATCTATGACCGTGACCATCATTAAAGTAGATGGAAACCAGGCTCAGTTGGAAACCTACAACCATCTGCAGGTTGCTGGCTGATTTTCCTACACATAACCAGAAAGCCAGCATGTAATGCGCCAGCATGCTAATCATTAGGCTCGTAACGGAAGCCCTTGATGATTGATTTACTTAGCCAGATAGGTCTCCTTTAGCCCCTAGGCTGTGAACCCATCTTCAGACTTAACATTGATAACATAAAATTTTGTCCATTAATAAGTTGCTTATTTTTCCTAATTCTGAGAGTCTTATTGATTTTAGAAAGATGTTTTGAGGTTTGTTTGGAAGCTAGGATAATACCCTACTGAGTTTTACTACTCAAGATAATATTTACGTCATTGTTTTGTATCTGAAAATGGACTTTTGGGTCGAAATTTTAGGTCACTTAGGGTATACAGTACAGACAATAGAAAGGACAAGTAACACAGTAGCTTTTCGGAGTAACTGACAAATGCCATATATATATTATCATTCACAAATAATACACAAACCAATACAAAATATATAAAAATTACCTCAAATATTACAGGCTACACAGGCCTATATATGTATGTCCTAATATTACCAAGGGTAAACTGAAATTATGACCAGTATTTCTCACACACAAATTATTGTTTAAATAACAGTGCAACCATCTCTTAAGTCAATTTATCCTTTGATAATGTGTAAGGTGCATGTTTCTTAAACACATATTATCCTTTGATAATATACAGGTAAATCAATCCTACATCAAAGAGAAGATTACACGCTTCCAAGCAGGTAAATCTAAATCAACGTGTAATGAACAGACAATTTACACACAGAATTAATTACTCCTACATTAATGTGTAGACTACAGCATATGGGTTATCCTATATTAAGATATTATGAACAGGCATCATATTCTAGTAACTTAATCCTACATTAATGAGCAGACTACAAGCTTCACACATCTACCCTAATTCTTCTAATTTTAGGGACATCTGGTCTGTCCTAACAGCCACTATGCATGTAACTATAGAAATACACACCTTTTTTCTCATAGAGTTGGTTCATCTATTAAATAACAACATATCCATATCTCTACTTTTCGTAAAAACAAACAAAAAAAAACAGAAAAATAGATTGTTTTGCGTTGATGAGTACCCATTATATACCCCTAAATTTAAAAAAATTAGGGTAGTTCCAGATTAACCAATTCATCATAACTATTTAATAACCTCTCATTACTACTGCCTGTCGCTTCCTCAGGTACAGGATACCAAACGATCAGAGTTTAATTATTAGTTAATTATACAGTTACATTCTCACAAAACCAAACCTTAAAACGTACATAAAGTCAAACATAATGGGTTGCCCAGATGTCAGGCATCAGAGAACTCTGTCCAGAACTTACTCCTTTTTCTCTTTCTTACCAAGAAATGCCACAAAGGTAATTATTTTCTAAGGTGGGAGTTTTTTCTTTTTTTTTTTTTTAAACCATACAGTTAATGACGTGGACTGACCATTCACATTGTTTGTGTCCACTTTAATATTAATGTGAAGAGCAACTGACTGGCCAAAAGCAAACAGCAAACCTTCACCATTCTCATTAGACCAGTAAACTTGACCATATACTACTCAGACCAGGCTGGAGCATCATACAGAATTGTAAGGCTTAATACTTCCCTCTCATTAAAGACGTATTATATTATTCAACCTTCAATCGTCCAGCTGAAGAGAGAGTAACAAAAAGCATCCACCATACATTAACATTCTCCACTTAATACCACACACAGACACAGTGTATTTGGGTAAGTTTTAATATTTCCAATTGCACTTGACCATTTTCTTGTACAGAATACTTTGAGAAGTACATAATACATTTGAAATCAATATTAGATTTTAAATCTAAGGAAGATCTGACCAGCAAACCAAGGGCTCAATTCAAGGCTCAGGACAGAGGCACTATACATGTACGTTACAAACATTAACGTTTCTTTGGGGAAAAAGGAATAAAAGTAAACCTAGAAACAGATGACATTTTAACAGATATTTTCCATGAGAACCCTGAGTAAAAATGAGTGGCCGAACACAACCAAAAACGACAGCTTATAAACACAACAGGCATTACAGTAACACACCAATAATAGCATAGATATTACTTGCGCATATAACATGCCAACCAAATGAGACCTCTTGTACTTCAAAACAATCCACTAAGCCGATGCGTATTGTACACTAAGTAGGGATGAGTCAATGAGTGCCAATAAAACTCATAAGTTTGACTACTTCTTCATTTAAGTTTTCCACCCTGTATAATAGATAGTGTAAATTATTTACTTACATTCATTGTCCTTTTTTTTTTTCTCCTTTTTCTTAGCTGTCCAAAAGCAAGCTCTGGGTCACTCATGTATAAATGGGAATGTCAACCATGCCTGTTCTTGGCACTGGGCCAAGAAGCGTAACCATGACAATGGTAAACATGCATATACATGGCACTGTGCCAGACATGTTTTCATGGCAATGAAATATGTGTGTTATTGGAACTTTGGAAAAAAAATAAAAAAAACCCCACAATAATAATCCTAACAGCAGTATGAGTTCAACAGTTACAGTTCCAAATATACTACATGAGCAATGGCTGAGCTGACATACATGTTAAGTACAAGCAGCACTGAACTTGTGCATCAGGTAAAAACCGTGTATGTTGTAAGCATATCACTGATGGAGCTGAGTGATTCTTTACCCTGTGCATACGCCTGCCCTGTCTGCTAGCCTGGATAAAGTTAATATGACTGAAGACTGTCATCGTGTCTAAAAGGTAAAATTGCCCCCTTCACAATCACCCCCCACCTCCACCCCACAAAAAAACAGCTTAAAAGTGTACTTCACAAAATAACCTGCCTTAAATAAGCCAGCTTGACTATGTTTAATACAGATAATTAAACCATCTTAATTAAACATCACACCAGCAAGAAAATTTGTACTTCTCACCATACCACAGCTGAAGCCCGATGGCCTATGCGTTGTAACAAATTCAAATCAGCTCAAACATGTATACTTCTCACCATATCACAGCTTAAATTAAGCCCGATGGTCTTTGTGTTGTAACAGAGTTAAACCAACATAAACATGTATACTTCTCACCATATCACAGCTTCAATCAGATCGTCTCTGTACAGGTTATACTGATTACAGTGGAGCTAAACCAGCTCCCATGTCCAAGGGCCGATTCCAAAAGCCATTTTTGGCTTTAAAATTTGAGCTGCAATGTTACATGCTACTTTTAGACTAAAGAATTAAAAATGTTGACCAGCTCATAGAGTGTACACGTTTATGTCATCTAATGACAAATATGTCCAAAATGTCCTGTACCCCAAAATAACCATTGTGATGACATTTGAAATTTTACCTTCACTTTCAGAAATGGAATCAACCACAGGAGACAGAACTGAAGTTTAAGGTTTAAAACCAAAATGTGTGTTGTTACATGCATGGACAAACCCTCCATACAACCTTGTGTCAACTGAGATTGTAGACACAAGCAACATGGTGTAGAGGAATGCTGACCGAATCTTACAGGTCAGACGCTTATGTCCACTTAGTTACCTGTGTGCTTAATGAGGGCATGTTTGCAATAGCTCAGCCACAGCTGCACAAAGCTGCAATAGCTCAGCCACACCTGCACAAAGCTCAATAGCTCAGCCACAGCTGCACAAAGCTGCAATAGCTCAGCCACACCTGCACAAAGCTGCAATAGCTCAGCCACACCTGCACAAAGCTGCAATAGCTCAGCCACAGCTGCACAAAGCTCAATAGCTCAGCCACACCTGCACAAAGCTGCAATAGCTCAGCCACACCTGCACAAAGCTGCAATAGCTCAGCCACACCTACACAAAGCTGCAATAGCTCAGCCACACCTGCACAAAGCTGCAATAGCTCAGCCACACCTGCACAAAGCTGCAATAGCTCAACCACACCTGCACAAAGCTGCAATAGCTCAGCCACACCTGCACAAAGCTGCAGCCATTAATCACTGAGGCAGGCTCCTAATCACATCAAAGTTAATGGCGCATGTTGAAAGATACGTCAAAAACCAACTGACCAATTGACAAAGGTGACATATAGAGCCACACACTGCAGCTAACAAAACAAAAGCAAAATTAAAGCATAAACTGTCAGAAATGGTACAGCAGTGTTATTGATTATACTACATGTACTTTTATTTATATGCTTACTTCAAATCTGTCTTGACTCATGAATTTTGGTGGAAGGGATAATAAAATTTATGCTGATGGGAACAGTAAATGTAATTTTGCTTGAAACTCTTTGTAAACTCGCCCTAACTCAAACAATACAATTTGAGTATTTCCACTACAGAATGGAGTCATCTATCCATCCATCCAGTGAAGAATACTCAGTCATGCCACAGGATGTGTGCATAAGTGCAGTGTAGGACATAGCCTCATTCTAATACGGCTGTGGATTTTCCTCTACCTGTTGTGAGCAGAAATATACACAGAGTAATGAAGACAAATTAAGTGAAAATTTTAATATTCGGATTATGTTGTCATGCCAAAGCATGCCTATAGTGTTGCTCTCCAAGACAAAGATTTCTGCTTAAACTAGGTATGTAATCCTATAGCCAGAAGGCATCTGTGACAGAATGGAAACACCCTTGGAACTGTATATCATATACACAAGTTTTAACCATAAACTATGTTTATATGTTCAAAGTACATCATACCACATTCATTAACTGAAGCACAATGGGTATAAGTCTCTCTAGCTTTCAAATATGCAGTTTAAAATACAAATGTTTTGATATCAACCTTCACTGGCCAGTGTTCACCAGATAACATATGGCTACCACTATTATTAACGGTGATCTGTCCCCCTTGATCGATTTTTTCGTGCAAAATTGGCATATCATATATCCTATAGGTATCTGAAACACAAAACTGTAGTGATTTTTTAAAAATATATTTTCAAATATTAAATTAGACTGATAGGCTGAGTTTCATGAAGCTTGGCATTCTCTACATGCTTATCTGCCCTTGATCTCCCTGCCTAGTGTGTGACGTCAAAGTGGTGGTATGCCGTTTTGTGCCACAATCAACTGTGCTAATCACACACCAAAGACCCCTTCATGCCACAAAAATGGATAATGGTCATGCGATGTGATCACTTTTTAACCAAACAAGCACTCAAAATTATGCCCCAGCCATTTAAGACGTGTTTCAACCCGACACAGTCTAGTAAACATTGCCTCTCAAAACTGGTATTGCCACAATTACAGTACACATATTTGGAACACTAGCACCATTCAAGGGCAGGTAAGCAACGTGCGATTTATTCTCTCGTGCTTTTTAGTGTTAAATAATATGTTTAATTTCTGTGAGTAAAAATACTCACCAGATGCACTTTTTTGTTTGCATCATTTTCTTGAATATCACTGGTATACCATTCGGTTAAATCAAGTGAAAAACAGAACCAGGACAGTTCATCTTTAACCTAAGTGCCATGAGCTTAAGTTTCTCTTGGTTTCAAATACAATGCTTATTAAATGGCTTTCCAAATCAGTTTACAAAATTATTAAAATCTGTCTGTAAGGTGGGTCTTCAACTAGCCACTATGCCACTTTCTCTTCAGCACTTGCCATTATCAGAGGTCCTGCCTAACCAACGCCTGAAAACATGCTACTTGAATGGCAGAGTGACCTAAAGGGTGGTAATTCTGTAAGACCCTATTGAAACTGAGTCAATTCATACTTCCTTATTTCAAACTCTAACAATACAATACTGATGCTTTCATATGATGGAACTTCACGATTTACTTAGAATATCACCGCGGTAAATATGTCAAAGCATCACGACTTACACCAAAGGCCAAGCTGCGCCTATTCCATAAAAAAAAACCTCCTATCATCCTATCGACAATTACCTACAACTACATCAACCTGCGAGTACACACAACTACATCAACCTTCGAGTACACACACTACACCAACCTCCGAGTACACACAACTACATCAACCTCCGAGTACACAGCTACATATGTTCCAACTCACCAATGCAACATGGCTTCATATTGCAGTTTCACCAGTTTCTCACTACCTCTTCCTAAAACATTTATCTCAATCACACATAACAATGAGCAGTCCAAGCGAGCTAGTCAGAAACTTTTATTATGTTTATCTGGAGCCTTTGCTTATATATACTGTAGTATTTATACTGTAAATACACAAGTACACGTTTCTGTACACTCTACATGTGTATATATTTACACGTATATACAACTATCAAACATTTCTACATCACATACATGTAAATATACATACACTTATACGTATATACAGCTAAAATGTTTTGTAACAGTTTTCTCCACCTTTAAACCACCAACAATCATGTGCAGAAAGACGACCACAGCAAACTAATGTCAGTCAACAGGCTTGTTTTAAATATTTTTCACATAGCATCTCACACAATTGTTTTTTTTTTTTGTTTTTTTGTTGCCTTGGCTTTACACATATATGTTTGTTTGTGAATGCTTTTTGAAGACATCTTCAGGATCTACTCCAGTCAATGATCAATATCATTTACATTTTTAAAACTTCCAACCCTCAAATTTTATAAAACATACAAATACTTGAGTTTTAGCAGGCCAAAACAAAGGACTGGGGTAACTCAGATGATGTCAGGTGTTGTCACTGACCACTAATGAACCAGCTAGACGTTTTCAGCTAGGTGTCGATTGGTTTTCTTTAGAGCAGCAGATCCAGGGGAGACTACACAATGCCTTCAATGACAGTACTAATTGGCTTTAAAATAAGTTTGATTTCCAGCAAAACCATCAAGAACTTTGTCATCAAAATAAAACTATCATGTCAGTGTATAAATATTTATATATACACTATATATTTATATATATATATATGTATGTATATGCTGAGAGAGAAAAAAAAAGAAACCAACAGTCACTCATACACACAAGATTATTACAGGATTATAGCCAATTAAAACACTTGTTACAAGCCCTGTGCAAGTAGCTGGCCAATGAGCATCACAAAGAAGTTTAAGTATACCTCATATAAACTGCCCTGGGCTTGGTCATTTCAGAGCAGCCAATCACAGCCAAGATATGAAAAAAAAGTTTGGATATTTTTAAAGATGGCTGCCTGAGACCAAATATAAACTTGTTACCATGGTTACCAGAGATTCCATACCATGACAGGGCACAAAAAATTGACGGAACTTCAAAAATTCCAAACCTGAGAAAGTTCTAAAATATATCTCTTGAGTATTTCTACACTTTCGTTTTGCAAAATATCAAGTGATGTTTTCCATCTACTTTCCAATTCCATAAACTTTCGTTTACTTTCTCTTCGTCTTGAAATTGGCAAATATTGGGGGCAAAACTTCCACAGACTCTGTCTCTCACTGTGTTTTCTCTTCTACTTTCTGTGCCTTCCTTTTCGTGAATTTCGGCCAGATAAATGTGAAGAAGATAATGACTCCCAAACTGCCAAAATGTACCCAGGCATAGAAAGCCCTGAAAAGAAAACAAAATGAGATAGGAAAGCACCATGCTTATACTTGTCATCATCCTTAAGGTATTTACATGAACATACACAAGATGACATAAAATTTCATCCATGACAGTCACTTAGGATCTTCCTGTAGTAACCTTAGAAATGTGTGTTAAGATCTGTTTGGAAGGTAAAAAATTATAACCCACTGCAAGAATGGGAAGTTTTAGCACTGAAGGTAACATTGGGTATAAATGTGCAAAAACCAAGAAATTACAGAAATACCACTTTTATTGTACAAATCTACCCCCTGCAAACCTATTTAATATCTAGATGGATGAAACCGCTAAACATGCTAGGGTACCTCCTCTCCAGTATAAGTAAACTTAGAGTTTTCTTTTCATCTGTTTATTTGACAGTATTTGATTGTTATTTAATGCCATACTCAAAAATTTTTCACTCACTATGTGACCTAACAATTAGATCATAAAAAAGCATTTCCAGAGGTAAATAAATGCCATAAAACATAACTTTTGGAACTGAAACTTATACTTTTCGAGTGGGGTATCATCTTGCCTTCCAAACAAATCTTTCACCAATGTAGTCGCTGTGAATTCAAGCTCGCTTCTCTCCAGTCATATGTGGGCAGGTCTGCCAGCAACTTGCAGATGGCTATGGGTTTACCCCAGGCTATGGTGAAAATTCTTGGGTACTGCGTACGCCACCAATCAAATAAATAAATCGGAACAAATAAAAAAACACCTTTGTAAGATCCACAGAATTCACTGAATTGGTCATAACTGGTAACTTAGTCATGGATGAAACTTGAGGTTAAATATGATGATTGTCAGATTTATGAAGCATACGAACCCCTGTGGTAAACCACCAACCTTTGGCAAGCATTACCACAGCTTACTGTCACCAAGGCCACACAATTAAGCTGCAAGAGAGGCAGTTCTTTTCTTTTGAACTTACCAAAACAACTTCAGGCATGGGAGCAGCTCAAGTACGAGGAAGGGTACAGCCAAATATACATTGACGAAACGAGTGAATGCAAAGGTGATGCAGTCGTAGAAGAAGGCAAGGCTTGGGGAGCTCTGGAAAAATCCCCGTACATTCCTCCTCACCTAACAAAAAGAGGACAAAACTGAGAGATTAAAAGAGAGCGAGAATCATCCCCTGACATTCCCATACGAATTCAGACCAAATGGCTCAATACATGACATGATCACTGTACACAGTTAGCATCAATGTGAATAATGACAGCCGAGGAGTCCACAAATTCCCTGTGCTAAACGGGGATTGAATCCGCACATCACCTGGTAGTGATTCAAAAAACAATTCATTTGAAAGAAACATCAACATATGCTGGATGTACATAGACAGATGGACAACCAATCATCAAAGCTGAAAATCAACACTGCCAATTATTTATCCTGATGAAGTCTACACTTGAATCAAGTCGTGTCAAAAGCTGTAGGGGCTACTACCATGTTGAAAGAAATATTAACATATGCTGGATGGACAGAGAGACAGACAGACAAACAATCATCAAAACTGAAACTTGATACTTTGACTGATGCATCTTAGTGTAGTCTACACTTGAACCAACTTTCACTAAAATCAGACAAAAACTGTAGGAGCAGCATTTGAAAATGCTAATATATTCTGGATGAACAGAGAGACAACCAATCATCAAAGCTGAAAATCAGCTCTATGAATTATGTATTTTGATGTAGTCTACACTTGAACCAAGTTTCACTGAAGAGTAGCT
Source organism: Acanthopleura granulata (assembly GCA_016165875.1). Classification (NCBI taxonomy): domain Eukaryota; kingdom Metazoa; phylum Mollusca; class Polyplacophora; order Chitonida; family Chitonidae; genus Acanthopleura; species Acanthopleura granulata. The sequence continues at coordinate 204,329 of JABBOT010000044.1, forward strand.
CTTTGAAAAAAAAGTTAACAGACACTGGACAGACGACCAGTTGACATCTTGCCAGTACACAAGCCCTTCAGGGGCAAACAACCATGTACAACTGAGGGGTAGATAGTTATGAAGAATTCAGTATCAGATATCCATTAAAGGACTCAGGAGTATATAATCCATGAAGAACTCCAGGGAAGACAACCATGAAGAATTCAGGAGTATATAACCCATGAAGAACTCCAGAGAAGACAACCATGAAGAACTCAGGAGTATATAACCCATGAAGAACTCCACGGAAGACAACCATGAAGAACTCAGGAGTATATAACCCATGAAGAACTCTGGGAAGACAACCATGAAGAACTCAGGAGTATATAACCCATGAAGAACTCCGGAGAAGACAACCATGAAGAACTCAGGGGTATGTAACCCATGAAGAACTCCAGGGAAGACAACCATGAAGAACTCAGGAGTATGTAACCCATGAAGAACTCACAAGTCTAGCTGCCACAGTACACAGGGCTGCCGAGCCAAAGGTTAAGTAGTATCCTGGGTAGAAGCCATGCCAGATAGCACTGACAGCAAACACGGCCCATGTACTGTAGGCCCGGGGAGAGCGATCGTAGACAACACGACGCAACCAGACGATGGTCATCTTATTCCAGCAATCTATGTTTACCTTTAGGCTTGTGGCCGTCTGAAAACAGAAAAAATCAGAAACGATCATGATAATAAAATGACGAGTATCTCAACAATACCATTCAAGATATTTTTGTAAAACTTTTGCTGGGACTTTAAGGTGACTAGTATGTCCTGTTTGGTATGTGTTTACTCTGAATTCGGAGAAATAAGAACATTTTCAGGCCACATTGTTAAGTTAATATTCTGTATTTATTTCTTAAACTTGAGAAATTTTCACATATCAGACAAAGGTCAGCAGACTTATGAGTGATGGAGGTACATGTGGTCAGTCTCCGGCATCAGCCACCTTTTGTCACCAGTGTCGTGTTGGGTTTTTTCGGTTGATATGAAGTGAAGTCAAGGTTTAGAAGTAAGCGTTAGTTCCGATCTACATGCGGTACGCAGCCAGTCAGTATGGGCCTTTCTCACAAGCTGAGACAGCTTCCCTTTTGATTTAAATAGCTGCATCTTGATAATATAGCCCTTTCCCACATGGCAGGCATATTTAGTACACTGAAAGCAAGGCTCAATATGTAAAACCTCCTCTGGAAATCATCAGATGAGAAATGCCTAAGGAGATCGGAAGATAGACAGACTGTGATAAGCACAAACACAGAGGCCTTTGCCACTGGTTATTCAGTCTGGTAAAATTTCATGCTACCTTGTGTCACAGACCTGCAAAGGGAACTTGAGCTCTTCTTCAAGTGTGACAGCACTACCTCATGTGCTTAGTATCTGCTCTTCACAATCAACATCTGAGAAGGAGGCATTAAATAGCATGTGTGAATTACTGACATTATGCCTGAAGCCAATGGAAAAGAACAGCTCTCGCAGTGACTAAAAGTCTAATACAACAACAACCCACATATTACACCTCTCAGCTCTGAATGGCTCTCTGCCACTGGACATGTGTAAAGATGGCTTCCCACTTTCACACTATCATACGTGGAGAAAACTGGCGTGACAGTAAGAAGAGTTTGGTGCTATAGTCATACCGAGGAAGGCCAATCAAAATTCACTGATGTAATGTCTATGTTGATGTTGTTGTTGTTGTTGTTGTTGTGGGATTTGGGGCTTTTCTGCCACCAGCCTATCCACGGAACATTCGACAGCCAAGATCTCTTACCTCTAATTTGTAAATATCCACGTTGTTGATGAGGTCCCACTTGGGTTTGCCCTCTTGCTCGTAGCCGGAGAAGCCCAGACCAGCCGCGTTGTTTAGAGCATCAGCTACAACAGGACAGAGAGATATACATATGCCCTCTAAATATAACGATAGCATGGCTGTTGAGTGAATGCATTGGACAAGTTTTCACATGTTTGACCTGGATTGTACAGACAGTCAGAAGTATGCAATTTTCTTACAGTGAAAGATCGCTCAAAAATGAAGTTGTGGTGAGAGAAAAGAGCATTTTTTCCCTACCAAATTAAACCCAGACAAATGTTTTGACTGTATGCTGGACTTCACGGACCATATTGAACAAGCCAAAGAACAGTCACGTCACAAATTCCTTTCAGCTGCTTAACAGCCTCTGATTGTCATATGTTTACCTTCAATATGAATATACATGTCGTGCTACATCTGTATCTGTATTTAATGTGAAAATTAAAATGAAAAGACACTTACATGACACCCAGGCAAAGTAGTACTGACATCTGGCCAAGGTAACACAGATAAGCAAGAAAATGGTCTTCTGTAAAAATGTTGTCTCCTCAAGCCACTCTCTGGCTGCAATACAAGGTGTTACCAATAAAACAATGCTTTGCCAATAAAGCAATGTGTAGCCAATAAACAATGCATTGACAACAAAACAATGTGTTGTCCATAAAACAATTTGTTGTAAAATAATACAATGTTTTACTACACGACATAATGTGTGTGGCAAATAAAAAATGAAGGTGGAAGGCATTCACTACTGTTTTCAACATATGAAAGTCTGTCAATCCGATTAATTGGGGTTAACAACATCATTTCCGTCACATATCATGATTGTGTCTCCTTGTAGCAAGCTTCAGAGATTCACAAAGGTCATAGATTTGTGATGTTAGCTCGATAAAATGCCATGCCAAAGAGATCAGTCTGATTTTAATGACACCAGGCTGAGCAGTACTTGACCTATTTCATTTGTTTATTTAATTGTTGTTTAACTTCATACTCAAAAGTTAATGACTTACACAATGATAATCAGTTTTATGGGTGTTGAAAACTGGAGTGCCCAGCTTAAAGGCAAGTTACAGCAGAACTCTCCTAAAAGTGATGTTTAGATCTACCCATCGCACTGAACACCAGGCCTGTTTAGATCTACCCATCGCACTGAACACCAGGCCTGTTTAGATCTACCTATCGTATTGAACACGAGGGGGCTTGTTGGGTGTCTTCGGCAAGTCGTCTTGGTGAGGCAGCACCAGATAAAAGATACGGTGGAAATCCGTCCTGCACCAAGGAGACACCGCCTTTGTATAAGTGAAATATTCTTGAGTAGGGCGTTAAACAATAAGCATTCATTTGTATTGAACACCAGGCCTGTTTAGATCTACCCATCGCACTGACCACCAGGCCTGTTTAGATCTACCCATCGCACTGACCACCAGGCCTGTTTAGATCTACCCATCGCACTGACCACCAGGCCTGTTTAGATCTACCCATCGTATTGAACACCAGGCCTGTTTAGATCTACCCATCGCATTGAACACCAGGCCTGTTCAGATCTACCCATCGCACTGAACACCAGGCCTGTTTAGATCTACCCATCGCATTGAACACCAGGCCTGTTTAGATCTACCTATCGCATTGAACACCAGGCCTGTTCAGATCTACCCATCGCATTGAACACCAGGCCTGTTTAGATCTACCCATCGCATTGAACACCAGGCCTGTTCAGATCTACCTATCGCATTGAACACCAGGCCTGTTCAGATCTACCCATCGCATTGAACACCAGGCCTGTTTAGATCTACCCATCGCATTGAACACCAGGCCTGTTCAGATCTACCCATCGCACTGACCACCAGGCCTGTTTAGATCTACCCATCGCATTGAATACGAGGCCTGTTTAGATCTACCCATCACATTGAACACCAGGCCTGTTTAGATCTACCCATCGTATTGAACACCAGGCCTGTTTAGATCTACCCATCGCACTGAACACCAGGCCCGTTTAGATCTACCCATCGTATTGAACACCAGGCCTGTTTAGATCTACCCATCGCACTGACCACCAGGCCTGTTTAGATCTACCCATCGCACTGACCACCAGGCCTGTTTAGATCTACCCATCGCACTGACCACCAGGCCTGTTTAGATCTACTCATCGCATTGAACACCAGGCCTGTTTAGATCTACCCATCGTATTGAACACCAGACCTGTTTAGATCTACCCATCGCATTGAACACCAGGCCTGTTTAGATCTACCCATCGCACTGACCACCAGGCCTGTTTCGATCTACCCATCGCATTGAACACCAGGCCTGTTTAGATCTACCCATCGTATTGAACACCAGGCCTGTTTAGATCTACCCATCGTATTGAACACCAGGCCTGTTTAGATCTACCCATCGTACTGACCACCAGGCCTGTTTAGATCTACCCATCGTATTGAACACCAGGCCTGTTTAGATCTACCCATCGCACTGAACACCAGGCCCGTTTAGATCTACTCATCGCATTGAACACCAGGCCTGTTTAGATCTACCCATCGTATTGAACACCAGACCTGTTTAGATCTACCCATCGCATTGAACACCAGGCCTGTTTAGATCTACCCATCGCACTGACCACCAGGCCTGTTTCGATCTACCCATCGCACTGACCACCAGGCCTGTTTAGATCTACCCATCGCACTGACCACCAGGCCTGTTTAGATCTACCCATCACACTGACCACCAGGCCTGTTTAGATCTACCCATCGCATTGAACACCAGGCCTGTTTAGATCTACCCATCGTATTGAACACCAGGCCTGTTTAGATCTACCCATCTTATTGAACACCAGGCCTGTTTAGATCTACCCATCGCACTGAACACCAGGCCCGTTTAGATCTACCCATCGCATTGAACACCAGGCCTGTTTAGATCTACCCATCGCACTGAACACCAGGCCTGTTTAGATCTACCCATCGCATTGAACACCAGGCCTGTTTAGATCTACCCATCGCATTGAACACCAGGCCTGTTTAGATCTACCCATCGTATTGAACACCAGGCCTGTTTAGATCTACCCATCGCATTGAACACCAGGCCTGTTTAGATCTACCCATCGCACTGACCACCAGGCCTGTTTAGATCTACCCATCGCACTGACCACCAGGCCTGTTTAGATCTACCCATCGCACTGACCACCAGGCCTGTTTAGATCTACCCATCGCACTGACCACCAGGCCTGTTTAGATCTACCCATCGCATTGAACACCAGGCCTGTTTAGATCTACCCATCGCACTGAACACCAGGCCTGTTTAGATCTACCCATTGCATTGAACACCAGGCCTGTTTAGATCTACCCATCGCACTGACCACCAGGCCTGTTTAGATCTACCCATCGTATTGAACACCAGGCCTGTTTAGATCTACCCATCGCACTGACCACCAGGCCTGTTTAGATCTACCCATCGCATTGAACACCAGGCCTGTTTAGATCTACCCATCGCACTCACCAGGCCTGTTTAGATCTACCCATCGAAACACCAGGCCTGTTTAGATCTACCCATCGCACTGAACACCAGGCCTGTTTAGATCTACCCATTGCATTGAACACCAGGCCTGTTTAGATCTACCCATCGCACTGACCACCAGGCCTGTTTAGATCTACCCATCGCATTGAACACCAGGCCTGTTTAGATCTACCCATCGCATTGAACACCAGGCCTGTTTAGATCTACCCATCGCATTGAACACCAGGCCTGTTTAGATCTACCCATCGCACTGACCACCAGGCCTGTTTAGATCTACCCATCGCACTGAACACCAGGCCTGTTTAGATCTACCCATCGCATTGAACACCAGGCCTGTTTAGATCTACCCATCGCACTGACCACCAGGCCTGTTTAGATCTACCCATCGTATTGAACACCAGGCCTGTTTAGATCTACCCATCGTACTGACCACCAGGCCTGTTTAGATCTACCCATCGCATTGAACACCAGGCCTGTTTAGATCTACCCATCGCACTGACCACCAGGCCTGTTTAGATCTACCCATCGTATTGAACACCAGGCCTGTTTAGATCTACCCATCGCACTGACCACCAGGCCTGTTTAGATCTACCCATCGCACTGACCACCAGGCCTGTTTAGATCTACCCATCGCACTGACCACCAGGCCTGTTTAGATCTACCCATCGTATTGAACACCAGGCCTATTATGGCTGTCGGCTGTTAAAGTCCTAGGTGACTTAACTCAGAATGGAACCCCAGATCTAGTGCTTACATGGCAGACATTCTATCCACTGCTCCTTCATGGCCAGTGCATATCACAAAGGTTGGATATAGAGCTATGTGGAAAGTGTTTAATCTGAACAAGTAAATATTTCACAGTCCAGAGACAAGAAGGCTGACTAACATTTCACATATATAAATATACAAGAATAGCTACAAAGCTAAGTTTTCTGAGGTGGAGAAGGTTTTCTTGTTTTCTTTAGTTTCATTCTGTTTTCTTTTTTCTCATACAAGAATATTATTTTATTTGTTTTAAGTTTACTTACTTTTGAGTCTTTCTGGAGGGAAATAAGGAACAACAAACATCATGAGGAGTCCGCAGACTGCTGCAGTAGTCAGCTTCTCAATGACTGGGCCCTGCAAACATGAAGTCACCCAGTGGTATTATTGTAACAGACTCACATCCTCAATCATTACTAGATCTGTAACAAATGCTATAAGAAGACATGCATTTTTTCTAACAGGTAAATGTAAATGGAAGAAAGTGGACCAAACACCCCTGTTTAATGCTGGACTCAAGATTTTTTCATTTATACAAGTAGGATGGTGGCCGTGGGTGGAGAAGACCTGAGTGAACAGTGAAAACTTTTGGCCTTGGGCAGGTCACTGATAAACTTGTCCACATTGATTGTGTACTGTTGCCAATGCCACACAAGCAGTAAAACCATGGAAATTTACAAATTTTTGGCCAAGACAAAATTTGAGCCCACCCCTCACCCTATTAATTAAAAGACAAGCTTATTTAAAGACATTACACCAGAGAATGATCAAAAACTTTTGGTTAATCAGCTCAATCTCAACCTTTTGCATTTTTCCCCCCAGCAGCTGAATAATGCACTTTGAGAAAATGTCACCCTCGGTATCTTGCGATATTTTGTTTTAAGCAACAATTAAGTTTCTAAATAGTTCTGTTTCAACTCCAACTATGAGAGTTAATGTATACACTAAGTATTGACTATTACCATATATAGATGTAAAAGACTGCTTGGCAAACTTTGCCTAAAATAGATGCTTACATTTCATTTCACTCTGGGCAAAAGCAGACGTGACGTTATGACATCACAGAAAGACTGAAAATATGTGTTTGCGCCATCCAGTAGAGGTATTTGCAACAATAATGTCGTCCTATGCATGTTTTTAAATGATAGTTCAAAAAATTGCAGTTCTAAAGTTGAATACTGATGACTTTATTCACAGTGCAGAGAAAGTTCAGAAAAACATGATTTTCCAACTTAATTTGTCTTCATTTACCTATATTTGACTACCGCATGCAAAGGTACTTTATTACTTCAAGGTATATACCCTAAAGAACCTAAAATTTCGTCCATGACTAAGTTGCTAACTTTCCTTAATTCTGAAAATTCTACTGATTGTAAAGAGGTGTTTTAAGGTTTACTTGGAAGATAGGATGATATCTTACGGGAAAAATGTAACTTTCAATACCAAAAATGATAATTTATTACCTTTATTTACCCAGAAAAGTGGACGTTTTGGGATGAAATTTTAGGCTATTTGCAGTATAGAAATTTCCTGACACAATCTCTCTAACCACTAAACAATGGCCCACTCCCACACACGAGTTGCTATGCGTGCTTGGGCTTACCTTGGGTGATGGAGGTTCTGCCTGAATTTTGACATCATTTCCATTTCTTGGCTGATGAGAAAAACAAAATATAATGAATACAAGAGTTGTAGCCATCAAGATTCACAGTTGACAAACTCTGGGGTCTTGAAATCTAGCAAAAATGCACACATTCAACTCCTTTTCCCATAGTCAATACAAAAAAGTATATGCAACATGTAAACTAATGTTAAGATGGAAGAAAGCTAAAAAATGGAGTAAAATTCATCAGAGGAACCATGGAAAGCTGTAACCATCCATTCCTTTTATTTTTTTAGAATTTGTTTTAAAGGGAAAGACCACATAAAAATGCAGTTATGGTGAGTGAAAACACCATTAAAAACTGTATCTTAAAACACCTTCACTGAATTTTTAAAAATTTTTTTCACCAAATCAAATGCAGTGAAATGTTTTCATTGAATGGTAGGTGTTGTGGCACACGATGTACATCTTGCCTACAAGTACTTATTTTTCTCTCTATCTAAAGCAGATATTTAATGTCATATTAGCTTTTTCATAAACAGAAAAATAACACAGGGGTGCATTTCTGAACAGTTTTATTCACAGCTTAATGTAACGGTGTATCACTAGTGAAAAAAATTATCAATGTGGTCCATAAATCCACATATCAAAAAATTTGACTGAAAAAACTTTGATGAAAAAAAAAATCAGTGAAGAAATTTTCAGACACAGTTTTTAATGTTTTTTTCACTTACCATAACTTTATTTTTGGGTGGCCTTTCTATTTAAAGTGAGTTAGATGCTTTACAATAGTGTTTAAGTGCTCTGACATCAAAAGAAGCTTTTCCTTCTCTACACACAGCTTTTAATGTTGGAACAGCCCTTATTAGTCATAAACGAAACACTGTGACTTTAAACAATGTTCGCACAAATTTCTCTCAGACCTCAAAAAAAAAGTTTATCAAGATCCTAATGCCCTATTTACATAGTGTTTTTTTTTTTCTTTTCAAAAAAAAACAATCAGTTTAAGTACATAATGCAATATGATATACAACATTAAAAAATTGCCTCAAATAAACTCTTTCAACCGTTCTTTTAAATTTATCATTTAATAATTTAGTACCAGTTGTTACTTATCTATGCCTTCAGAAAGCAAATGCAAACAAAAGGGGGCTTAAAGGGAGATAACTTCCTACAAGTACCTTTGGAGGTGTGTAATTTGTTCCCTCGATAAAAGCAATGTAATCCCGGTAAAAACACAGAGGGCCACACATGATGCCATGGAAACAGAACAGAAAGCTGAAAAACTCCAAGAGCCCAGGTAACTTCCTGAAACAAAAACCCATTCAGCTAATTATGACTGAGGCATACATACATGTAAACACTTGTTGGTTAATCAGTTTTTGAACTAGTTTTTCCAACTGTGACTTTATAAAGGTATCCACATATACATATACACATGGTATTTAAATATATAAAAGACCTAGTTTCCTCCCAAAAGTTCACTTTTTAAAACATAACTTTTGGTGCTAAGCCTTACAGTTTTCCCCAGATATCTTCATACTTCAAATAAACAAATAAAAATTTTTTTTTAAATTCAAAGAAAAACTTGGAATAAATCAAACTTAGTGGCAGAGTAAAGGAGGAAATTTTAACTCATTTACTACTGTTCTCCACCCATCAACATATCAGCAGGAGAGGCACAGTACTTTGTACCAACATGATGTGTAGTTCTCCAACCATCAACATATCAGCAGGAGAGGCACAGTACTTTGTACCAACATGCTGTGTAGTTCTCCAACCATCAACATATCAGCAGGAGATGCACAGTACTTTGTACCAACATGCTGTGTAGTTCTCCACCCATCAACATATCAGCAGGAGATGCACAGTACTTTGTACCAACATGATGTGTTGTTCTCCACCCATCAACATATCAGCAGGAGAGGCACAGTACTTTGTACCAACATGATGTGTAGTTCTCCAACCATCAACATATCAGCAGGAGAGGCACAGTACTTTGTACCAACATGCTGTGTAGTTCTCCAACCATCAACATATCAGCAGGAGATGCACAGTACTTTGTACCAACATGATGTGTAGTTCTCCAACCATCAACATATCAGCAGGAGATGCACAGTGCTTTGTACCAACATGATGTGTAGTTCTCCAACCATCAACATATCAGCAGGAGATGCACAGTACTTTGTACCAACATGATGTGTAGTTTTCCAACCATCAACATATCAGCAGGAGATGCACAGTACTTTGTACCAACACACTGTGTAGTTCTCCAACCATCAACATATCAGCAGGAGATGCACAGTTCTTTGTACCAACATGATGTGTTGTTCTCCAACCATCAACATATCAGCAGGAGAGGCACAGTACTTTGTACCAACATGCTGTGTAGTTCTCAACCATCAACATATCAGCAGGAGATGCACAGTACTTTGTACCAACATGCTGTGTAGTTCTCCACCCATGAACATATCAGCAGGAGAGGCACAGTACTTTGTACCAACATGCTGTGTAGTTCTCCAACCATTAACATATCAGCAGGAGAGGCACAGTACTTTGTACCAGCATGCTGTGTAGTTCTCCACCCATCAACATATCAGCAGGAGTGGCACAGTACTTTGTACCAGCATGCTGTATCTCAGCTGAACATTGGTCTGTAGAAATGCACTATCAGAAGCAGATCATGTCCATGCAATTATATTGTGATGACATCACTTAAGTTTTTCTGGTAGGAAATTAATCAAATTTCAAGTGAAGTGGGAAGAATCAATCCAAATTGTACCAAAATGTGTCACTTTAAAAACATTGAGCTTTCTGTGAAATACAGTACTTTAATTGAGGTGCAGAGATAATGCGGAGGGTCACCTGATGGCCTGACTGCGCTGGTCCTCTGTCAGCTTGGTGTGGTCATCCAGCATGCCGTCATTGAGGCTGAACGCCATACTGGTCAGCTTCTGGGTCATGATCATCAGCGGTCTGCAGAGACAAAACACACAACAAACAACTGGTCAGCGAGAGACAGGTTCTACCCACCTATTTATTTATTAATGTAATCATCATTTATTTGTGCTTTATGTTGTCCTCAAGAACATTTCACTTATATTGTCGCAGTCAATGTAAGACACAACACAATGGTGGGAGGAAACCAGGCAGAGGCCGGGGCAGGTTGTTGCTGGCAGACAACCCCACGCACAACCGCGGAGGAAGCCAGTAGGAACAGGGCTTGAACTCACAGCTACCACACTAGTGAGAGGCACCTGGAGGATTTCGCCACACTAGCACGCAAACCACTTCGGCCATGGATTTCCCCTCGAACTGATGAGAGGATCACTTTATCTGAGAGATATTTAAAGCCATACTTCAGCAACTTATCACTTACACAATGACCTTCGCTTGTATAGGTGGAGGAAATCCCAAGGTAAATCACATATTTTGGCAACTTACTTTCAACTTTTTCACATGCGACCTACACATAAGATTTGCATGCCATACTCGTGGAAGACAAGTGGTGTTTAACAGATGAACTGTGCAAATGTCTACATCGTCCAAACCTGCAAGAAGGTGCCTGACATTTTTGAAAACACCTCTATTTTGAAAATGGTATGATCTAAGTGAACTTTGTCCAGAACTATATCATACAGAAAACATTGTCATACCATTCTGTCCAAAGGGGTGTTGTCAAAAATGTCAGGCAAGTATTTGCAGGCTTGGACTATGTGGACATTTGATAGAATGAGCACATGACCATAAAACTCCAGTTTGACCGGTAACCATGGTGAAGATAAGGACCATGTTTGAACTCATTATGGCAAAGCAATGGGGAAAAAAACGCGCAAGTTTGCAATAGCTGCAGTACCCGCCATATAGGAGTTTGTGAAATCATTCAGTTGGGCCCTCTGTCAAATGAAATGTCAATGTGACACAATAGAAAGTCAAATACATGACGACTAACCGACCGATCTACCGACACACTGACAGACAGAAGAGTTGATTTTTAGAGCTACTCTGCCCAGGCAAGCAATATTGTAAATGACCTAAAATTTCGCCCATTGCTAAGTTACTCATTTTACAGGATTTCTCAGAGTCATACTGATCTTGATTTGAACTTAAACAAAAGAGACTACACCAGTACCCCGTGATGTCAAGTGTGTAGCCCCCGTAGTCATAGATCTGCCGGTAGATGTGAGCCACAGACAGGTAACCCAGAACAACCACAAACACCACCTTGTGGGAGATTCGACTGTTCACGAACTTCATGATGGCATAGCTGGCACTGGAGGGCACAATGAGGTGTAACACTTGACTGAAACAGAAAAGTTACAGGGTAGTTAGTTATTTTGGGAGTTGGGGCTACTTTCATGACACTTTGTAAATCACTTCATTCATAGCTTTTCTCGTATCAAACCTTGTGTAGGTTATAATGCCATAAAGAGACTTGATTTACATGAAAAGATAAGAAAAACTGATTTAAGAAGTGTTGTGAAAGTGTTCTCAAAAGCTTACTCCACAAAGGCAGTTTTGAATTACTTTATTAATTTGAATTTATTGTACTTATTGCTAACCTGTGGAATGTTATAGACGGACTTTTCCACTTTTACGTGGCGTACAGACTCCATGCTGTATTGGTGGAGTGAGCACTTAATGGAGAATATTTTACTTGGATGTCAAATTAAGCAGCACATTGGGCTCCAGTGGAGCACAAAGGTAAGCTCTACGTGCAAAAGTTTACTTACTATCCGAAGCAGAAACCGGCCAGCAGGAGACCAGTGACCAGCTCAACACAATGGCGGATCTTTGGGTTGGTTTTGGAGGGCGACAGGTATGTGCGGAAAGGGATGGCCAGCCCCAGCGCTGCGATTTGACACACCAAGAAGTTCATCTGAAACACAGGTGATGTATACATACAGTACAAAGCTCAAAGGTACTGTAGGTTTAGAAAAAGCTCATGCTTTGGAGCAGGGTTAAAGTGACTTCAGGAGGATTAAATATTCTATCAAATTTTAGGGGAAAACTGATTGGTTATCTTGGTTCTAGAATTTACTACAGTGTGCATATAATTAATGATTTAGTCACAAATTGTTGTATAAAAGTTGTGCTTTTTATAGAGTCATTTTCAATCTCAAACAGGAAGGTACTCTGAAAGCACAAACTTCAGCCATACCTAAATGTACAAATCACCACACTCAGGGCCAATACTCTGTGTTTCTGTTATATCAATCACTAGTGAGTAACCTTTTTCACAGGTTTTAATGGGTGGAGAAAATCAAACTGCCCATTGCAAAGTCTCACATGCCACACACTGTGAACCACCCTCATCCATGTACTACTGTATTTTAAATAAAGTTTGGTCACTAAATATGCAATTTGTGTGATGGGGAGAAACCCACAACAATCTTCAGGTTGCTGGCTGACTATACCACATAGGTGTATGTAAATAATATTTCTGGGTAGTTCCAGTGACACCTCTCAGTCCAACACTTTAGACAAAACTGACAAGGATACAATGTACCTTACATGAACACTGTAATGTGACTGTTGAGAATTTTCCCACTGTTACTCAATAACCTATCACTGCAAGGGACTTGATTAAAGGGGGGGCACACGTGGCTACCATGTTATACATGAAGCGTGCTGTATGAAGATTGTCAGCTATTTGTACATTTTATATAGGAACATGTACATTTTGTGTGTGACAGGATGTTATTACATGTATATCTTCACTGAATAATTACAAAACCAAAATTCTGAGCGCAAAGAATTCACAATATCAGATGATTTTGTAATGAAGCATGTTGTAATAAATTGCATCTTGTAATAAATTCCACCTGTTATGAACCTTGTTTTGTAATGAATCGTGTGTAGCTGTTAATTTGTGTTGTAATGAATCGTATGTTGTTATGAATCACGTGTTGTAATAAATTACACGTTTTGAAACGTGTTGTCATAAATCGTGTGTTGCAATGAAGCCTGTTGTAGCAAATCGTGTGTTGTTATGAATCGTGTGTTGCAATGAAGCCTGTTGTAACGAATCGTGTGTTGTTATGAATCGTGTGTTGCAATGAAGCCTATTGTAACGAATCGTGTGTTGTTATGAATTGTGTGTTGCAATGAAGCCTGTTGTAACAAAATTGTGTACTGTTATGAATCGCGTGTTGTAATAAATCCGGTGTTGTAACAACAACATTTACTATATGTACATGAAGGACTAATTTTGTCCTATACATGGATTACCAAGCACTTATTTTCCATGTACAACTAAGAAAACCTTCAGTTCACTATACATGCATGAATTCACAATCACTGACAATCATCTCGAGAATGCCTCTTGTATTTTACCTCAAGTTTGTCTGGTAACAAAACAAAGGTCTTAAAATCAGACTTAGATGCCAAACCTTATGTCTTTCTGATCATAAATTAATCAAACTTCACAAAACAAAAAAAAAAAATCTGAAGTGGTCAGGTAGCTAGGTATTAGAGTTGGATGCATCAATCATAATGAAGCAAAAATGTGTCATTTAGGTGACATACCATATATATATGATGGTACACACAGCCTGAGGCCTGGTAACCAACACCCAAACACTGTATTCGCCATGAAATTTCTTCCATCAGTAAATTATTCATTTCACCTGATTCTGAGTATTTTTCTACCTGGCTGGTGATTGGAGGCTTGCTTTGAAAGTTAGACAATACACATGTACACCAGCAAAAGTCATATGTTAACACCATTATTTGTTGACCGGCAAAGGGCCTTTTGAGGTGAAATTTTAGAGTCAGTACATGTACATGTAGGTGAGAAGGTTTACACTTGGGAATAACAGCTGTAGGCTAAAATCCCAATTTCATATCAATACACATTTAAACATACCTGTGTTCAAAATGACTTACATATACAACAATGATAATACTGTACCTCAGGCCATCCTTAAAAACATGTTTGTTGTGTGTAACCAATTTTTTTTTTCAAGAGTCAAAATAAGACAAAAAAAAAATTCCATACCAAAAACACTGATAATTTTTTTTCTCATATGGTCAGGTTATGACCAACAAAAGGTTTTTTTAAGGATATAAGAATATAACATTTCTGAATAATGTATTAATGTATTGACATGAAAACACAAGCGCATATTTATCAACAATATAATCAGGTAAGCACATATCCATGCAAAAAACCATAAAATCAACACAGGACAGACCAAGATAAACAACAACAGCAGGGAAGCCTTTTCAAGCTGTACACAGTTGTATTCCAAATGTCGCTTTCAGCTGTGTTTTCTTTTCAAGGATATCAATGCATCCTTTTTTTTTTCTTGTTAGCGATACCCTTCTTAGAATAGGTCAATTTACATATTAACAACAACTAAAGCGGTTACCTCTCATGATAAACAGATGTGCACACATGTATACCACACCATCATATCTTTGTAAACTGTCATATCGTTCAACTTCTAAACAGACTCTTTACAGCTTAAATATACATTCATGCAGAGATACACATAACCTGGCAATGTACCGTAAATGACAAGGTTGCTGAATTTTCTTGATTGTGACTGTTCTATTGATTTTACAAAGCTGTTAAGAGGGTTATTTAGAAAGTACATGTAGGAGAATATCCGACTGGAAAAATCGAAGTCTCAGAACGAAATGTAACATTTAATGACATCACATGTAATGTGCTACTAAAAATTGACATTTGTGGAGGAAATTTTGCGCCATTTACAGTACATGTAATAGCCACATGTACACTTAAAGAAAACTTCTTAATGTGCTCAATGTTATACATGGCCTAAAATTTTGCTTGTGACTTTTTTCACCAGATTTTGGGAGTTTTCTTGATTTTGGAAAGGTATTTTTGAAGGTTGTTTGGAAGGCATGATAATATCCTCCAGACAAAATGTGAGCTTTCGCACAATAAATAACATTTTATATCATTTACAAGTATTTGCCTCCATGAATGGAGCTTTTAGGGTGAGGGAGGTCTTCGTCGTCAAGGTGGTTACTGTGCTGACCATACTTGGGCAGGTCTGCCAGTTGGTTGTGGGTTTCCCTCGGGCTCTGCCTTGTTTGCTCCCACCACAATGCTGGTGGTTGTTACATAAGTGAAATATTCTTGAGCACAGCTTCAAACAAAAATCAAAGAAATAAATAAATTTAAGGGTGAAATTTTAGGTTATTTACTGTATATGTCAAGTGAAATACAATTACTGTACATGTATAGTGTGGATATAGGCTTAGTACACTTTATATTCTAGCATGTGCAGTACCATGTCTGGTTGACATATATACTTCACTTCACCCTCCATTTAGCTGTCCTCCCCAGACACTCTCCACTTGCTGTTCTGCTTGGCTGCATCTGTACGTTATGTACATGTAATGATATGCCATAACTCCTGTCATTCCTTGAAAAAAGGCTGCCCAGCCATCCATTACAACTCAGGAATTAAGACTAAGCTTGAGCTATAAGTAGAGTGTTTTAACCACGCCACTCCAAGCACAACTGACTCAACAAGTGAAAGTAATGGTCCGATTGAAGTAACCCTTGTTTACGAACTGCTTATATTCTCTAAGCTGACCTAGATGTTACCATACATAAAGGAAGTCCTTGTTGGGGATAAACTGACCCTATCAGAACAAAAGAGGTGAATCAACTGGGGAATTTTTTTTTTTAATATTCTGGCTTTTGAAAAATACAAGGATTCTGAAGAAAATTAACACTAAGGGAAACAAATATCATAATGCCAATAATAAGAAACAAAAGATCCTTCTTTGCAGCATTAGTCGAGTTATGCCTCAAATTATCTGTTCTTAATATTGTTGTCCCCTTCCTTGCACATCAACAGTATTCTTTTAAATTATGCTTACCTTGGACAGACATAAATACATTTATATTCAAATGACTAGTCCTCACTTGCTATGTGTATTGAGAACACAGTGCACAAGAACACTGGAACTATGTACAGGAATTTGCAATGTCAGCTTCTGTAGCTCCATGCTCTACACATAATGAGTGCAAGAGCTTTGGGGTGACCTGGAGATAAGGAATGCTACAGTCAGTAGTGGTACATAACCATAGTCATGTTTTCTACGTGCCGCTGTTAGTATATTTAGGCCTGCAAATATGGTATTGATGCATGGTTGACAAATTTTAAAACCCCTTCCACTCAACCAGTGTTTTCAAAATTTCCTATTTTATTTACATGTGAAGTTTGTTGCACACACCATCTTTAAAATATTGTATTAGATTTTTATATTTGTTTTTGCGCTAATAGAGTCAGTATCTGACATAGATTTTTCCCACTGCGTACGTTGTAGCCTGCACTTGAATTAAACCGCGCATTATCAAGACTTTTGTGGTTATCAGGTTCATGTCATTGTACATATAGCATACATTCTGGAAAGATGTACCCATGTTGTAAACATTTTTCCTTAACGTCAGTCTATAAATATGAGTGACGAAGTTGTTAAGCTCGCAGCCATTTTACTCATGTCCATTTGAGAGCTGTCATATTTACTCTTGTCCACTCAGAAGGATTTTGTGAGATTTGGAGATACATGAATCAGTTTTCATGCCGTTCGATATGTGTCAGTTTGTACTCCATTTTTCTGTACGTAGCACTTTAAGAGCTTGTGTTTCGCCACTTGCTAATTTTTTTATACGTTCTCTTGGAACTTGTATCGCTCATTATCTCTTTTGTGTGATTAAATACATTTCATCCCAGTTTACCCTGAAAGTGACTTGGTGTATATTTCTGAAGACTAAAACATACCTTGCCAACTCAGTATCACGGACGCTACTGTCAACCCGTCCACCCTGGAAAATGGCACTTGGCCAGGGAGTTGGATAATAAAACCATCATTGGCGTACCATGCTCACTGCTGTTTGTCACTATAGGACTGCCATCCTTCGAATTGAGAATTCCAAATAACTGTGGATTCTATATTTACGTGGACTGACTTGCCTTTGGAAGCCAAAATATCCCATCCGGATTTGGAAGCTTTCACCAGTAAGAAACAATATATTTCGTAATTATCTGTATCGATTTTGTATATTATTGTCAGTTGTACTATTTGTGTATTTTGTTCAAATATACGTATTGAACTTAGTCAAACATCTTCGTGTTTCTTTGTTTGATTTTGTGTAAAGCCTATTGTTGACTGAGAGTTAAACAAGCCATTTGTTTATCATTTTTCCTGTCCGATAGCGGTGCCTTTACATGTTAGGCACTCATCAGTTTGAAACTGGCAAGATATGATTTTATGCCCAAGGCCAGCAATTTATGAAGCTAAATATTTGCAGGCTTGATACATGAGCTATGTCAAACAGAATATTTATTTATTCCCCCACTGCAGTCTGGAGGAATATCATTCATAAATGTACAAAAAAATCAACTTGTGTGATGCATATTTTATAGTAATCTTTGCAAGATCATAACATTTGACAGGTGGATGATCACAATGGAACACTCTGACCTGATCTCCTTGGGTGTTTGCTAAGATCTGCATATATTAAATGCCTTAGGACTTAGAAACTTCTCAAGTGAATCAAACAGACTATTCTTAATTTAGAAGTCCACACAAGAACAACTTTTTTGGCCAAATACATCCTATAAGCAAAACAAATCCTGATGTAATATGTACATGTATATCCATGGCTTCCAAACCTATCACTCTGAGAGTTTGCCCTGTTCACACATTGCACTGGAGAGCATAAATAAATTACAAGTTTGGGGCGCGGAGAAAATGTCAGAGGCCAATCAATAAATGACTTTAGCCATTAGATCAATAGAGTGTTCATTGGGCAGATATCAATATAAACTGTAATACGATCCATGCACATACACCTCCTATCGACTGTCCTGCTATACACCGTATATCTATCGAAATTAAAGGAGGCTAATACGGCAATTATAATTCACAACTGATTCCTTGATAACTCAGATTAAACTACAGGAATTGGGCTCAGCGAATGGGGTTCCAAGTCACGTAAGTCTGTCCTTAATCGGAAAAGCATCAGTGCAAGAAGGTGTCGACCGTGAGCAGTACAGGTACAAAAGATCTGAGACGATAACTGTACCAATATGAAACAACAACAACATCCCAGATGAAGTTTACCTTGTCGATAGGCATGCCAACTACGTCCGATATGGGCGTAAAAAGTCGGGAGCCAGCGTAGAAGTTGCTTTTCATCACCATCCTCGACCGCTAACCCCGCATCTAAGGGCCCAAATGTTCACTGAAAAAAAAAAACAAAACACAGCCGAAATTCCTCGCAGGACTTCACTGCAAAACGCTTTTCCCGTCGCGAACCGGGTTACCCATCTTCCCCCACAATGCACCGCGGTTAAGATGGCGACGTAAACAATACCGCGTGGTTTCTGACATATTTGTAAACAATTTACTTTAAAAACGATAGCTGCATTATGTTCCTTTAGCATGCGTTCATTTAAGTGTAACGATGTAAAGAATATAAGGGTTTTAACACAGCTACTTATAAACTTCTACATTTTTTTTTAACTTACCGATATTTGATTGTTGTTTGACGCCTACCTTGGTACCCGACGCAAGAACTTTTCATTTTTATATATTTATTTATTTACTTATTTATATGATTGGTGCTTTACGCCTTACTCAAGAATATTTCCGTTATACGACGGTAGCCAGTATTATGGTGGGAGAAAACCGAGGTAAACCTACGACCACCCGCAGGTTGCTGGCAGATCAATTCTCATTTTTTCATTTTTAGGATGGCGGTTTAAAAAAAGAATAAAGTGTGAATAGCTTGTAATTGATATAAAGAAATAGAGAAACACGTAGTTAAGTTTTTGTGATCATATATTTCTTGTCAACCTACATGCATTGTCATATAAGCAGTTTGTTGCAAAATTTGCAAATAGTCGGTATACCACGAGCCACATGCATGTGTGGCTCTGCTGATCTGAAGATGTGTTTATGTACCGCCACCAAGCAGAACAGACCTGCTCGGTACGTTATACATTGTTAAATCAGGTGTCAGCTTCACTTGTGGAACTATTGTACAATTTCACTCTTCTGCTAATATTTACCAAGGGATATTGTTGTAGCGTGTGGCGTCCGACTGTCAGTCTGTTTGCCTATATCCTTGCAAACACTTTATCTCTACAATGGTTTTGTTCACAGAACTTACACCACACTTTGGTATGAGGAAGAATCCTAGTTATTTTCAGCAACCTTGACTTGTTTCTTCAAGGTCATTGGGGTCATTTAAGTTAAATTTTGTAAAAGGTTTAAACACATCTCTTAATGTCTAACCATTTTTACCCACCTTATATGGCATGTAAGTCTGGGGATGTAGATGAACCCTTTGTCATTTCAACTTTGCACGATCAGTTGAACTAAAATTCACCAAACTTATATCACACTCACATTTTCTTATGAGGCAGAACCCTGTTGATTTTAACTGGTCTTGTCTTATTTTGCTATCTGGCCATTTCCCTGTAAATGCTCTTACTCTAAACAGTTTGCAACAAGTTCACTAAACTTATACCACACCTACACAACATTAATACAAACTTCCGTTAAAAATGGACCTACCAAATAAAAGGACATTTCATGCTAATTCCAAATAGTCTTCTTTAATTTGTGGCATTTTCTAACGTTGATTAAAAAGGAAATAAAGATTGTGGTGCTATGGAGGATTTTTTCCACCATATTGAAACAAAGTGACCACAGATTTATTTTTTGCTGCTAAACAGGTTGTAACTGTTATATTTTCACATTCAAGACAAATATAGGTGTTGTACTCCATATATATTCACGTCAAATGCAGACATATATCAATCAGAGCATGTTTAGGAGCTAAAAAGAATCTGTGCAGTCACTGTGCTTCAGTATGGTCCAAAAAGTCTACTGTAGCAACACAACCTTTATTTCCATTTTAATCGTGTAAAAAAAATGCCAGCAAATAATGTAGACCATATTCTGAATCAGCACAAGGTACTGAGGATGACTTAATTAAAGTCAAAATATTGAGAAAGTCAAAATGAATTTCTTCGTAGTTACTTTGTTTATTTATTATGCTAAGCTATTCAGTTGATCAAAAAGAGAATGGCCTTTCAGATGATGCATACTTTGTGAAAAGATGGCTTCCTCTTCTAAAGCCAAGGGGTTTTAAGTGCATTGCATGGCATTTTTTTTTAAACATGATAGTCCCTAAAGGACTGTTTTTAATTTAAAGATGTGACTCCAGATCCATTTGAAGAGAAACAAAATAACATTGTAATAAATAAAAACTGGTGCCCATTACAAAAGGTTGCTTTCAGATGCCACTGAAGTTAAGCACAACTTAAATGTGGTAGCAAGGCTACCAAAGAGCTCATCTGTAAGGAAAAAATGTTGAAAGTAACAAATAAATGTTGATGAGATAATTAAAATTAATATACATGTGAAAGTGCATCACAAACTTGTAAATGGTGTAATTTTTGAGGGAAAACCATTAACATTGGCTGAACTCAATACATGCAGTAGTTTTTCACGATACATTTTGTTGAACACTGCTTTCCCTGTTCCTGGGCGAGAAATTTGTAATTTACGGCAATTAATATAGACGTAGGGCATGTCTGATGGGACACCCCCTTATGTTATTGTGCTCTTGTAGTGTGCAAACCCTGAGCTGAAATACATGCAGTATTTTTAAGATACCACCCCTAACATTTTGTTTAACAAAGGTTCTAATACATGGAACACTAAGTGAGGAATTTGGTAATTTACGTATTTACTATGCACACACAGAATCAACGATGGAACATTTCCGTTGAGTTACAGTGCTCTAAATGTGTGCTAACCCAGAGCTCAATGCATGCAGTACTTTTAAGATACCACCCCTAACATTTAGTTTAACACTGCTTTCCCTGTTATTGGAGGCCGACCTCGATTTCGATGCCGACACTCAGGGTACGACGTAAGCTATACCTGAACTTATCACAGGCGAGTTAAAAATGATAATGGTAAATGTAAGTATATACCCCATAAGGCACATGGGTTCCCATTTTCCCTTGAAATCCCTGAAAGCATTTAAATTTTGTTGAAAGGTTTACAAGGTCAACAGTTTTTAGGGGTGATCCAGTTCCTGGACCGCAGAGGTTGCATGGTTGAATGGATCCCTCGCTGCTTTGGCTGCAGCTATACATGAGAATGCTTGTCAGATACTTATCAAAGGGCAGTGGTTTACTCCTGGCACTCTGGCTTCCTCCACCTATCCGCACATAAGCCTGAACACCGCTGTGAAAATGTCCAGGGTACATACCAGCATTAAAATATGCAGAGATCAATCAGTCAAAGCATTCACTCAAAGTTCCCTCTATGCTGAGATTCCTGTAAGGAAGTGTGGAGGTAACCAATTTTTTCAGTCTTATGCAGGATTTGACTTGGATTTGAACCCAAGTCTCACATACATACATGACTGTCTCAAAATGGAGACAAAGACATACGGCCTGTTAAAATTAGTTGTCATAATTTATTGCATAAAAACCCAGATTTACACACGTGAAAAACAATATGTCTATGGGCTGGGACATAACTGACAAAACACAATGCTACTTGTGCTCAAATTCACAGGATTAAAAAAAAAAAAAAAAAACAAATTGAAAATGCAAATGATCTCTCAGTCGAGCCATTCCCATTTAATAAATGTATAAAAGTGACCACAAATATTTAATTAATAAATTCAGGGAAGAGGTGCTTCTTGTTTGAAAATCAAATACTAAATCAAGGGTTACAGAAATTTATATACATATAAAATTACAAGTAAAATAAAAAAACACTACACCCTTAAACAGTAATTAAGATAAAAAAAAAACTGTTCCACTAAATTCAAAATCTTGACCTTGGTAACAAAGTTGAACGATGTATATGTATCAACAATATTACAGTAATTATTCCTAAGTAAACATGAAACATTTATGACAATCTGATTGGTTGAGCATCAGTAAAATAGTACTGATGATTGGCTGCACATTCTGTTGACAGCTACAAATGATTGGCAGGGCATGGATGTATTAGTACTGCTGATTGGCTAATCATGAATCTACCGATATTGATAATTGGCAGGACATTCAGTGAATTGGCAGTGATGACTGGCTGGACATCAGTAAACTCCTTCAATACCTAGAAGTTGACTGGTTCCACATGCACAATATTCATTCGTTGTTCATACCTTACCATTCGAAGATATATTTCAATCTCTCCCTAAAAGTTTTTACTGTATTTCAGCATTGGCTTGTGAGTATCTGACGAGATTCTGTTAGGTCAGTCATTCCCTTATACCAACACTGGTGAGTATATTCAGCAAATCTGTCACACGTATCTGTATCATCTGAAGGCCATAAAATAATGACTAATTTAATGCCCCATATGCTTTGTCGTTATCTTTGGTTTCAGATTGATTGGTTCAGAAATTTATCCCAAATCTTGTATAAAGAAGGGAAAATCTATTTGTTGGTGGCAGTACATTTTGTGTCTTTACTGGTTGCACTAAATTAACATTGACAAGAGGTCTTATGGTCAGAAGGACCACTATTTTAACTTGACGAGGGAGCTAAAAGTGCAGAAAATGTATTGATTACGGAGGAAAATTATCAAATGAAAAGTCACAGAAAACTTTCTGTACAGATGCCTCAGCTGATCTTTTTGAGATTAGTGAACAAACTTTTGTCACTGAAAGTACTTAAATAGATGTCAGACCTGCTTTGTAAGATGCATTGCTTCACGTGAATATATAGGTTGCACTGATTAACATGAATGGCACCATCAGAGGTATAACTTTTTAAACAATTTTTAAATAAAGATATACATAGTTTGCATTGATTAAAATGAATGGTGCAGGTTTTGCATCAAAATTTAAGCAAACTTTGCATTAGGTAATCTTCCTGGACTTCAGCTATCAGAAATCTTCACTGACATGAGAACTCACGGTGGCCACTTTTCCTGAAGATATCGAGAAATATGCTTAGAAAAATGCAAATCTAGGTCATGAAAAGACTTAAATCTTGCTGGCAGAGTTCTACTCCATGTCAGATTTTGATATAATGACGAAATAAATAATATTTACAGATAATAGAACAGAGTTCTGCAGCCCACAGCTGGTTCAGAAAACTCAACATTAAGACTGCTTTTTTGGAATACAGATTTCCTCAACTTTCAAACTTAACGGAATATGTACAGATTTCTCTGCTAAAAATGTCTCTTAACAAGTTGACCACCACAGTCCTCTCAAACATTCTTGTTATTCTTGGCATTTCTAAACTTCTTAATCAAGCCTTGAACATAAATCTCCCTCAGCAGTCTCCCTGAAGTCTCTTGTCATGTTGAACATTTGGTAACATATTATCGTTAGCATCATCAACGCACACCACAGGCCTCGCGTTCATTACCATCCTCAACGCACACCACAGACCTCACGTTCATTAGCATCCTCAACGCACACCACAGACCTCGCGTTCATTACCATCCTCAATGCACACCACATACCTCGCGTTCATTAGCATCCTCAACGCACACCACAGACTTCGTGTTCATTAGCATCCTCAACGCACACCACAGACCTCGCGTTCATTACCATCCTCAACGCACACCACAGACCTCACGTTCATTAGCATCCTCAACGCACACCACAGACCTCGCTTTCATAAGCATCCTCAACGCACACCACAGACCTCACGTTCATTAGCATCCTCAATGCACACCCCAGACCTCGCGTTCATTACCATCCTCAACGCACACCACAGACCTCGCGTTCATAAGCATCCTCAATGCACACCCCAGACCTCGCGTTCATTACCATCCTCAACGCACACCACATACCTCGCGTTCATAAGCATCCTCAACGCACACCACATACCTCGCGTTCATTACCATCCTCAACGCACACCACAGACCTCGCGTTCATTAGCATCCTCAACGCACACCACATACCTCGCGTTCATTACCATCCTCAACGCACACCACAGACTTCGCGTTCATTAGCATCCTCAACGCACACCACTGACCTCGCGTTCATTACCATCCTCAACGCACACCACATACCTCGCGTTCATAAGCATCCTCAACGCACACCACAGACCTCACGTTCATTACCATCCTCAACGCACACCACAGACGTCGCGTTCATTACCATCCTCAACGCACACCACATACCTCGCGTTCATTACCATCCTCAACGCACACCACAGACCTCGCGTTCATTAGCATCCTCAACGCACACCACATACCTCGCGTTCATTACCATCCTCAACGCACACCACAGACTTCGCGTTCATTAGCATCCTCAACGCACACCACAGACCTCACGTTCATTAGCATCCTCAACGCACACCACAGACCTCGCGTTCATAAGCATCCTCAACGCACACCACAGACCTCACGTTCATTAGCATCCTCAATGCACACCCCAGACCTCGCGTTCATTACCATCCTCAACGCACACCACATACCTCGCGTTCATTACCATCCTCAACGCACACCACAGACCTCGCGTTCATTAGCATCCTCAACGCACACCACATACCTCGCGTTCATTACCATCCTCAACGCACACCACAGACTTCGTGTTCATTAGCATCCTCAACGCACACTACAGACCTCGCGTTCATTACCATCCTCAACGCACACCACATACCTCGCGTTCATTACCATCCTAAACGCACACCACAGGCCTCGCGTTCATTACCATCCTCAACGCACACCACAGGCCTCGCGTTCATTACCATCCTCAACGCACACCACAGACTTCGCGTTCATTACCATCCTCAACGCACACCACAGACCTCGCGTTCATTACCATTCTCAACGCACACCACAGACCTCGCGTTCATTACCATCCTCAACGCACACCACAGACCTCACGTTCATTAGCATCCTCAACGCACACCACAGACCTCGCGTTCATAAGCATCCTCAACGCACACCACAGACCTCGCGTTCATTACCATCCTCAACGCACACCACAGACCTCGCGTTCATTAGCATCCTCAACGCACACCACAGACCTCGCGTTCATAAGCATCCTCAATGCACACCACAGACCTCGCGTTCATAAGCATCCTCAACGCACACCACAGACCTCACGTTCATTAGCATCCCCAACGCACACCACAGACCTCGTGTTCATTAGCATCCTCAACGCACACCACAGACCTCGCGTTCATTCATTTCTGACAGGTTTTTAATGATGCTGAGTTACCAAATGAGTCACCACCTGAACTTCTACATCAAGCCTTAAAAAAAAAAACCTGCTTTAGCAGTCTCCATAAAGTCTTCTGTCATGATGAACATTTGGTAACTCATCGTCATCATCATCAACATCTTCATCATACACATACACCTCACGTTCATTCATTTCAGACAAGTTCAAACACCTCTGTAACTCTATCTGAAGGTCTTCTGCTTCCGATCCTGAATCTAAGCCATCTTTTCCATGTCTCCCAGTCTCTGGTTCTCCGTGATAAACAAACTTATCACGACTGAACTCAAACTGATAATTGTCAACCTCGCCAGCACTGGAGTCCTCGCGATGGTCTGCAGCCGTGTTACCATAAAATTCTGGAAGGAGAACAGAAAAAGTGACTTATTCAAAAAGACTTTTATTTATTCATCTGACTCAAGAAATTTTCCCTTAATAATGCTAAGATCTTATGCCCTGCTTAACAACTCATCAGTCACATGATGGTGAGGAATCCTTAGTACATGTATGTATATATGCTGTGTCTCTTGTGGCACGGCGAGTCCTTGCTGTCAAAGTGCTGCTGCCAATGGAACATCATGCCGAAGACATTACACCCTACCCAGTCACATTATACTGACATCAGAACGACCTGTTTCCTTGATCTAACCTCTCAGTGCTGAGCATCAAGCAAGACAGCAACATGTACCATTTTTAATGCCTTTGGAATTAAAGGCAAGCATCAAGCCCATTCAGGCAGGACCTACTCCCTAAAACTCACCGTACCTGTATGAAGCTGAGTCTAAAATCAAAGGCTTTACTAGGCCCAACAATGCAAAAAACCAAGGCTTAAGAGACACCCAACAGCTCACCAACAAGGGCTTTAGTTTAAATTGAAGCCAAAGTTGACAAACAGAAAAGTTTAACCAGACACCAACATTACTTTCCCTTCACACTCCTTGGCTTGCGCGGTAAGACCACCCATAAATATATGTTCATTGGATGTAACCCAACCGAACCTTCAAAAGAGGGCCTTTTCAAAAGTTTCTATGGGTAGTTTGATAAAATTGTTTTTTAAATTTTTCTATTTCTTTAAAATCCCTATCTATTTCAACAGCCAAAATAAAAAATAAAAAATTCCCTACTGACCGATCTCGTTTTCTCTCATAGGGTTGGGTTAGGCTCAACAAACATCTTTTTACGGATGGTCTAACAATGAGCTAAACCGGCTCTGTTGAACAATCCAGCACAACAGATTGCTCAGAAATATCACTAACAGTTATGTTTTAAATCTACCTGAATTGGGCAGCACCTCTTCCCAGTTGTACTGTGTAATGTCCACTGGCTGATTCACCCAGTTGTGCTTGTTAACCTCTTGTATGGTTGCTCGGCAACGTGGATCTTTGCGCAGCATGCAGGACAGCAGCAGCATCAAGGCTGGAAACAACAACAACAAGGCAAGCATTAGGGTTAGGGTCTTGACCTGTGACTATTAAAGCAGGTCTAAAAGTTTCTCTTTCTGTCTGTATGTAAGTCAAGTTTTGCACATCTTATCTTTGAACCTAGGCCTCCAATCTTTCATGATTCGCATGACCAAGACCCTGGGTGTAAGATGACATGGAATCCCGAACGATGGCATACTGCAGTAATGGGGACCCGTCAAATGCCCGGGGGCAGGACGCTGAGGTCATTTTATTGACATCAGATGTTCCTTTCCTGTCCTAATGATGTCTCATTAAAGACAGCGTGGCGTTACAACAGAAACTAATACATCTGAACATTGCAGATGTTGCACTATAATGCATTTTTGATGTAACACTGGTTCAAGCTCCTGCTTCACACTAGAACCACCTCACCTTCCCACTGTGAATTTACAACCCTTTTCAAGTTTCATCAAGGTTCAGTGCCATATTGTGAGAATATATCAAGCACAGTCAACATGAACTAACACCCAGTTTACCCATCAGAAATATCAACACCATTTTAATTATTATGCAATAATTATTCACAGTAGACCCTTATCCATGGCAAATGACCTATAAATAGTTACAAACTATTCCTTTTGGTGATGAAACTTACATTTCTCCAGTAGAATATCATCTGAATCTTCCAAACAAACTTCAAATGACTTTTCCATGATCAACAGAACTCAGGCAACATGAGCACCTTGAGTCATGGGCAAAACCTGAGGCAAGTTACCGTACATTTCTGCCCTAAGCACTTGGTACATACTATTCCCTGTCTTACTTTCCAATACTCACTGTTCGAGACGACAAATGGAGGTTTGAGGGTACACTCTATTGTCTCCTCCACATCATAGAATGGGTTTTCTCTGAAGACGAGGGTGTAGAGAGTGACCCCCAACGACCAGACCTCCAGCTCTGGACCTCGGTAACTGAAACAACAGATAAACAATGACAGTCTTCTGAACATTATTTTGTGTTGTTAACTATTAATTCTGTAACTTTCACTTTAATGGCAACAGCCAGTGTATTTTGAATGGAGGAAACCAGCATGCTGGAGGAAAGCAAAGGGTATTGTAGGAACTTCAGCTAAGACTACATGAGAGAAAACACTGTTTAACATTTATCGCCCCTAAGACTCACAAAGAATACATGAAGCAGGGAGATTTAGGAAATTTTGTACATTCTACTTGAATATATGTGTAGTACAGCACCTACATCAGTATCTGATATAACGGTTACAGCATGCTTAGCAGTGAAAAAAGAATGTGTGACGCCACTGTCCTTCAGCCCAAACACCTGTAGAATGCG
The DNA here is from genome assembly GCA_016165875.1 of Acanthopleura granulata. Classification (NCBI taxonomy): domain Eukaryota; kingdom Metazoa; phylum Mollusca; class Polyplacophora; order Chitonida; family Chitonidae; genus Acanthopleura; species Acanthopleura granulata. The sequence continues at coordinate 232,993 of JABBOT010000044.1, forward strand.
TGACGCCACTCTCCTTCAGCCCAAACACCTGTAGAATGCGTGACGCCACTGTCCTTCAGCCCAAACACCTGTAAAATGCGTGACGCCACTCTCCTTCAGCCCAAACACCTGTAAAATGCGTGACGCCACTCTCCTTCAGCCCAAACACCTGTAGAATGTGTGACGCCACTCTCCTTCAGCCCAAACACCTGTAGAATGCGTGACGCCACTCTCCTTCAGCCCAAACACCTGTAGAATGCGTGACGCCACTCTCCTTCAGCCCAAACACCTGTAAAATGCGTGACGCCACTCTCCTTCAGCCCAAACACCTGTAGAATGTGTGACGCCACTGTCCTTCAGCCCAAACACCTGTAAAATGCGTGACGCCACTCTCCTTCAGCCCAAACACCTGTAGAATGTGTGACGCCACTCTCCTTCAGCCCAAACACCTGTAGAATGCGTGACGCCACTCTCCTTCAGCCCAAACACCTGTAGAATGCGTGACGCCACTCTCCTTCAGCCCAAACACCTGTAGCATCTCAATCTTTATTTCCATTTCAATCATGGTGAAAACAAAGCCAAAAAATAATGAAAATTACATTTAGAATCACCAAGAAATGGCCTTTTAGATGATACGAAGTTTGTTTACATGTAATCTGTTCTTTTAACCCCTTTGTGAACGACTTGCCGCTGACTTTCGTCCACACTTGTCCATTGTGAATCACAGAAGCCACCCACCTTTGCCCCATAAGCACCTCAGGGCTGCAGTACTCCAGGGTGCCACAGAAAGTTTTGAAGTAGTGCCCAGGTCTCAGGTATGCTGCAGCACCAAAGTCTATCAGCTTCACCTGGAACTCCTCGTCCAGAATCACATTCTCGTCTTTGATGTCTCTGTGGAGGATGCCCAGGCTGTGGAGGTAGAACACAGCAGACACAATCTGAAACAGGACCAGATATGAATATTTATGAGCCAGTCAGGATGAACAGCCTTGAGATGTAGAGCACGACACACAATCTGAAACAGGACCAGAACACTTGTATATTCATGAGGTAGTCAAAATGCCATGGCTGTGGTGGTAGCACTGCAGAAACAATCTGAAACATGAATATACCATGTGAATATTCATAAGAGAGTCACAATACTCAGAGTAGAGCAGACACAATCTGACGCAGACCTGATACCCAAGAATCTCTCCTGTATATGTATACAACTTCAGGCAGTTTCAAGAACAGAGAAAACTATTGTGCCTGTGGTATTTTAAAACCACAGACATTTGACAATTTTCTTTACATCTTCCCACAAGCAATGTACTGACATGTACACCATACTGGTGAAAGACAGGTAGTCTTCAATGAAATGTTAGACTGTGCAAATAGCAAACACGAACACTGATCGCTGATTATCCACCCTGGCCTCGTGAACAGTGACAGCGACGGAATAAACAAATTTCTCTTTTTTTCATTTCAGCTAACATGGAGAGAAAAATTTTTTAAAAAGTTTTATTAAAATGCCAACAAAAACTTCTCAGTAGGGCCCTTTTATGAAGGGTCGGTCGTGTTACACCCGACAAACATATTTTCAAGGATGGCCTGAGAGGATAGGAACTGAACTTGACCTGTCTGAAGAGATAACTGGCCAGAGCCTCGTCCAAGTTGGGGTTCCGATCTATGAACTCAAACAGGTCCATGCCACTGCCATGCTTCTCCATCACCATTTGGTAGAAGTCTTCATTCTCGTACACATCAATAACCTGCCACCAGAAGAAGACAACAACAACTACTAGAATGTGAGCGTTGGCTGAAATACTCCACTGGCCCCAGCACTTCAAATGCAACCTTTGAATCAGGAGGACATAAGGTCTGAATAGCCATAAGTTATGGCAGTGTGATAACGTTACTTTTCATGGCGTTGTACATGTAAGTTGAGAATTGTTGAAGTGATATCTCATGAATTTAGGCCAAAGTAGTAAAGAAAGAATTCAGAATAAAATGATAAGTCTTCTTAGTATTACTTTATTCATTTATTTGATTGGTGTTTTACACCGTACTCAAGAATATTTCACTTATACGATGGCTTCCAGCATTAGAGTGGGAGGAAACAGGGCAGAACCTGGGGGAAACCAACGACCATCTGTAAGTCTCTTTTTAATATGTTCCTACTGTGAATGACATGAAACCAAACACTGACTGGTTAGAGGTATACATGTAGGTACAGCATCAAGCAGTAAAATGTATCATCAGCATCATCTTTTGGCTGCATGCATACACATGGAAAAGAAACATTATGCTTTTAAAGTATTAAAAAGGGATAACTTTGCAAATATTACAATGATTGCAGTAGAAAAAGGGTAGTTTAGAGAATTTAGATTCCCATGTCAAATACACAAAAAGTCGGTTTTCGGAATTGATCTAAGCAGCCACAAAATAGTTCATTCAGTGTACTTCGTTGGTGTTTTAAAGTGTACTCAAGAATACGTGTATATTCCGTATACGACAATGGCCAGCATCACAATGGGCAGACACCAGGACTTGAACTCACAGTGACCAAATTGGTGAAAACCTCCTTGTACTGCACTAGCACTCTTATACTAGACAAGGGAGGCCCCGCCACTAAAATATTTTCAAAATCAGACCAAAATGCATAGAATCCAAGGGCCCATGTAAGGAACAAGGAAAAAGGTAAAACATGCAGAATATGCACTAGTTAGGGCTGGTTTTCCAGTACAACTTGAAATGATTTGCAAGAGCTGTTGCTCCGATAGGCAGACTCACCTTTACAATGTTGTGGTGATGAAGCTGTGAGAGAAGGCTGATCTCCAGAGGACATCTTCCCAGATCCTCATCCATAACCCAGCCTTCAGAGAGGACCTTGGAGCGGCGGATAAACTTGACAACCACCTGATGCACATTCATAAAACACAAACATAACTGGGAGATCAGCAGACTGGTAAGAAGATGGTCAATCAGACTGTCAATTATTGAAAACAACCCAAGTGTAGAATGAACATCTGTTTAGAGGACAACAGAATTTGAAACAGTGCACGGCACCAAAAAAAAATAATATGATTTTCATGTTAATATTTCGTGGCCCAATCATCATCAGGGAATACACCGAATTGATATGATTTCCTACACTGATACATAGAGACCAGCGAAAATACTGGCTCGAGTGAGATTCGAACTCACAACTTGGAGTGTCTAGCCCTACTGCTCTACTAACAGCTACCAAGCCAGATGGTAACAGCTCGCTTGTTAGAGTCCAGTTATATGAAGTGAATGGTTAATTCACAAATACATACAAGACTTTTAGTACTATGTGACGACAAATTATTCAGTGTTTCGAAAGCAATTAGCAATCATGGTCAGAGAATACATCAAATATATATGATTTGGAATTCACATCTATTTGTGAATAAACCATTCCACTTCATACAACTGGGCTCTAAAAGCGAGCCATTCCAATATGGCTTGGTACCTCAGTTGGTAGAGCGGTGCGACGACACCTTAGGTTGTGAGTTCGAGTCTCACTTAAGCCAGTATTTTCGCTGGTCTCGATATATCATTGTAGGAAATCATATCTATTTCAGGACCTGATTCCATAAAGCCAGTTTTGACTGGACTCAAAATATGAAATATGATTCTAGATCTTATTTTGGGTACTCAGAAAGCAAAATTTTATCGCATGATGCCACACTACTAAAATAGTTGCGCTATTCCCTCACCTCTTGATAACTGTCCTTCCTCCGTGCAAGGCGTACAAAACCGAACGCCCCCTTTCCGATACAGCGCAGGGTGTCGTAGTTCTCGTTGTACAAGCCACGACCCTCATTAAGACAGACCACACCTTCTTCCACTGAAGTGCTGACATCAGCATCTTCTTCATCATTCATGTTGTCGTTGTACAGCTTGATCGGATCATCAACAAAAACCTTGGAGGATGACTGCGCCTTTTCTGCTAAGACCTGAAGGAGATGTCATGTTTACTTACAGTACAGCAATAAAGTAACCTAATCAGTTAGTACATGTACTGCTCGCAGGCCGCGCACAACATGCCTGCATGCTTGTCATCAAGATAATATGCTCGGGGTTTCTCAACGACATTAAAAAACTTCAGCCTTTGCGGTTAATATCAAATATCACAAAAACGCTGATTTCTTGTGGAAGTTATAGAACTACCAGCACAAAAAACATTGTGAGAAAAAAAAAATACATGCCAAAAAATTTCATATCTATCATATTTAACTCGCAAACTAAATGCAGGGTTCTCCCTTCTCTATTACTATCCATCTATTGCTAATACAGACATAAATGTCAACCGTAGTAAAATTCAGTCGTTCGATCTTGAAATATTTTCCGCATTTTCTCTCCAAGAAAGATACAGCATTTTTCTGATCTCATTACGTTCGTATCTCCACAGAAGTTCATAACTGGTACATAAAATGCATAAAGTACATGAAAGGCGTAATCCACATTAAGACTGCAAGATCCACTCTAAAAAACGACCACGCGCAAACACTGATATAATGCAAACAGGCCAGCTATTGCCATTCATATGCTAAATGGCAGTTCAGAGATTAGGTGATTATTAAGAGTTTGAGGGGAGAGGTTCTAGACAACTGAAACATAGAAAATAATAATTTACACTTGGTTCCAATATTATAACAACTCAGCTCCGTGAACAGGCAAAAATTTCAGCATCGCCGATTCAGAGATGTTATTCACAACTTGAAATATTGCCTGTAGCACAGGAAACAGAAACCATGCCAACTGTGATTACGTATCCCGGATCTGCATATGCTGGTTTGTTACTGGATGTACCTTTCAAGTTTCCAGGTGCTACAATACACTTCCCTTCCCAGCCCACTTCCTCCCCTTTCCCACTTATCCCACCAGCTTTCAGAGAACATGTATATAGGAATAACTCAGAAATGCACAAGCCCTGGATGCGCAAATTCCTTTTGATGTCTTGTCTGACACTCTTGGACTTGTTACATCATTTAAAGTTATGTGTCAGGTTACCTGGCATGGTGAGAGAATGTGACAAATCTCACAAATGTAAGTAAACTTCAATTATTAGCCCCAAGTATTCAGACCCACAATAACTGCCAGTCAATATACTACATCGGCCATGTAAGCCAATTAGAGGTATCTGTTCAGGGACACCATTCTACTTGTCAAGCTAACAAGTTTGAATGGGAGAACGTGTGGTAGGTGTGATTGTTAGTGATGGTGTGTCAGTCATTGAATTTATCAACATGTTCTATCCAGTCATCTTGTCAATCAACACAAGCTTAACTTTCATTGACAATCTCTGAGCCAAACCAGTTATTTCACAGCTTCAGCTGATATGGAGTCCAGATAATCACTGTAAAAATGACACGTCTAAACGACAAACTGGGAAATGTCTTAGTAAGTCATTTCGGTTGTAAAAAATATTTTAAAAACATCTCCTGTGTCTCTTCCAAGTTCAAGAAATTATTCCTGACCTCTCATATCCATTTAAGCAGGGATTATTTCCTGCATACATGTTCATATTATTAGCATTACATTTAATTGGATTTGTCAAATAATCCGAATTTGGGAACATTCTTTGTGCAGCTTCAGATTCAAGCAAGCAGACGAGGGTTTACACACACATATGTTGAAATAAAACAACTGTTCGCCGTCTTCGTGTACTTGTACAATTCATATGATTATAAAATATGTTTGCTAAACTCAAGGAATATAAAACAACACTGGCACGGATTGGTGTTACCTATGCAGAATACAAACATCAAATACCGATATGGTCGTCTTGCGTATACAGGAGTGCACTGTTTTCTGAAACTGCTTTATACAACGACATAACATCAAATTTCAATTAATTTCGACAGAAAACTTATTGCACCACTTACAGATGCAACAAAGAAATGCAAACTGATTTATTACCGATACACATATCAAAATGATGAGTGGACAGCTATACTTGTCAGCTGGAAATACAAATAATTTTGGAATTTCGATCACAGCACGGACCTGACAGAAAACATTTCTGGTTTATACTGCTCTGTCTTTCAATCAAGTAAAACAACTGGTACATCTACCATAAGTAACAAACGCATGGACTACTGGTTAAATTAACTGTAACACAAAAGCAGGTCACGGCAATTTATCAAAAACAAGAATGTCTGTGATTGTTTCTAGCCGTAAATGGTGTCACAGGACGCATAAAGCAGCACACATTTATATTAACATGTGCAGCATTTTGTTGTGACAGAGCTGATTCCCTCATTTTGTCCACATCCTCATTACCATTCTATCCACCCTTGCTCTTGGAACCTGTTTGGTCACGGTACCAACGTAAAGGATGGAAGGCTTACTCTGTGGGTCCCACCAGGACTTGAACTCGGGATCTCTGCTGCCATGGTCCAGCTCACCACCAACTCAGCTGTAAGGATATTCTAACTGACTACAGCTGGTATAAGCAATGTTGCTCCCGTTATATTTACAGGCTTGATATTATGCGAGTTTTTGATTGGTTGAATGTTCTCACCTCTCCCAGACTAAAACTGGCTGTTTCCATGGTGCTGTTGAGACTAGAGGCTAATGTGAGATTGGCGAAGGAGCGACCACCTTCTCCCGGTTCCCGGGGATCACGTGACAGCCACATGGCGTAGAGAAAGTTCCCATCCTCCAGATCCACACGCTTCACCTGAAATGTTACACCTGCCAACGACAGAAACACCTTTACAGCAGGTAACTTGATGACGATGTAAGTTCGAATGATTTATTGATTCACTGATGCTAATGTCATACCCATGATGTCCGATGTACATAAAGGTGGTCAGTTGTAGGAGGAGGCAAAACCAGTGCCATTTGCAGAATGAAACGCAACATTCTTTTACTGCATCTGTTCCAATTTACAAAAAAAAAAAACTCATCTTGCTTTGTCTTTAACACACCAAAAGATAACAATAGAAACAGATAAAATAAATATCGAAGCATGGAGAACACCAACCCCAAACAAAATACCTTAAAATGTGTTGCTTAAAACTTGCATGCCAGCCACAGCCATTAAAAATATGTTCGCTGTGGTTAACCCGAGTGACCCTCCAAAAATGGCCCTGCTCTAAAATCCATAATGGACTTTTCATGGAATTCCTTATTTTTTTCACATATACACTGGGTCTCCTTGTGGCGAGACTGGGTCTCCTTGTGGCGGGACTGGGTCTCCTTGTGGCGGGACTGGGTCTCCTTGTGGCGGGGCAAGTTGATGATGCCAAAGCGCTGCCGCCACTGGAAGAGTATGCCGAAGACCTCGGACATGAAACCCCACGCAGTCGTGTTACACTGACTCCGGGCCCACTAGCCCTGTTTCCATGCTGTAAGTGTGGCAGCAACAAGTACCATTTTTAAAGTCTGACCTAACAGGGGATTGATTGCAGATCTCACGACCTTGAGGTGGACGCTCTAACCACTCGGCCACTGAGGCAGTTCCTTCTATTTGGATAAGTAGCAAATACACATTTCTGCCATCATGACCATTGTTCCTGAGTTTACTTTTCCACATTTAAAGTGTGCAAGATATTACAATTTATATGAGGATGGTTAGTTTTATGTTTATTCATTCATTAATGTGATTCATGTTTTATGCAATATTTCACTTCTAGGGTGACAGCCAGAATTATGGTGGGAAGAAACTGGACAGGGCCGGGGGGAACCCATGACAATTTGCAGATTGCTGGCAGACCTTCCCATGTACAAGCCACTGTGAGCTAGGCTTGAGCTCTTAGCAATCGTATTGGTGAGAGGTACCTGGGTCATTATACTGCACTAGCACTCTAACCACCTTGGACATGGAGCCTCTCGTCAGTTTATAGACGAAGGATAACTGAGTAACCAAGTTAAGCAAAGCCCTTACCAGGTTCCTGATAAACCTCATGACATGATTTACTTTTTTAGCTCATAGCTGCTTAAAGCAATACTCAAGAAGTTTTCATTTATTCAACAGTGGTCCATGTTTATGGGTGGAGGTAAATCGAGTGCTCATTTTAACCCAAGGAGTTTTGCCAGGTACATGACAGATCTCCTAACTTAAAAGACGCAGACGGAACAGCAAGAGCTGGAATCAACTCTTGGTTGAGGTGGATTGGTCATCATGGGTGTGATAGTAACACCAAGCCAGCCCGTAACCAACGGAACCAGATAGGTTCCCCTTCACCTTATCACTGAGACTTGCCTAGGCTGGTTCCATCTCTGTGTTGTCCTTGACAACAGAACTCCCCATCCGGGATAGCACTGAACTGGGTCAAGTAATCCTTACAATCCCACGTCTCCTGTTCGTTTTCTAGAGGAGGAAAATAACGGTTGCTTCCCTTTTGGGTCCTCCGGCTCACTTCTTCATCTTCACACGGCACACTGCGCTTGTGCCAAGTCACTTCAAAATCCTCTGGCCTGTTGCCATGGTCCAATGATTGATGGAAAACGTTCAGAGAATTCCCTTCTGGGGGATGCAGATTATTCCTCTGAGGAACAGCAGAGAAGGATGTGGAGGTCATTTTGGTTTTCACAGAGCTTTGATTGATTACAGGGCTTTGGCTTGGGCGGTTTTCCTTCCCTAGTCCCTGATGATTGGTCGATCTCCTGTTAGCATGATGCCTGGATCCCTCGGTCACTTCTAGGGGGTTCTGGCTCATTGAAAATCGTCCACTGTCTCCGTCCGTTCCCGTCTGGGAGATCTCCCTGACTCGTTTCTGACCGTGGTCAGGAATCGGCCTTCCTCCAGCTGCCATACTGTGATTTCCCGACCCACAAACCGAGGTGTTCTGCAGGCGACCTCCATGACTGCGCCTTTGTCTCTTGTACATCTTACTGCCGCACAGTGGAGATGCTATGCCGTCAGCTTTTCCTGGGCTGGACGGAAAACTGAGTATCAAGCTCGTATCGCTCCCAGACACTTCTGCATTTTGACTCAGCCATTCTGAACAGTTTGAACTCTTTCTTGAGTTGTCTTTCTCGACAGTTTGCTTTGATCTTGAAACGCTGCAATTTGACCTTGAAGCTGAAACTTTCTGAGGCTGATCCGAGTCCGTATCAGATGATGAAGAAATGATGTCCAGGGTCGGGATTTTAGCCGCCAACAGCTCCACGGTATTCCACAGAGGGCTCTCACAACCAAGACCATTGTTTATGTTCAAATCTCCCCCACTTGTCTTGTCTTTGTGAAGGACATTTTCATGTTCCACACTTTTCAAAACTATCACTGGGCTTTCGTGTTTGTCTCTCACACAACTACCTTCCCGATTCCTGTGAACAGTGTCTCTCTCAGGCATGCTAATGGGTGACAAGCTGCTCAGAATGGGATGGCCATGACAATTCTCGCGTACGGTTGTAGGTGTCTTGGAGCTTGTGTCAGATGACACAGAACTCTCATGACTCTGCCGGGGAGAATCTGATTGGCCCAGGTCAACACTGAGCGGATGTCGTTCACAAGAGTTAGCATCCTTGTTCTGTCCCACGATCTCAGAGGCAGTCTTCAAAAGTAGGTCAGTGTTGTGTCTTAAAAAAAGAGAAATTGCTCATAAATACATTTAGGCACGGAGAAACACATATGATAAAAGCTTCAACATATAAAAATCAACCTTGCATATGAAAACCTGGGAAGATGGGTTCACCTCCACATAAGGGTCTTTATTTGCGTACAATTTTAATCTCTTAACATTAGGACAAACACCCAGAAACCAGGAAGGGCTGTCGCAAGCAACCTCACATTGTGCAACTTCACTGTTTTTCACTGATAAGATGGCTATGGGTCTTATGGCTGGAGGTACATGACAAAGGGTAGAAATCGGAAATACTGTAAATAATCTAACATGTCATCCAAAAGAGTGCATTTCTCGAGGCTAATTTATGTCACAAAGCAGGGAATCAGACAAGCATCAGTGATCTGACATAGTCCTATAGACCCATTCCTGCCAGTGGGTCTTGGTCAATGGGCCCATAGCTTATGGGTGTAATACGCCGATTCCAACCCCCTTCTCACAGCGTTAAATGTCTAAGACCCATACATGTAAGATGTCCATTACTCAAATTGACTGGCTCAAATCTTGCCCCTTGCGAAACATCAGATCTGATTGGCTATAATACAATGGTACATTCATTGCTTGTCCAATCCACCACACCCCTGAGAAAGAAATTTGTGGACGAAGAATTCATTCTGCTCTCTCCCGAAAATTTTAGTCACAGAAATATAACTATACTCAATTTCAGTGCCATAAACTTCAATGTGCGTGGCACACTATTTTCCATTTTTGCTTTCGAGAAAACTAATTTCTTGCAAAAGGCAGCCCATCACGTTGTTGTATTGAAAACAAGAAGTCATGCGTTCGCTTTGCTTTGATGACACAGACGGAACAGAAGGAAAAAATGTCCCTGCTAGGATAAAGTAGACACAGAAGTAAAGTAAGTATTCGCTAAGGCACCCTAGCAACTCAGCAGGAATTGGGGATAAAAGAAAGTAAATGTTCAACAAGTGGGTTTTTGAACAAGGGAGGTAACTCACTTTCAATATTAATTCAGGGCAGATAAATAACTACAGAAAGTCTTTCAGTGAAAAACACTCGTAAATGTAATGTATGTATGATATAGTTAACATTTTTAGGATTCAAATTCTACGCTTAAGTTCTTTTTATTCTATCCCAACCTGTAAGTATAACTTTGCCAGCTCATGCTACCAGTTTTTCTCAGAATAAGTCACATGTTTGTTCTTCTAAAATCACTTAAGGTGTGAAACTGAGACGTGAATATTTATAGAAATCTATACATAATTGCACAATGCAACATTGATCGGTAATAATGTTTTTATCTCAATTTAGCTCCCCTCGAAAACTAAAACTCAATTTTAGTTTGTTCAATTTTGAATTCTATGAATCCCTATTATAGCTGTTCGCAAAAAGAAACAAACAATCAAATAAACACAGAGAAGGGTGGACTGACTGAGTGCCTAACTGCCATCCAAGTTCCAGTCCTGAAACTGTTGAAAGATCTTTTACTGGGCTGTTGTTTGTGACAGGCCTTCAGTGTTTATTTTAGTTTCCTATACCATTTTAAAAGCGTCTGAAAGAACCTCCAATAAAATTCGACAGACATGTTGACATAGCTGCATTTCACTACTATACTACTTCCAGAATTACGACCCACTGAAATGGGTGTGTTCAGGACAAATGTCCCATAGGATCCTGATCATAACAAAACAGCTGCAACATATTATTTTTGATGCTGAAACGTCCACTTTTTCAGTGCCATGTCATCCTACCCTCCTCACAAACCTCAAAACACCTTTCTAAAATCAATAGAACTCTCAGAATCAGAAAAAGTGAACAACTTATTCATGGTCGAAATTTCAGGTTATTTAGGGTAGGTGCTAAGTTTTACAGCTAGACTCTGTGACTCACAGTGCCTTAGTGGTCGTGGCAGGTGATCGTGAGGGTGTGGACGTGACCTCTGGACCCGGTAAGAGGGATGCTTGTCTCGGGGTAAGTCGGGTCAGCTTGTGGACACTGTTGGACACGGGCACAGGGCTATCTCGTGGCTCTCCGTCCATTCTTCTGTTGGAGAGGGAGTACTGCACCACAGGGTCACCTACAGCAAAGAAAAATAAGGAACAATTTTCATTCCTTCTTTTTATTGTTTATTATTTCATTATTGCAAGAATTTTTGACCTGTGTGATCGTGGTCAAGTTTTATGGGTGGAGGAACTCAGAGTGTCCAGGCTAAATCACTGACCTTTGACAAGGTACTGATACTACTTTTCTCACATGACATACCGATATGCACAACATAATGGTGGAGAAGTGGCCTTCTAAGAACATTACACATGAGGATCATCAAACACTTACCATCCCCAGAGGAAGCTAGAGCAGAGTCAAATATCACCTCTGAAATTAGGACAAGTAAGTAAGTGAGCAGGAAAACCTCAAATATTAATCTGTTCTCATGGCCTGTGACATTAAGTTTCACCAAACTTTACTGAATTCAGTTCCATCTCAAAATACTGATATTAACATAAACATATGAAGTGAACAGAGTTCAAACTTAAGCATACTGGTGCACATATCCATCCACCTTATGGCCATCGTACCGCCCCCCCCCCCCCAAATATATACCTCAGCGACCATTTGTCAATCAGTCGTCAGTGTCATGAAGTATGCATATGCTAAGTAAGCCTTAACTACCATGGCATGGTATGTTATCCTGATACGTAGTACACACATTACTAAGTGCTACCCAGCAGTATGCTTCATGAACCTGACCTCCTGGCTTCACTGCATTTTGGGGGCGTTTCTATCTCTTCTTTGGGGACTGATTTATAGGATTTATATTGCACTCTAGAAAGGTCTGTATCTGGCTCAGTGAGGGGACAACAACAGGGGAAAGTACTTACTCTGACTCAACTGACGAATAATATGAGGGCTCTCCTCACCACTGGGTGGTATGCTGGTGGAGTCATCACCTCCCTGAATGACTTCATTGAAATCTGGGATCAGTTTAGAAATGTGCTGGGTAAAAGAAAAAAAAAACAAAGAAGAGAAATTAAATTTGGCCACAGTAACCTTACTGTAGATGACCTTTAATTAATGACAGTAATCAAGTTTTTAAAATCATTAGCTAGGATACATGGACTGTGTTAAAACTGTAAATTGAAAATGACATCACATTTGCTGGTCTTAATTTCAAATGCTTTTCTTGCACACACACATTACAATTGCCTGAAAACTTTGGTTTCTGTATGGCTTACACCGTCCCTGTTTGATTCTGTCCGCACCCAAATGTCATTTTGGCCTTTAATTCAGAGACAAAAAAAAGTACTTCACATACAGTTTTTAATGATCTTTCCATTGAAGCCCACTTCAGTATCATGTGTACTCTTTCAAGCTTATGTCTAACAGGCCTTTATATTTATCATTTATGAGAACCTACATGGATTCCAGTAGATCTCAAGCCTGGAAATAGGTGCCTCACATGTTTGAAAACACCCATCTGGTTAAAGTGGCATGACCTAAGAGATCATTGTCCTGTAAAACACAATATGGGCAACATGGTCATACCATGTTTGAAAACACCCATCTGGTGAAAGTGGTATGACCTAAGAGATCATTGTCCAGTAAAACACAATATGGGCAACATGGTCATACCATGTTGTCCAAAGAGGTGTTTTCAAAAGTGTCAGGCACCTATTTGCTGGCTTGGGATCTGCTTGGAGAAACTCCAACCAGACTAGTCAAAATCTAGTACCATAAAGTAGATGCTACCTCTAACAGTTTCAGGTAAACTTATTTTTGGCATTCCATGTTCATAAGGCCAAGTGAGCCAGCAGCTAATGCAGCACAATGGCCCGGGATCTCTCAACAATAAAACTGCTATGAGATCAAGTCCAGCTTATTCTGGCTTCCGCTCCAGTCATACATGGAAAGGTTTGCCACCAACCTGTGGATGGTCGGGGTTTCCTCCCATAATAATGCTGAGCATCACTGTACAAGTGAAACGTTCTTCATTTCGGCAAAAAACACTTAACAAATATATAAGTAAATAAACCCAAGGTCATAATGACTTCTTAACTCTCACATTCCCTTGTCATTCTGGTCATTCTGAAAATGATTTTAGTGAGTTTTTATTTTACAAGAATTCAAGGTGATTCCCAAAGTTTGGGATTACAGCTGTCCTTTAAAGAATCAAACTCTCACTATTCTCCTTAAAGGTAAAGACCTTTGACCCAAGTCAGGAGCCAACCACCTCAGAGACCCTTTGCTAAACACAAACGCCGCTCACCTTGCCAATGAGCTCCTGCTGTGTGTACCCAAACAGCATGAGGGCAAAGTTCTCGTTAATGCTGTGGATGGTGCCGTCAGGAAGGAAGGTAATCATGCCCTGGATGTTAGCAAACACCCAAACCACACCCAGGTACACCGCCTTCTCACAGGACTGGGCAGCAGGCTCCCTTATCTTCTGATCCTCACATCCTGTTAAAGCACATTAGTGGAGCCATCTCTAAAAATATGTTCACTGGGCATAACCTGACAGAATCTTCAAAAAAAACAAAAGGGCTTTTTTGGGGGGAATTTTTATTGGTATTTTGATAAAAGCTTTTTTTCATCTCACCATGTTAGTTTCTTTAAACTCCCTATCTTTCTGAAGAGCCAGAATAAAAAATAAAGAACTCCCTACCGGTCAACTCTATTTTTTCTTGTCGGGTCGGGTTACGCCAAACGAACAGTTTTTTGGAAGATTCACTTCAGATACTGTCATTCAGAAAGCATATAGGCATAAATGTGAACACAATGGTATTATCATTATTTGGGATTACATACACTTTTAAGTTTCTGGATAGAGCAGAGAATCTTAAATTGGCAGAGTCTACAATGGGTATCAAGCCAGTGACCTCAAGAGGAGGGGAACTATTTTGCACTCGATGATTCTCATCTTCGGTGAGTGTCAGATTAAAATGGGTAAAAGTTCAGAAATGTATCTAACACCGTGCTAAAAATAAATATAAGTAAATCTTCAGCCTTTTCAATTATTAAAGCAGGTTTTAAAGGGTAATTTTTGTATACAGTCATTCTAAAAATAAAGCCAAAAAAGTATTTGCTAGTGTCACCACAGGTATAAGCCTCATAAAGCTATAAAATTTATTTCTCCAGATAATACAGTTCTCCAAGAAAATACAGTTCTCCAAGAAAATACTGAAATATTGCTTTCAGCGGTGGTTGAAAAGGTTGAAGAGTATGCATGCTTGGCTTATATGTTGTACCCAACAATTTTTCAGTTGTATGGTGAGGAGTTTGTAGAATGTATGTACATGTGTGTATACTGTGTCTCCTTGTTACAGGGCGAATCCAAGCCTCCAAATGCTGCCGCCAATAGAATATCATGCTGAAGACACCAGACATAACACCCCACCCAGTCACATTATACCGACACTGGGCCCACCAGTCCAGTTTCCTCGCTCCAACCTCTCGGTACTGAACGCCTAGTGAGGCGGCAATAAGTACCATTTTAAAAGTCTTTTAACTTTAAATTATAAAAGCCCCAACCCGAGGCCCCAGATCTCCTCACCCCAAGGCAAAATAAGTAAATACAAAACAAAAACTTCACTAAACCAGGAATTTACAAGCTACATTTTGTGTAATTGTCAGTGGGGCCTATGTTTCACAACTTTTGGGCAAGAAGTCCAAAATCATAACCTTCTGCACAACTACAAAATACCTGAAGATGGGTGCTTGAACTTTTACTACAACAGCATACCAAATGTGCAAACAGGTGCCTGACATTTCTGAAAACACTCCTTTGGTGAAAGTGGTCTGACCCAAGAGACCTTTGTCCAGTAATATATAACACTGACAACATACTAGTTTGTTCAATGGGGTGTTTTCAAAAATGTCTGGCACCTATTTGCAGGCTTGGCATATGTGTAGAATCTTAGATCAAAACCCTATTGATATTATGTATATATTTCAGGGTGTGATTTAGATTACAATTTTAGGCTGATAAAAACCAGAACCCGGGGTCATTTCCAGCAGTGTGGCTGCTTACCGTCTTGGTTCAGTGATCTGGTGCGCAGCGGTGCTCGTTTCCCATTTGATCGTACTCCATCGGTCAATTCCTCCACAAGCTTGAGGGCGATGCTGAGGGGGAAAGTGGCTCCGTCACGAGTTCTGCCTGTGGCCCGTTGCTTACAAACATCCTGATGATCACATACATGTACTTTCAGTTTCAATTTTAAATTGTAGACAGATATGCTTAACTGGTTAGCCAAATCTGATACTTGTCTTGAAGACACACACACATGTATATACTTTCAGTTTCATTTTTAGTGAAACAGGCAGCATAACCTATTCACCTGTGATACATGTCCAGTAGACAGACTCGCAGACTGCATACAAATATCCTGACAATCACAGGCCCTATCCAAGTGTGATACATGTCCAGTAGACAGACTCGCAAGCTGCATACAAATATCCTGACAATCACAGGCCCTATCAAGTGTGATACATGTCCAGTAGACAGACTCGCAGGCTGCATACAAATATCCTGACAATCACAGGCCCTATCAAGTGTGATACATGTCCAGCAGACAGACTCGAAGGCTGCATACAAATATCCTGACAATCACAGGCCCTATCAAGTGTGATACATGTCCAGCAGACAGACTCACAGGCTGCATACAAATATCCTGACAATCACAGGCCCTATCAAGTGTGATACGTGTCCAGTAGACAGACTCGCAGGCTGCATACAAATATCCTGACAATCACAGGCCCTATCAAGTGTGATACATGTCCAGTAGACAGACTCGAAGGCTGCATACAAATATCCTGACAATCACAGGCCCTATCAAGTGTGATACATGTCCAGCAGACAGACTCACAGGCTGCATACAAATATCCTGACAATCACAGGCCCTATCCAAGTAAATGCAGTACGATACATCTATAAGTACGTCCATTTCACAGATTTACGAAATAATGTTGTCATGCATGATTTGCATGCTAACCGTAAATGTGAGGTGTATTATTCAACAAGAAGGCATCTATGTCCAAAGATTAACTTCTGTGAATTCCTTCTGATGCCTTTACACCATCAGAGGTTTTCTTCAAGGCTATTATGTAAAGATGCACCATTCCTGTACTAAATTCCATATTCCTGCCATTACCACGAACAAGGGTTAATTAAAATCCATCGATGTTCTTGCAGAAGCCATACCTTGCTTCGTGAGTGTTCAAATGATGACATTTAATACCCAATTTATAAACTTGTCCTCGCTGTCAAGACTTACTTTAGGCATCCCTTTGCCAGCAGTTGGACATTTGAATGACGGAATGAGCTGGTTCATTTTCATGCCTTCCAATTCTCCAGGGTGACGGTAACCATGGAGATGAGCCAGGTGGTCATCACATGACAGGATGGTGCCATCACTGTCGAACTCCACTGTTGCCACGGATCTCTCCACTGGTTCCATGACAACCAGGCACCGTGGCTCCTCCCCTTCGTAGCCAAGTGACTTGACCCACAAGGACACAGGGAGAAAGTGCCCGGAAGAGTCCAGAATGTCTACCTGGATGACACAAACAACAAAATACTTACACATTGTTTTGTCCCATCTTCCATGTTTGTACAGAAATGTCATCATTGAAATATAAACCATATATCGATTCATGTGATTGGCCAGTGTTTACTGTGACAAATATTTATGTCATGGATGGAAGAAACTGCAAAACCCAAGATTTTTTCACACCTACCAACAAAAACTCTCGCACAAACCCTGTAAGTGGCAAACTCAAAGAAATCAGATTTTAGATTACTGTATACTTTCAAGGCAGAGAGGCTTATACAATGTAACACAAATACTTAATCTCAAAATTTCTTTATGGGAATCCTGAGTAATTTGTGTAAATGCAAATTCATGGAAATAGGAAATCGAATTCCAGTGGAAATATTAACCCTGATTTCTACAGGACATGCTCTGATTTCCAAATGCAGAACTAGCTCAATTTGTTGTTGGGAAGCAAGAAATCATCCAAAAACCTCAGGTCAGGACCATTTACTGTGACGAAAGCTCAGAGAAAACTGGTAACTGGATCCTCAGAGACTCCCTGTCCAAGGCTGGAATTCTGAGTACGTGTAACATTGCATTTGTAAATATAAGTCTTAAAAATCTGACTCTCACCAATGTCATCGCTGCGAGTTCAAGCCCTGCTCACATGAGCTTCCTCTCTGGTCGCACATGGGCAGGTCTTCCAGCAACCTATGGATGGTCATGAGTTTCCCCCATCACAATTCTGACTATCACTCTACAAGTGCAATATTCTTGAGTGTGAAACATCAATCAAACAAATAAATAAATACAAAAAACAAAGTTTACACATAGGAATTATAACCCACCCCCTATTTCCCCCTAAATTATCTACATTTTCACACAGGTTTAATGAAATGCTTCAAACGGACGAGTAATTCCTACTCACGACTTTGCCACAGATCTCGATGATATCCCCTGAAGTCTCGAGATGTGTTTCAGTCACAGATCGCTGATCCTTATGCTTTAACTGGATCATCTCCTCCAGCAGCATCCCAATCAACTCAGATTCCTCGTACTCAAACAGCTCACAGGCCATCTCATTGGCCATCAGAATCTAGGCAAACAACAAGTACATGTAAGAAGTCAGTTATAATCTCAGACTACGAGGATCATCTCCTCCAGCAGCATCCCAATCAACTCAGACTCCTCGTACTCAAACAGCTCACTGGCCATCCCATTGGCCACCAGAATCTAGGCAAACAACAAGTACATGTAAGAAGTCAGTTATAATCTCAGACTATGAGGATCATCTCCTCCAGCAGCATCCCAATCAACTCAGATTCCTCGTATTCAAACAGCTCATTGGCCATCTCATTGGCCATCAGAATCTAGGCAAACAACAAGTACATGTAAGAAGTCAGTTATAATCTCAGACTACGAGGATCATCTCCTCCAGCAGCATCCCAATCAACTCAGATTCCTCGTACTCAAACAGCTCACAGGCCATCTCATTGGCCATCAGAATCTAGGCAAACAACAAGTACATGTAAGAAGTCAGTTATAATCTCAGACTACGAGGATCATCTCCTCCAGCAGCATCCCAATCAACTCAGATTCCTCGTACTCAAACAGCTCACAGGCCATCTCATTGGCCATCAGAATCTAGGCAAACAACAAGTACATGTAAGAAGTCAGTTATAATCTCAGACTACGAGGATCATCTCCTCCAGCAGCACCCCAATCAACTCAGATTCCTCGTACTCAAACAGCTCACAGGCCATCTCATTGGCCATCAGAATCTAGGCAAACAACAAGTACATGTAAGAAGTCAGTTATAATCTCAGACTACGAGGATCATCTCCTCCAGCAGCATCCCAATCAACTCAGACTCCTCGTACTCAAACAGCTCACTGGCCATCTCATTGGCCATCAGAATCTAGGCAAACAACAAGTACATGTAAGAAGTCAGTTATAATCTCAGACTACGAGGATCATCTCCTCCAGCAGCATCCCAATCAACTCAGATTCCTCGTACTCAAACAGCTCACAGGCCATCTCATTGGCCATCAGAATCTAGGCAAACAACAAGTACATGTAAGAAGTCAGTTATAATCTCAGACTACGAGGATCATCTCCTCCAGCAGCATCCCAATCAACTCAGATTCCTCGTATTCAAACAGCTCACAGGCCATCTCATTGGCCATCAGAATCTAGGCAAACAACAAGTACATGTAAGAAGTCAGTTATAATCTCAGACTACGAGGATCATCTCCTCCAGCAGCATCCCAATCAACTCAGATTCCTCGTACTCAAACAGCTCACAGGCCATCTCATTGGCCATCAGAATCTAGGCAAACAACAAGTACATGTAAGAAGTCAGTTATAATCTCAGACTACGAGGATCATCTCCTCCAGCAGCACCCCAATCAACTCAGATTCCTCGTACTCAAACAGCTCACAGGCCATCTCATTGGCCATCAGAATCTAGGCAAACAACAAGTACATGTAAGAAGTCAGTTATAATCTCAGACTACGAGGATCATCTCCTCCAGCAGCATCCCAATCAACTCAGACTCCTCGTACTCAAACAGCTCACAGGCCATCTCATTGGCCATCAGAATCTAGGCAAACAACAAGTACATGTAAGAAGTCAGTTATAATCTCAGACTACGAGGATCATCTCCTCCAGCAGCATCCCAATCAACTCAGACTCCTCGTACTCAAACAGCTCACAGGCCATCTCATTGGCCATCAGAATCTAGGCAAACAACAAGTACATGTAAGAAGTCAGTTATAATCTCAGACTACGAGGATCATCTCCTCCAGCAGCATCCCAATCAACTCAGATTCCTCGTACTCAAACAGCTCACAGGCCATCTCATTGGCCATCAGAATCTAGGCAAACAACAAGTACATGTAAGAAGTCAGTTATAATCTCAGACTACGAGGATCATCTCCTCCAGCAGCATCCCAATCAACTCAGATTCCTCGTACTCAAACAGCTCACAGGCCATCTCATTGGCCATCAGAATCTAGGCAAACAACAAGTACATGTAAGAAGTCAGTTATAATCTCAGACTACGAGGATCATCTCCTCCAGCAGCATCCCAATCAACTCAGACTTCCTCGTACTCAAACAGCTCACAGGCCATCTCATTGGCCATCAGAATCTAGGCAAACAACAAGTACATGTAAGAAGTCAGTTATAATCTCAGACTACGAGGATCATCTCCTCCAGCAGCATCCCAATCAACTCAGACTCCTCGTACTCAAACAGCTCACTGGCCATCTCATTGGCCATCAGAATCTAGGCAAACAACAAGTACATGTAAGAAGTCAGTTATAATCTCAGACTACGAGGATCATCTCCTCCAGCAGCATCCCAATCAACTCAGATTCCTCGTACTCAAACAGCTCACAGGCCATCTCATTGGCCATCAGAATCTAGGCAAACAACAAGTACATGTAAGAAGTCAGTTATAATCTCAGACTATGAGGATCATCTCCTTCAGCAGCATCCCATTCAACTCAGATTCCTCGTACTCAAACAGCTCACTGGCCATCAGAGCCAGCACACATGAACAATAATAGTTTTACTCCACATCAGTAAGACCTCCATTAAAAACCGTTCCAGTAAGGGTAATCTGACCAGCCATCCACAAAAAAAAAAAGGCTCTTCATTGGGATTTTAATGGAATTTCATCTGCCATTTTTCTCTCTTAATATCTTTAAAATAATTTTCTCATTCACATAAATATAAAAAAATATTTGCAACAACCTACTCTATTTCCTTTCTAACCCCAACAAATAATATTTTAAGGATGGCACGATATTTCAAAACTGTCCATAATATGTTGTAACTACTACACAAAGATAGTAAAACATAATGCTTGGAGTAAACAGGTTCATGTTACCTGAGGCACCTGACAACCCTCCTGACGAACAGCTGCAGCCGAAAGAGCAAAGCTGGATTTAAACCCTGCACTTCACTGGCCATGGCCTTCAGCTAAGGCGAGAAGAAGGCTTCAGGCAACTATCTGAGGGACCATAAGGATGGACTTACAAGGTACACGTGTATAGTTGTCCAAAATCAAAACATGAAAATTTTTAACCAGGTTTCACAACTTGCAAATTGCAATATCAAACCTGCTGTTAAATAAATGACTGACTGATTTGTGTTTGAATTCATTCCCCGCAACTTCCTCTCATGGAAATCAATGGGATCCCAATTTTGGAATGCTGTACATTCAAACTGTTCTTTAATCATTTAAACAAACCCCCTCAGAGATGACGTCTGGACAATTTGTTTTTCTTTCATATTCTTATTTGCCATTCTCCATGCATTCCTCTCACTTAAAGATGAAAACAAAATTCGAACTGTACATACCATAAATTTGACAAAAAGTATAACATGTTGTGAACCAAGGCAGTTGTGTTTTCTTAGTTACCCCTGATTAGAGGGATTAGCTCACTGAAGGGGGTTACCTACTGTCAACAGACATGCTTCTGGTAAATGTATATTGCCTCCTGCTATAAACTGTGCATAGCTGCTTGTGCTGACTACTCTAGCAGACCCATTAAGGAAACAACAGCTTTATTCACCCCACTGGGGTTCCATTGAGGGAGAGGTTTACACACACATTCTACTAGGTTGTTCTCAGACATGTCAAGATGAAACACCAATTTACACATTCATGGAGCATGATAAGTTATAAAATTTAACAGAAGTAGGTTGATATGTTCACATTTTAACTGAAAGCAGGACAATTCTTGATTAAAATTAATTGGTAAACAAATTAATGCTGAATTTTGTGCCCCTTCAGACATTTTGGTCTTTTTCTCCCTTTCTATTTTTGAGACAGCGGTGTGGTGAAATACTTTCATTTCTCGCTTATTTTTCAACATATTGCTATGAAACTTGGCACAAGTGTAGCTAAATATTAAAGCTAAAAAAAGAGTCCCACAAATTTTTGATATCTTTTCTTGTTTTAAAGATATTAGTAAATAACATCAAAGTTTCAAAAAATTTTACATTTTTGAAAGTTTTAACTTTCAATGATCACTCAGAACAACCTAAGATGGGTATTAACAATCTGTGGGATCATTTTTTAGTTCAATTAGTAAATTATCTACCTGGGGCCAAAAAAAATTGGCAAAATCTGAAAATTGGTAAAGAAAAAAATAGCATTTTGAAAAACTGCTCTGATTTTTTTCAAGCTTTCTCTTTATTCTGATTAAGAATAAAGTAAGGACAGTTTTAAAAGCTTTTTTGAGATAAGCAGTCCGTTAACTTTCAGAATCTATATACATATGGCCATATTTGATCACAATTTTGGGCTACATAATGCAAAATGTGAAATTTTGCTTACGAGGAGTTGTAGTATCATTAAGTAATAATTTTATTCTTTTATCCGTTCTGCTCCTTTTTTGGCTTTTTTGATTCCCCTAACTGTGACTTACATACAAAATCTAGGAAAGGGAACCTGTCGAACACCTGGAAGCAGGGCCTTGATGTCATTTTATTGACAGCACATGTTCCTTTCTCGGCTTATCACAATGCCTCCACATTAAAGACAGCATGAGGTCACAACAGAAACTGATAGATTCTAGCATTGCAGACGTAGCGCTACAATTACATTTTGACGTAACAATGGCTAAAGATCCTGCTTCACACTAGCATCCTGCTTCACACTAGCATCCTGCTTCACACTAGCATCGCCTCATCTGATTAAAAAATATGCCGCCTTGCCATTGGATTCCTGTTTGAAAAATGAGACTTACCTCTGGCTTAAGCAGACATTCAGAATAAAAGGCTGCATACCAAATCTTTAGTTTGCCTTAATATTTAACAACACAGGTTTTGTGTTAGATTCAGTCCGTCTTCCATACCTCTGAAGTTTGAGCATTGATAGTGAATATGGCTTTGTTGGGATTTCGTAGAGCTGTTGGAAATGAAATTCCAGACTGTCCTCCGCCCACATAGTTATAGAAGGACCAGCTTTCTCCTAGAGATGTGTTGGCAGTGTGGTCGGGAGAGTTGGAGAAACTTCCTTTGGAATGTCCAGCTGAAAAGCTTACATCATTCAGGCCAGTACCTGTGGAAAAAGGTTCAGTTTTATTTATTTGAATTTGTTAAAGCTACTCTGATCATAGTCTTCATTCTACAGCAAATAAATAAACACACATAAATATTTTATTTATGTATCTGATTGGAGTTTTACGCTGTACTGAAGAGTACCTCATTTATACGATGGCAGCCAACATTATTGTGTCTTCATGTGGCAAGTACATGCCGCCAAAGTGCTGTCGCCACTGGAGCATCATGCTGAAGACACCAGACATAGCACTTCACCCAGTCACATCATACTGACACCGGGCCAACCAGTCCTGCTTCCTCGCTCTAACCACTGATTGCTGAGCAGCAAGCGAGGCCACAACAAGTACCTGACCCGGGCATGAACCTGGATCTCCTGACCTAAAGGACGGATGCTCTAACCACCAGACCAACGAGGCAGTCTCATTTCATCAGTCTACCCTGCATGACCTAAAATTTTGTCCATGACAAAGTTGTTCATTTTTTTTTTACTCTGAGAATTCTACCAATATCAGTGCCATGAGGCTTATTTGGAGGGTTTATATGTATTTGCTTTATTTATTTATTTATTTGATTGGTGTTTTACGCTGTACTTAAGAATATTTCACCTATACGACGACAGCCAGAATTATGGTGGGAGGAAACCGGGCAGGGCCTAGGGGGAATATATGTATGCCGTACTGTTTGGAAGGCAGGAAAAATTTTTAGCCCCATATATAATAACTCATATGTTAATTTGCCTCTAAAAACACACTTTTGGGGACAAAATTTGAGGTCATTAAGGGTATTCTGGGTTGCCTTCAATGTTATAAAAAAAGAAAAATTTCACAACTTTTCAACATCAAATCAGACAACAACTCAAGACATTTACCATAAAAATTGGCAAAATCTGAATACCACTCTTGCGCCATTAACTGATGTAGCCTAGAACACATCAGACTAGATGCCAAAGAAACATGAGATGACCATTAATGTCTTGTAATACTAACTGTAATCTTCAAGAAAATTCAAGTACACATGCAGGTGCTCAGGGCAATCAACACCAATAACTTTTTCAAGACCTTCTCCACAAATTTCTAAATTCATGCCTTATTTGTGACTCTTCATTACTTGCATTAAGTATTTATGGCCTTTCAGGTTTTCTTTCCTTGTATATCTGTGCCACAGTTGTAGTACCTTTGAACAGAGACTTCCTAGTTTTGATGACAGGTGTGCTGTCATTCTTCAACTGGGGACGACAGGTTTTAGGATAGGACTGATTTGCATCAAAGGAGATATCCAGATGAGGCGTCAGTCCAAGTTGCTGCGCACGGTCTCGTCTCCCGGTGCGTATTCGGTCCAGAGGAGATGGGTACGATGGAGAACCAAACATTGTGCTGGTCATTAAATTTTAGCTTCTCTGTACACTTGTATTACACATCACTTCAGGCCTGAAAAATCAACGTTAGTTGATCTTATTCTAAATCTGTCCAGCATTAAAAATCTTTCACATATCCTCTAGACAGTACATGATGAAGTAATGTATTTAGGTTACAGTAAATCTTAGCAGTTTGACTGATGACCTAAAGCCTAAGGCCTATTCGTATTTTCTGCTCCGCTCAATTGTACAATTGCCATTAACAGAGCAGCAGTGGTCAAATCATCATTCATTTAAGAACAGTGGCCTTTTAAGTTTGAGGCCACAACTGTTTTCCATGACTAATCAGTGAGTAATACTTCAGACAAATACTTTCTGATAGGTATTTTCACTTTCTTGACATTTTTTTCTACAAGCTATTGTACATGGAAATACATGTACCATCCACAATGTAGAATTTCAACAAAATAGGTACTCAGTATTGTAAATATGTCACTGCTGGGCTAAGTCATATTCCCTTGAGTGGTGGTGACTTTCCTGAACTCAAATCTGTTAAAGAAGTTAGTGAAGTCAGACAGAAAGAGTTAGATCTTGCCACAATATGCTGAAAGAGAAGCTGATCAAGAGCATTTTCAGGGTGACAGTCACCTAATGTGGAAAATTTCCCATGGACTGCTAAATGTTACTTGTCCCAAGGTTTAAGAATGTATTATAACCAGAAAACTATTAAGCAATATAATATTGCTTTCTTAAATGCCTTCATACATGCCCTCAATAAATTTATACCATTATCAGATTAGCTGTCCTGAAGTCTGACATCTACTGAAAAAATTACAATCCCCCAAATAAGCAGCCTTACAAGGACAATGTCAGCTACAAACTAAGTGGTGCCTGACAAACTTCACATGTAAAGAACATAGGGATTATTCAAAATGCTGCTAGGATGAAACGCATTTCAAAATTTGTTAGCCGCGCCTTAAAACGTTATTTCACGCCTGAATTAAGATATTGACTTCAGCTAAAGATGCAAAGGAGCACAGGACACAGACATGACTACAAACAATACCAGACATTACAGAAAATTTTGTTGAGTGTCAAAAGGAATTTTCGTATCCAACCACCTGTGTTGTTGATGTTGCACAAACTTTTGTCTTCCAAAGGGGAATAGCGTCGAGCGAATAAAGCACCAAACGATAAGACACCGATCAGACTTTGGTTACTTAAAAGTGGTTGGATTAAAAAGAATTACACGTAATTAAAGACTACAGACGATGTTAAAACAAGTACTGTCGTCTGAATCAATAACAAAGCAGACATCGGCAAATATTTTCGAGACCTTTCAAAGTGGCGCTTTGAAGGATGGTCACAACTCGGCCTGGGAGCATTACGTAATACAATTTGAATCTGAGGCGATCAGTTTAGAATTTCACCGATGTAAATAAATATTTTGTTGTAAATTTGAGATTTATTTCTTAAGGGGACTTTGAAGAGAGAATTTTCAGAAATGTTTGTCTATTGTACTGATACATGAATTGTATTGGCTGAAATCACAGTTTATTAACGAATGATCCCTAGGTTAACCTGGGGTCATCGCGCATGCCTCATGCGGAAATTTGGCGGGAATGGTGGCCTTTCAAGGAAAGGAAAATGAGAGATAATTCCAACCCAGTAAATATCTCTTGAATTGTTGAAGATGGTAAGATCACACATCACGAAAGTTTAACATTTCGTGTGTTGAGGTATACAGGTGACGCAATCAGTGTTATCACTGGTCTTGGACTGTAACTGTCAACATCACATTGGTTGCCACAACTGACGAATTGTGCTCCTTCTCTAATTCAATGAGGCCTGAGTAAGTCAGTAAGTGTAGGCCTACATGTATATGATGTATTTTGCAGAAAGGCTTCAGCCAGCAGTATTTACATCGGTACTGTTATCAATGCTTGCACACTCAAGCAAACATTTATCCTTTTATAATATATGAAAGTATGCCAGCAACCTGCGGAGGGTCGTGGGTTCCTCCCGCGCTCTGCGCGGTTTCCTCCCACCATAATGTTGACCACCGTCGTTTAAGTGAAATATTGTTGAGTACGGCGTAAAACACCAATCAAATAAATACATGAAATTGTATACACTGTACACTTGATCAATTCATTCAGCTAGAGCTTGGAAGAAAAACTGGGCCTTCTTCGTCTTTCATGCCGGCCCTTGCTTTGATATTTTATAATGGCTTATGACAGATTCATACACCCCTTGACCATTTCCTTTTTAAGAGGTACATGTTGCAACGTAAGTGCTAGCTTACGATCACATTCCAGTCGTCTTCCATAAGCCTACCTTAAGCACCTCTGTACATCCCATGCTGTCCTCAGTGTATAGAGGTTGGGACCAATGAAAGGCGCCTGACTCATAGGCGTCAAAGCTGTCAATTTCAGGCATGTCATCACTGGTACATCCACACTAGGGTAAACCTGGTTGAAACTTGGACAGATTTTGGGTGCAAGTGGCAGTTCGAATGCATTTAATTCATTTGAAAAGATTAATAAATAAAGTGGTTGTCAGTGGCCTTGTACACTTCAAGTGGTTTGTATGCACAAGACTGGGAAAACTTTATGATGATAATGTTGTGTTGAGATACATATAAGACTTATTCTACATGTACATACACACAGGCAAGGTCTTATTTCACAAAATTGAATGAAATATAATCACAATATTATCTTATTATCTGTCTTTTTTTTTTTCAGGATATTCGAAAATTCTTTGGATCACCACCTGCCAGGAAGGCAGGTGGGTTGGAAAAAGTGAAAGAGACTAACAACAACAACAACAGCATTTCGGCAAAGAAAGTTGAGAAGATCTCCTCAGCAAGACACAGAGATGAGAAGAAAATTTGTGATAAAAGTAAAGATCACAAAGGTGACAAAGAGAGAAAAAATGAAAGCCACAAAAGAGACAAGAAAAAGTCCAGGAACTCTGATGAGTTCACAAAGATTGCTGATAAAGAAGAGAAAGTGAATCACAGTAAGAAGAGGAAACACTCTGATGATAAGGAGTCCAGTGCTAAGAAGAAACCTCTTCAGGTGGTAAGTCATTCTATTTATTCATTTTTTTATTTGTTTGTTAGTTTATGGAGCTTGTCATGGCTCAGTTAGTGCAGGGAGCTGTTCTCTTCCAGTGGCTTCATGCATGACGCCGCTATTTTGCCTGCTTAGTATCAACTTTTTATGATGAACATCTGAGATGGAGGTATTCACTAGCACATACAAATTCGTCCTGTAATCAGATTTTTTTGTAGCTAATTTCTTTTTAGAAACTCGCTTTGAACAAATCAGAAAAAATTTCATTACGAATATGTTAAAAACTGAATTTATTTCGTGAAAGCTAAATACAAATTTTGTCTAAAAGCTCAATTTCCTGATATTTCATGTGGTTACCACAACGAGAAAGTGGCTAGAGAAACCCCTGGTCATACCTTAACTCAGCGGAAAAGAATGGCTCCCAGTTAGTAAGGTGTGTGACCTCTCACATACGGGGTTTCATGAATCCCTGTGCAGCTTTGTACGTCACACTTGCCAAAAGACAATGGATGACTTTGTAGACCGGGCACTTTGTTTTCCTTCCAGCCCAGAAACTGACTATACAGAGGATACGTGAGAGGTTCCTGAGTATGACCCTAGGCAACAATCAATTTAACAAATAATAAATTAAACCATAGCTTTGTATCTTATTTATGTATTTAATTTCAAATGTCATTGCTAATTTTGAAGGTTACAAGATGATCAGTTTGGCTACATGGCCTATTATAATGGAAACTCTAATCCAAGTGTGTGGTATTCCTGAAAATTATTATTGTTGTTGTCCTCTTTTTTTTTCTATAATCATTATTATTAGTATTGAAAGGCTTTTATTTTCAATACATGTAAGTAAACCTGTGCTCACAGGTTACTCTCGGTGACAGTGATGATGAGTTTGATGAAGTTAAGAAACCTAAATCCAAAACAGGCAGGAAGAAAGGCATTGTGTACGATTCAGGTGAGTTAACAGAGGTATGGGAAGTAGGGTTCAGGTGAGTTAACAGAGGTATGGGAAGTAGGGTTCAGGTGAGTTAACAGAGGTATGGGAAGTAGGGTTCAGGTGAGTTAACAGAGGTATGGGAAGTATGATACATGTGAGTTGACAGAGGCATGGGAAGTAGGATTCAGGGGAGTTAACAGAGGCATGGGAAGTAGGGTTCAGGTGAGTTAACAGAGGTATGGGAAGTATGATACGTGTGAGTTGACAGAGGCATGGGAAGTAGGATTCAGGGGAGTTAACAGAGGCATGGGAAGTAGGGTTCAGGTGAGTTAACAGAGGTATGGGAAGTATGATACGTGTGAGTTGACAGAGGCATGGGAAGTAGGATTCAGGGGAGTTAACAGAGGCATGGGAAGTAGGATTCAGGGGAGTTAACAGAGGCATTTGAAGCACCATTCATATCAGTTAACAGTGGCATTTGAAGCACCATTCATGTCAGTTAAAAGAGGCATGGGAAGTACGATTCATGTCAGTGAACAGAGGCATGGGAAGTATGATTCAGGTGAGTTAACAGAGGCATGGGAAGTAGGATTCATGTCAGTTAACAGAGGCATGGAAAGTACGATTCATGTCAGTGAACAGAGGCATGGGAAGTATGATTCAGGTGAGTTAACAGAGGCATGGGAAGTACGATTCATGTCAGTTAACAGAGGCATGAGAAGTATGATTCAGGTGAGTTAACAGAGACATGGGAAGTACTATTCAGGTGAGTTAACAGAGGCATGGGGAGTAGGGTTCAGGTGAGTTAACAGAGGCATGGGAAGTATGATTCAGGTGAGTTAACAGAGGCATGGGAAGTACCATTCATGTCAGTTAACAGAGGCATGGGAAGTATGATTCAGGTGAGTTAACAGAGGCATGGGAAGTACGATTCATATTAGTTAACAGAGGCATGGGTAGTACGATTCATATCAGTTAACAGAGGCATGGGAAGTATGATTCATGTCAGTTAACAGAGGCATGGGTAGAGAGACTAGGGCTGTGATGATACAGTCAGCTCTTGAAAAATAAAAATGTTCTATTCCCATGTAAAGTTTGGCCATTGAAATGGCTCTTTAAGAAGTACTAAAAGGCCTTAAAAAGATAATTCTGATGCCTACTTCTAAATTTTTCTGATAAGACAGTCAAGCTTCACAAGAAAGCTTTTAAATAGCTCTGAAAGGCGGGTGAATAAATCGCAATCAAGCCAAATATGTCATTTGAAAAACTAAACTGGCTGCTGACATACAAGTAAAAAAATCTTTAGTAGGTTTTATGAAGTTTATGCACCAGCCAAAATGGGAAATAAATAGATTCTATGTTGTTATTAGATTCAGAAGAAGAGGAGTCTGTGCCTAAGAAATCAAAGAGGAAGGGCTCTGAGTATCAGTCTGTGGTGCTGGTGGACTCAGGTATGTTATTTGTGCATGAAGTAGACCAGAACTTCTGTTGCGAAATCACAAAATGCTGTGGGGGTTCAATCCTCAGCTTTGAAAAGGGATTTTGTCTCCTAGCGTCATGGGAACAGTGAAAAGGCTCATGCACCTTGAAAAGTCCTTGAAAGACATGGAATTTGAATTTAAAATTTCCTAGCCATGAAAATCAATTTGTGTGAAGGACACTAAATTTCTTGGGAAGTCCTGGAATTGCATGAAATGACGGCAAAAATTTCACATTCCCAATAGTTTTCCTTTTTATAAATTTGACATTTCAGCTGACAGGAAAATATTTGCAAATGGCTAAATGGTAAAATGTCTGCCAAAAAATGAAAAGCGCCATGAAGTGATGAGGGTCAGCAAAATGGTAAAGAATGTCCTTGCAAAGTCATAGAATTCTATCTCAAAAGGTCCTGGAAAGCCATGGAATTTATCAAGTGTTGTTGCTACATACATGTACAGATGTTCACGGGTGAGAAAATTTGTCAGTAATTGCC
Source organism: Acanthopleura granulata (assembly GCA_016165875.1). NCBI lineage: Eukaryota > Metazoa > Mollusca > Polyplacophora > Chitonida > Chitonidae > Acanthopleura > Acanthopleura granulata. The sequence continues at coordinate 263,462 of JABBOT010000044.1, forward strand.
AGAGGCCGGTGGATTGTGTCAAGCAATTTAATTCTCATCCCCGATAAATTATTTTAAAAGGTGTGAAACTCTCTTCACAGATTTCAAGGTGTTTATGAAGGTGGAAAAAGTGTAACTGTACTTTGAAAACGATTGACGTGACACACAGGAGATGTGTCAGGTACAAGGTGAAGGTCGGCTCACCCACAAACCTGACTGTCATTCATGCAAGAATTTCTGGAGTATTGCATTTCAACATCAGTCAAACATAACATGTCTGCAAACAGGTGCTTGACATTTTCAAAAGCAACCCTTTGGTGAAAGTGGTATGAAGCAGGAGACGTTTGTCCAGTAATATATGTAACATGGACAACATGGTCATACCGTTTCTTCAAGGACATTTTCAAAATGTCAGGCACCTAATTGCAGGGTTGATATAACAAATGTAATTTCAGATGAGGACTGCCGTAAAAAAACCAGGGCCTCGCCGCTAAAGTCATTCATGAAGAAAACCCCAAGTAAGCCTGTGGCCGAAATGAAGAAGAAGGTGGAAGAGCAGGCAAAGCGTACTCCTGTCAGTGCTGCTGATTTCTTTGGAGAGGGCAGTGTCAAGAGAGTGGAGAGGAAACCTGCAAGTAAAAGGAAACTTGTAAGTTTATGCAAATGTCTCTACCTTCCTTAGGCAACAGGATAGTGTTAAGGTCATTGTCTGAGTTGCAAGTTTGACCTCACAGGTTTTTTGACAGTATGTAAGTTGTATTTATTGTATATTGGGAAAAATGTTGTGGTTACCCTCAGGCTTTGCATCGCATCCTCCAACCATACTTGTAAACAGTTTCTTTTGTCAGAGCACGACAAACTTTAAGGTTTCAAATTTGAAGGTTCAGGGTGGACATCTGCGTGTAGTGTGTGGGAAGGTTCAGGGTATGTAAGGTGTGGGAAGGTTCAGGGTGAACAACTGTGTGTAGTGTGTGGGAAGATTCAGGGTATGTAAGGTGTGGGAAGGTTCAGGGTGGACATCCGTATGTAAGGTGTGGGAAGGTTCAGGGTGAACAACTGCGTGTAGTGTGTGGGAAGATTCAGGGTATGTAAGGTGTGGGAAGATTCAGGGTATGTAAGGTGTGGGAAGGTTCAGGGTGGACATCCGTATGTAAGGTGTGGGAAGATTCAGGGTGAACAACTGTGTGTAGTGTGTGGGAAGGTTCAGGGTATGTAAGGTGTGGGAAGGTTCAGGGTATGTAAGGTGTGGGAAGGCTCAGGGTGAACAACTGCGTGTAGTGTGTGGGAAGGCTCAGGGTGAACAACTGCGTGTAGTGTGTGGGAAGGCTCAGGGTGAACAACTGTGTGTAGTGTGTGGGAAGGTTCAGGGTATGTAAGGTGTGGGAAGGTTCAGGGTGAACAACTGCGTGTAGTGTGTGGGAAGGCTCAGGGTGAACAACTGCGTGTAGTGTGTGGAAGATTCAGGGTGAACAACCGCGCAGTAGTGTGTGGGAACTGTCCAGGGTGGCTAAGTGTGGGAAGGTTCAGGGTATGTTCAGGGTATGTAAGGTGTGGGAAGGCTCAGGGTGAACAACTGCGTGTAGTGTGTGGGAAGGCTCAGGGTGAACAACTGTGTGTAGTGTGTGGGAAGGTTCAGGGTATGTAAGGTGTGGAAAGGTTCAGGGTATCTAAGGTGTGGGAAGGTTCAGGGTATGTAAGGTGTGGGAAGGCTCAGGGTGAACAACTGCGTGTAGTGTGTGGGAAGGCTCAGGGTGAACAACTGCGTGTAGTGTGTGGGAAGGCTCAGGGTGAACAACTGTGTGTAGTGTGTGGGAAGGTTCAGGGTATGTAAGGTGTGGGAAGGTTCAGGGTGAACATCTGCGTGTAGTGTGTGGGAAGGCTCAGGGTGAACAACTGCGTGTAGTGTGTGGAAAGGTTCAGGCTGACCACCTGTATGTAAAGTGTGGGAAGGTTCAAGGTGAACAACTGCGCATAGTGTGTGGGAAGGTTCAGGGTGAACAACTGCGCATAGTGTGTGGGAAGGGTCAGGCTGAACACTTGCGTGTAAGGTTTGGGAAGGTTCAGAGTGATCACTTGTGGGTAATGTGCGAGATGGTTCAGGGTGTACACCTGTGTGTATTGTGTGGGAAGGTTCAGGGTGAACACCTGTGTGTATTGTGTGGGAAGGTTCAGGGTGATCACCTGTGTGTATTGTGTGGGAAGGTTCAGGGTGATCACCTGTGTGTATTGTGTGGGAAGGTTCCGGGTGAACACCTGTGTGTATTGTGTGGGAAGGTTCAGGGTGAACACCTGTGTGTATTGTGTGGGAAGGTTCAGGGTGAAAACCTGTGTGTATTGTGTGGGAAGGTTCAGGGTGAACACCTGTGTGTATTGTGTGGGAAGGTTCAGGGTGATCGCCTGTGTGTATTGTGTGGGAAGGTTCAGGGTGATCACCTGTGTGTATTGTGTGGGAAGGTTTAGGGTGAAAACCTGTGTGTATTGTGTGGGAAGGTTCAGGGTGATTGCCTGTGGGTAATGTGCGAGACATTTCAGGGTTAATACCTGTGGGTAATGTGTGGGAAGGTTTATCAGTTACTTGCCAGGGGCCTCCATGGCCAAAGTGGTTAGCACACCAGCGCAACGCAATGATCCAGGTGCCTCTCACCAATGAGGCCATAGTGACTTTAATTTCAGCTCTAGCTGGCTTCCTCTGCAGCCGTAACGTTGGAACGTCTGCCAGCAACCTGCAGATGGCCGTGAGTTTCCCCGGGCTCTGCCCAATTTCCTCTCGCCATAATGCTGACCGCCATCGTATAAGTGAAATATTCTTGAGTGTGGTGTAAAACGCAAATCAAATAAGTGAGAGTTATTTGCCTAATGCCACTTGTTTGCGCCAGTATTTCTGGTGTCCTCCTCCTATAAAAACTGAAGTCATTTTTCCAAAATTATTGCTCTTTTATGTTGGGATGAAGAGATTGATGTAAAACTCGTATTTCTGTTTGTAGGAAGATAATTCCGAACCTTCAAATAATGTTGATAATGAAATTCATGATGATGCAGATTTTGAGAAAACATTAGAACAGCTAGATGAGGAAAGTCAGAAGTCCAAGAAGGTAAGTTGAAAGAGTTGAAAGTCCAAGTATTTGTTTTCGTTCTTGCGTTGTTGTTGTTTTTGTTTTTTGTAGAGGGACATTATAATCTAACTCAACTTTCAACTTAAGAAATTTCTTATTGATTTCTGCCCTGTAAACAAGTATAAATCAAATCACACCTGTTAAAGAGGTAGACAATCTCAGACCTTAAACTGTTTCAGTCTTTTTACCGCAGTTATTAAAACCATCCAACTTTGGCATGTGAAAGAGTCTCCTACCAGATAACATAGGATGATAAATTCATGTTGCTACATCTTAAGTTCCAGTCACACAAGTATCGATCTAGTTCAATGTAAACAACTTTAGCAAAGCAGTCACACTGGTATGGTTAAACCGGTTTGGTCTGGTTTACCCCAGTTTCTTGTGATTGGATGCATTGATCATGAGGTGCCTTCCTCATTCAGTTCCAATTACCAGACAAGTTTCCAGCACATTGAAGCTCGGTTTTTATGCAAATTCTTTTCATACGTGTAGAAGTTAAGCTATATCTAGTGAAATAAAATAACAGTAAACATGTATTGTTCGCCCCAGCAGTAAATCACTGCTCAATGAGGCCATATTGATAATTTAACTCGTACAAGTTTTGATTGGAACAAGGTTTGTTTAGTGTTGAACAAATCGCAGTGAGGCCGAAGGTTAAACGTTAAATCTTAACATCCTTACATTATTCATTCTGGCTTCCTCTTCGGTCGTTCACGGGAAGATCCTCCAGCAGTCTGTGGATGATCATGGGTTTCCCAGCCTGGTTTCCTCCCACCATAATGCTGACCGCTGTCATATAAGTGAAACACTCTTGAGTTAAACACGAATCAAATAAATAAATAAACAACTTTACTGACCATAGAAAAACTTATCTGTAGTCAACGTTTTGATGAAAGCTTTATCCCTGCTGTGCACAGCTGATCATCCCCTGACCTGTGAGGTTGGCAGGTATCAGTCCTAGCTGTCCTTATTTTGACAAAAACTTTATAGTAGGAAGCCCGTTTTACGAGGAGGATGTCACATTGTGTTAAACATAACTACTATGGCGAGGTATCAATTACATTTGACATAACCTTTTCCCCAGGCACTGCCAGGAAAGGTGCATGCCATGGCCTGCTGGTTAAAGGCACTTGTGTTTCAATTTCTAGGACACACCAGATGCAGATTCAAAACCGTCCCTGGACAGGGAAAGTTTTGACCAAGCGCGTGTGGCATTTGTGTAATCTAACATTTGGTGTAGACACTGGTCAACCACTAATATGATGTGCATATCTCTACATCACAAGTGGGAAAGTTGATTAGTAACTTGCCCGAGTTCAGTGGCTTGCGTTTGTTATTCTGATTTCCTCTTCCCGTAAAACCATCTGCCATCCTATAGGAGAAAATATTGAGTTTGGTGTTAAACACCAGTAGTAAATACTAGTAAATAACTGTGTAAAGCCATGATGTTTGTTAAGTATCTGCCTAAGCAAATGACACGACCGTGTTGTTATAAGTCATGAGGTTTGTTAGGTGTCTGCCCAAGTCGATGATAGGACTGTGTTGTTATAAGTCATGAGGTTTGTTAGGTGTCTGCCCAAGTCGATGATAGGACTGTGTTGTTATAAGTCATGAGGTTTGTTAGGTGTCTGCCCAAGTCCATGATAGGACTGTGTTGTTATAAGTCATGAGGTTTGTTAGGTGTCTGCCCAAGTCCATGATAGGACTGTGTTGTTATAAGTCATGAGGTTTGTTAGGTGTCTGCCCAAGTCCATGATAGGACTGTGTTGTTATAAGTGAAGAGGTCTTGAGTATGCCATTAAACGCCAGTCAAATACATTTATATTAATATTTTGTGTTGCAGACAAAGATAGAATCTGCTTCTTCATCTCCGGAGAAAGAGACCTCTCTGTGTAAGTTGTATTTTCTTATTCCTCAATAAACTGGTTCTTGTAATTTGAGGCTTCTCCAGTGCTCACATTTTGTATTGGCCTTGGCGACTGTTCTAAAAGGTTGACACAGCATTCTTATGCCTGTTTGAGAAGACTGCTTATGTTCCACTTATGTGGCATGCAAGTCATACCTTGAAAATGTTGTCAGGGATGTGCTTCCCAAAGAATGATGGCTTACTGTTGTTGAAGGACTATGATTGCAAGAGTGACCTGTACACTATGAGGTTTTTGTGATGTGTTGTGTGGCTAGAGGGCTGTGTTCTGATGGGTACAGGATGTGTGAGTTCACTGCTTGTCAGGCCTTGGTGATAATAAACATCCGTTTTGCAGTCTAAAGTTTGTTGAAGACCAGTGTTCTTCAACCAGCGCCACTTCGTATCTTTGTGTCACGTGTGAAAGTTCATCCATAGCTTGCCACAGTGTGGTGGTTTTACTTCAGGCAATCTGATGCCCACCACCCATAATGCTTAAGGTATGCTTATTGTATAAGTGCAAACTTCTTGACCATGGCATTAAGCGGCAATCAAATAAATAAATAAATTTGTTGTGCTTGTGTGACTTTTGAGTGTATTTCTTATAAGAAATTTCATTGAAATTAGCTCTAATATGTTTTAACTAAATTCATTACCACAGCAAGATCTTCACTGTCGAATAAACTGTCATCTTTGGCGAAATCATCGAAAGTGATTGTAGAAGAAACCCCCGAGAAAACAGCACCTGTCAGCCGAAGGTCAAGTCCAAGAAAGTCTGTGTCTACACCTAATAAACAGGAGGTAAACCTTTGCATAGTGAGGAATGCTTTGAATACATTACTGTATTTGACCCATACTTACATCCATGTCTCAGTTACTTATTTTATCTGAGTGCTTGATGGTCTTAGAAGATAGGGTATCATGTCGGGGAAATCAGAACCAAAAGTAATATTTTGTGACTTTTATTTGCCTGGAAGTCGAAAACAGCAGCTGAAGACAAAATGTAATTAACAGCTGTAGGACAACACATGTGAAAGATTCGATTTAATTATTTATTTGATTGATTTTTTATGCTGTTGTCAAGAATATTTCAGTTATATGACAGCGCTATGGTGGGAAGAGACAGGGCAGAGTCTGTTGGTCATCCACGGCCATCTGCAGGCTGTCGGTGGACCTTCCCATGTATGGTGGGTGTGGAAGTCAGCATGAACTGAACTTGAATTCACAGTGACCACCTTGGTGAGAGACTCCTGGGTCATTGCTCTACACTAGTGAGCTAATCCCCTTGCCCTCCAGATGTGAATGAAAAGTAAAGGCTATAGTCAGTCAGTATATTATACCATTACTTTTAGTAAACGGAAATTATATAAATGGACTGAAAAAGTATTTCCTTGAAATTCAGAAAAAAACAGTCTTGGCTGAATTGTATTTTGTTTTGAAATATCTTTGACAGGGGTGAAGTTTGTGACATGATCCAACTGTGAGAGATCAGACTGTTTCAGACTATATGTTTCTTCATTGTGTTATCCTTCAGATGATAGAGTCGGAGACCAATACGATATGTCTCAAGATGGATTATCTTTATTTGTCCAGGACAAAACACGAGCAAACTAGCTGTGACAAAAGCTCATACCATCTTGCACTCAGATCCCTCATTAGTGAATGGCCTATGTTACATGACTGCATGTCAGAAAAAATATGGCAGACAGTAAGAGTGAAGAAGAAAGAAGTAAATATTTGCAGTTCGACTGTGTTAATATAATCATTGTTCTGATCTTGACCAGACACCTAGTAAATACGAGGCGAAGAAGACGTCCCCAGAGACCAGTGGAGGACAAACCAATGCCAAGGTGAGTACAGTAGTGGTACTGATAGTTAATCCATGTTTTGAAATGATTTTATTTGTTTAAATAAATTTTGATTTATGCAAAAACATTTCACGTATATGATGCCGGTTTTCTTCATTTAACCACACTGCTGACATTTGAGTAAAAAATTCAGATGTTAAACACAAGCCTGTGAACGTAGTCCATGCTTATGGGAGTAGGAAACTGGGCAGTCTGCGGGAAACAAGCCTGCGGATTCCACATATCAGCGGAAACTATTTTTTGGTTCCATGCTTTATGTTGATGGGAACCAGTGGGAAACACAATATGGATTCCGTGTCTAATCTTCTTCGGAAACAGTTTCTTCTTCTATTCGGAACAAGAGGTTCATTGAATGGATGAAGGAGCCCTCTTGTTCCGTAGTGTAACGCCCACATTACCTCTGTCAAGATATGTATATGCTCTAAAAGGCAATATGAAGATGTTTGTGGATTCCAAATGAACAATTTTAATTAGTAATGCATGAGAGCACAAAAAAATACCTCATATTGTAATCGAAAAACGAAATGATTCTTTTCCTGTCTTGTTCATCACAAACACTTCACAGGGGATATGTTATAATTCCAGAGTCACAGAACTTGTAATGTAACAAACCCTTTCTCTTCTTTATGAAGGCCTAATTTTTGTCACACAACACCCCCTATTTATATTAACAAATAATATTGGCTGTTCCATTCAATAAAAAAATCCATTAGTTTCCTCCAGGTAGAAAACGCCTGGACATCTGGATATGTAGGGTTAGGCTTGAAAACTTTTTGTTTTCTTTCTATCCTTGGTTGTCCAGTACACCACAGGAGTAAACAGCACATTACTGTTGGATACTGAGTGGTTCAAATTTCCGCAGGAAGGCTGTGAAGCTTCGACAGGATAGTCAGTGTGTCTGAGATTAGCACTATATATTTAAAGAGCTACTTTGGTGTCAAAACTTCTGTGTCTTGAAAGCAAGGTGAATTGATAAAGACTGGGATAGTCTGAATTGCTTTCCTAAATTGTGAAAATATTGCAGTGAATTAAAACCGATGTTATACGTTTCATCAGAATATATGGAAACAAAATATTTGTGTCGATTCCAATTTGCCTGGTGTGACGTCAGCCACAAACACATGACGTCATCAATCACTGACGTGTATACACATATGATGCTGCCCTTTCAAACGCTCTTGACGTCATCCCAGCATAAATGCCTTACTCGTCATGTGCCTAATTTGACGTCATACGGGAATTTTATCACTTCAGGAAAATTTTACAAACACAGCCAAAGATTTTGTTTTCAAGGAATCTTCAGTTATATGGGTTAAATAGTGTTATTCATCCAAATCCTTTTGAAACATGGTGTTAGGCTTACTCTGTAGGATTTCTTTCATATCGTAATATTTCCACGCAGTTTGTATTCTGACCAGAGTGGCACTTTAAATGGTGTGTGACCTAAACCTTATGGTGCTCACAGAGGTCACGGGACATAGGATAAACCATAAACTAGGTACCCATGGATCTCACTCGCTAAAACTGTAACCAGATTCAAGTCACATCCAACTGTCCATTGACCATCAAAAGTAGTTTACAACTTCATAAACTTTACTTTGTAATGTGCAAACTTGACAATACCAGGAGGCTATCTGACAGAACATAAACAAAGTAACACCCGTGCTCCGCCGGCCACCGGCTTGAAGTGAATACTGTTCATCTGAATTGGAAACGTACTTTCGGTTCCGTGGTTGTGTCATCACGATACAGACACGCTACTGGTAACTGGCGTTTCTGTGAAATCTTCAGGCTTGGTTTGTCAGCTAGGTTAGATTACACCTGACTGAAAGGTGCAGCCATACTAGTGGAAAGTGAAGGGTGGACCGAGGACAGAGAAATTACAAATGAAGCAAACTAAGTAAAACTTGAGAATTGTGTACCTGTGTAAAAATATAAGAGGAAAAATATGTTATGTGAACTCAGTGAAAGTGTAATTATTATATATATCAAATTTTAATGTTAAAGACCCTGGTGGATGAGCATTGCAATACCTACTCTGTACTAGGGTTCAAAAATTGTATCCTCTGAAAATGATATTTACCCATGGTTGTAAGTGATTAACTGATGATTAGTACTTTAGTTCAGAAGGTTTGTTCGGTACCTGGTGAAAGATGCGTGGTTTACTCCAAGTACTCGGGTTTTCTTCTCCATTAAATTTTCTGCAAGCAACCACATGTAACTCTCATTATTGAAAATGATCAAATCATCAATGGACGAATTAATGATTGAATAAGGCTTTATGCGAAATGTGTCAACATTTGAGATATGCCTTCAGGTCACATGTCCTATCTATGGCCTTTTCTTTTGCCAGACTCCATCTCCTGGGAAGTCTCCTGTGGAGAGGAAAGGCAGCATTGGTTACCGTAATTATCTGAACAGGGAGGGGCCAAAGTCGTTAGGATCCAAGGAAGTACCAGAGGTGACCTTGACTTTGTGTACAATGAAACTCAGTTTCCTCCCACCATAATGCTGGCCTAAGTGAAATATTCTTGAGTATGGCATAAAACACTGATCAGGACCTCTGTGGTTCAGTTGGTTAGTACGCTAGCGCAACGCAATGACCAAGAAGCCTCCCACCAAAGCAGGCGCTGTGAGTTGAAGTCCAGATCATGTTGGCTTCCTCTCCGGCTTTACGTGGGAAGGTCAGCCAGCAACGAATGGTCGTGTGTCTCCCCGGGCTCTGCACGGTTTCTGGCCGCCATCATATAAGTGAAATATTCTTGAGTGTGGCGTAAAACAGCAATCAAATGAATAAAAAAAGAAAACTGACCATGTGCGGGATCAGTTAAAAAAGTCATGACAGATGGCCATTTTATCGGGGTCCATATACTAGTTATGACAGATGGCCTGTTTATGGTGGTCCACATACTAGTCTTGACAGATGGCCGGTTTATCGGGGTCCACATACTGGTTATGACAGATGGCCGGTTTATTGGGGTCCACATACTAGTTATGACAGATGGCCGGTTTATTGGGGTCCACATACTAGTTATGACAGATGGCCTGTTTATCGGGGTCCACATACTAGTTATGACAGATGACCGGTTTATCGGGGTCCACATACTAGTTATGACAGATGACCGGTTTATCGGGGTCCACATACTAGTTATGACAGATGGCCAGTATATTGGGGTCCACATACTGGATCACCTTTTTTTCACAGTAAAGGAGAGAAAGCAAATATAGATCCAGTATAACTTAAGATCTACAGTTGTTTTCAGACAAAAGTATGCATAGAGCGTGCATTGCAGGGACTTGGCATAGCAAACAGGTGGTTTGTTTTTCCTTTTGGATTTAACCCAAAACCCAATCTGTGGTTCGAGCATCCTGTTACTGTATGAGCCTTTCTCCGGTTGGCATCAATTGAGTATGGATGCCTGACAGGTAGCGGTCCTCTTTAGTCACAGCCAAGTTTTTGACTGAACATCATTATAGTTAGTAAAAGAAGTTTAACAAACGTTTATTAGCACGAATGCTGTAGTTCAAGGGATAGTGGATGTAAGCCATTGTGTTCGGCTTTGTTGGCTGGCTTCGCAACTGCAGGAGAGGTTGTGGACATATGCTGCACAGACAGACAGACAACATGCGATACAGTGTGGATTTTCTCAGGGCAGATCAGTGCTCTTTTGGGATATACTGATTTTTTCGCAATTTAACAGTGTACTTTGTTCTCCAAAGAATTTGTTGCCACAATATGGCTGAGATAATGCAGTGTACTTTGTTCTCCAAAGAATTTGTCGCCACAATATGGCTGAGATAATGCCAATATAGCATAAAGCTCTGATTGTTCATTCTTAAGAATTGGAAATATGACTATCCTGTGTATGTTGAAGATCAGCAACATGGCTCCCCTCAGCTTGTAAGGCCTGCTATAAGATGAAGTGTCAAAGCGTTATTGTTATTAGAGATGACACTTTCTGGATATAGCACAGGTTCTAGTGCTGAAAATTGGACTACTAAGACTGCTCTGAGTTTCAAACCAGTAACCTCAGAGTGTGGCACCAAATCATAAGCAATACATGTCAGCTGTCTAGAAGACTCACCCAACCAAGCAAGCTACAAAAATAGAAGGTAGCTGACCAATAGACTTTACCCCTCCGATGGTCGAATGACACAGTTCCCTTAGCTAAATATATCTGATTAGTAGACGTCATTTTGAAAGTGGATTTAGGTAATGGTATTATCGTTATTAGAGGTCATAGTTCCTAGATATAGAACAGGTTCTAGTGGTGAAAATATATCCAGACAGTCTGATCTCTAATAACGACAATACTGTCAACTTAACTTCACTTTCAAAATGACATCTACTAGTAAAGTGTGACATTTATTGACAAGCATTTGGCGATTAGATTTGTTTATCAATGCCCTGTTTTCTTTGTTATAGGGTGAGCCAAACTGTTTGGAAGGGCTGACCTTTGTCATAACTGGAGTTTTGGAATCGTTTGAGAGAGATGAAACAAAGAGTATGTTAGAGAAATACGGAGCAAAAGTCACACAGTCTCTGAGCAAGAAGACAAGTTACATTGTCGTTGGCAGAGATGCAGGCGCATCCAAAATTAGTAAGGTATGGAAAACTGATAATAGATTTATCAAGAATTATTTCATTAGATCAGGGATCAATCCCGGGCCTGGTCATAACAAAGATTTTAAAAACAGTATTTGCTAGATGTTAGAGCAAGGAAACAAAACCAAAAAAGTGTCAGTGTAATGTGACTGGGTGGGGTGTCATGTCTCTTGTCTTCGGCATGATGTTCCATCTTCACTTTAGCAGCAAGGGTCCCTGAAACTCCAGAGGGAAAGGGAGATGCACGCATCATACGTAACCTCAGGTCTGGGGAAATATGAGACGAACAGAAAGACCCTCACCCCCAAACCTAGGGAGATTGAGTATGAACTGCACTCAAAAGACCTACAGCTCCTGATCGAGATGTGTGAGAACCACCCCCATTGCGAAGTATTTCTTTTGACTGGTAGTGAAATTCCAAACTCAAGAGGTCAGCTATAAAGCTGCTCTGAATGGCAACAAAGAGGCAACACGGCTGGAGTGCATTTGGTTTGCGATTTGCAGAAATATTTAACACCTGCAGACAAAAGATTAAAACAGGCGAAGGATTGTCGACGTGCAGTTTCAGATTATGGATTATTTGGGATTTTTATGCTCACCCGAACACACTTTCTCTGCCAGACAAGCCAAAAAGAGGATTTGCTTGCCCGATGCTGATTCAACTTGCATTTAGCATGCAGACAAGTGTTAAATTACACCACTGATACTAGAACCTCTCAGGAGTAAAATTTGGTCCAATTTTTGTTATTTCACATTCTCATTCTCCATTCCTCTATCTGTCCTCTCACTTAAAGATGAAAACCAAATTGGAATTGTAAATACCTTAAATTTGACAAAAAGCATAACATAGCATATTGTGAACCAAGGCAGATGTGTTTTCTTAGTTCCTCAGTATTAGGGGGATTAGCTCACTGAAGGAGGTTACCTGCTGTAAATAGACATTCCCCTGGTAAATGTGCATTGCCTCCTGCTATAGCCTGTGCATGGCTGCTTTTGCAGGCTATGCTAACAGACCTAGTAACTAAAACAGTAGCCTTAATCACCCCACTGAGGTGCTTTTGGAGAAGGGTTGATGAACACATTCTAGCAGGCTTTGTTCAGAACTGTGAAGATAGAACAACAATTTACGCTTTCATGGAGCATAATAAGTTTTAAAATTTCACACAAGTAGCTTGATATGTTTGCATTTTAACCTTAGCTGGGACAGTTATGGATTAAAATGAATTTGCAAATGAATTAATGACGACTTTTGTCACACAAAATGCTCCTCCAGACATTTTGGTCTTTATCTCCCTTTCTGTTTTTGAGATGGTTGTGCAGTGAAATACTTTCATTTCTCACTTATTTTTCAACACGATACGAAAATTGGCACACACGTAGCTAAATACTTAAGCTAAAGAACACTCCCCCCAAATTTATCTATTTTTCCTAGTTTTAAAGATATTAGTCAGAGAATGTCAAAGTTTGAAAAACTTTTTCAATTCTTGAAATTTTTAACTTTAAATGATCACTCAGAACAATCTAAGGTGAATATTAAAAGTTTAGTTTAAATAGTAGACTGTCCACTTGGGGGGAAAAAATTTGAAAATGTTGGAAATTGGCGAAAAATTAGTATTTGGAAAAGAGTTTTTTCCAACTTTCTCTTTGTTTTAATTAATATTATAGTTGGGTGTGTTTTAAAAGCCTTTTTGGAATCAGCAGCCATTTAGCTTTCAGAATATATATACATATGGCCATATTTGATCGCTATTTTGGGCTGTGTAAGGCAAAATGTGAAATTTTGCTTATGAGGGGTTCTAGTATCCTTAAAACCGAGAGCAAAGCAAATGGTGGCCCAGTAAGAGCAGCGAGGCAGCAGTTCAATCACAGAGGAAGCTAGCGTGCCTGAGTGACGAGCACCCAGCGCCGCCACAAACCATACGAGAGGAGGTGGCCTACCACTGTCAACCCCAACAGAAGCTCCAGTGCCAGACGTGCAGCCTGGAAGCCATAAGAACACATCAACTTGACTGTGTGATGGACTGTATTCTGCCCGGCTTGTCTGGGATTTATCCTATCTATGTGTATATAAAAATTGTTGATGACAAGTATACAGCAAAGACTGAAAGTTATTAGTATTTTTGTAGTTTGCAGTATACGTGCATTCATTTCAGGCAGAGCAGTTAAAGACAAAACAGCTTGATGAAGACGCAATGTTAGAACTTATCAGAACCCTACCAGGCAAAAAATCAAAGTATGAAATTCAAGCTGAAGCGGAATTGAAAAAGGTATTGTGTACTTTCTTGTTAAATTTGCCAGATGAAATGGATGTGTAAAGTATATGTTTTGTAGCAAGTAAACACAAATTAAAGTTTTCTGTATAGTCAGTAGTTGGTCAGGAAATTGAGTAGCCTGCAGTCAAACTTGTCATGAAGTCAGCCTTGACAGCAGTCAAAACACCTGTTTGGAGGAAGATGCAGGATAGTAGAATTCAGCTGGTCTCGTTAAACTTCACCATTGATGTTATTCCTTAAATTTATAATCATTTACAATTGATTTATGACATTGGTGTTTGTATGTTTAGGAAAAATCTGAAACTCCAGCTCCGTCCACACCTAAAGTAGAAAAAAAGTTGCAGGTATTCAAGACTTCCTCTACAAAGAATGTGCACAAGACAGAAACTCTTAGCCAATCAGCATCAGTGAAAGAAGAGAAGACTGCACCATCCACCCAATCAGAACCATCGTTACTTTGGGTGGACAAGTACAAGCCAACCTCTTTGAAGAAGATCATTGGTCAAACCGGTGACAAAAGCAATGCTAACAAGCTCTTTCATTGGATAAAGAACTGGCACAAAAACAGGGCCCTGGGAAAGAAACCCTCAGGTTAGTGTTCGAATCAATGGTTATAGCTGAATGCCACATGGGCAGTATGTGAGTCTTGTCATGGTGAGGTTAGTGTAGGAAGATGAATGGTAAAGTATACATTGCATACATGCAGTTCTTGCAGCTGTGAAATTTGAGTGAAGCAGGACCTTGAGCCATTGTTACATCAAAAGTTGATTGTAGAGTGTCTGCAATGTATCAGTCTCTGTCGTATAATCGGGATGTGTTTAATGTGATGTCATTTTAATGAGCCAGGAAGGGAATGACGTCAAGGTCCTGTTGCCAGGCATTTGACAGATCTCCATTCTCATGACTGAGGGTTTTATTGATAGAAAGGTGTTTTGAATGATTTAGCACAAAAACAAATACTTTATGAGTTTTACTTGCTTGTAAACATGCACAAATGAAATTTTATGACAGTTACATGTACCTTGTGTATTGAAAATCTTGAACTTGGCATGAAAGACCAAACAAATTAATCAACTGCTTGTATGAGACTCTCCAAAAGGAGTGTAAACTTCCACCACAACTTAGCTTCCTGCACAAAATCTTCTCGTTCAGATCCCCATTTTGATCACCTCCAGAATGCAAGACCAATCTGTGCACTCCAGTGAAATTCGTGACTGACAGATATTGGGTGGAGGTGGTAATATGTTATAAAAAAATCTTGTTATTTAACTGTGATCTTTACCACAAACAGTTTTATATGACAAGAAATGAAAGCAGTTAAATGTACAACCTCTCAGCCCACATAACATTACATGTAGCACCTGTAAATCCGAGCGTTGTTTTGTGCAGGAGGATTTTTCGGAAAGGACGATGGTTCAGGGTTCCGGGCAGCTCTTTTATCGGGACCTCCTGGGGTGGGCAAAACTACCACAGCCACGCTCGTCTGTCAGGTGAGTAGGAATCTTTCTGTGGCAGAAAGTTTGTGACAACACTTCATTACTGATAACTGATTTTCCAACAAAATTGTGAGTTCCAGTATTCATGTGGTCGCCTGGAGCTAATGTCGGGAAACTTTGCTAATCTGTTTTCTTGTAACTTTTATGAAAAAAAGAGTAGTTAAGGATGGTACATGTGCACATACTTTTATTTCCATCCGCTGTGTAAATGACATCTGCATACTATATTTGGGAAAGGGGAGTGCAGGGTGATGCAGGGGAGCAGGATGCTTGGCCGTACAGTTGTTGATTCTGTGCCATGTTCTGTTGTCACAGGAGGCTGAATTTTCTTATGTGGAGCTGAATGCATCAGACACACGCTCCAAGAAAACACTGGAGAACATGGTGTCCGAATCCCTCAACAACCAGACTCTCGTGGACTTTCTGGGTAAGGCCTGCTATGCCTTGACAAAGTACTTCCGTCCTCAATTTGTTGAAGCACACTTGTTTTTTAGCAAGAGAAAAAAAGCTTTTCCAAATGTTTTTTTGCTGTGACATGGCTGCAGTATTGCTGAAGTGGCAAAAAGGTTTACATCAAACTCAGCATCAGTTTATGCTATTAAAGCTGATTGGTCAATAATTCTAACTTAAGCGAAGGGAAATAATTTGTTCTTACAATCTTACAATCATTCAGAAGTCAAAGAGTTGTCTCCCCTAGTTCACTGAATGCCACATGTAAAAGTAAACCGTGCAATTATTGGCTTTAAACTGCAAAGACATCATTTAAACCAATACACCAGCAGGACAACTGTCACTGCGATGAGTCTTTGACCGCATGCGAGTAATGTTCAGAGGTTCAAATCACTTTGGAATAAAGAAACTGTTCAAACATATTATGGTTCAACACTGTGGGAGTTGTAAACTGGAACCAAACGGGCAAGTCTTTGGACTCTTCTCATTGTAGTGTCCTTTGCTCCTGAGTAAACGTTGCTTCTTTCACCGACTTTGTAGTTCTTGTAAGTCAAAGAAGGTCTGGTGAACCTTTCCATCCTTGCCTGGGAAGACCTCCTTAACCAAACCGAGTCACCTCGAAGTGTGCTTCGGTCAGCAATGATGACTGCACTCTCCAGGCCTTAGGTTCCAGTGAGATGTTGACCATGTCTCTCTGGTGATAAATGAGAATTGATCGCCCACAAACTGTGCCTTTTCATTCAGCTGATATGCTGCCTCAGTGCAGACAGTGAGAAATTCCGGAACGGACATATGCTGATTGTGGACCAAATGAAAAGGTTTTGATCCCTTTGTTCCCAAGATTCTTTCAACTGACATTCAGCTCCTACAAGCGAACTCCATAAGCTTTTCCGCTTACTCGTTTCTGTACTTCACCACAAACTGTGTATGGTCCAAATTGATCGACCCTGGCATGGTTGGTTGGGGGTCCTGATTTGAGACAATGATCAGGTAACACACCCATCGTTGACCTAGTGAAATGGTTGATTGGGGGTCCTGATTTGAGACGACGGTCAGGTAACACACCCATCGTTGACCTAGTGAAATGGTTGATTGGGGGTCCTGATTTGAGACGACTCTCAGGTAACGCACCCATCGTTGACCTAGTGAAATGGTTGATTGGGGGTCCTGATTTTAGACGACGATCAGGTAACACACCCATCGTTGACCTAGTGAAATGGTTGATTGGGGGTCCTGATTTCAGACGACTCTCAGGTAACGCACCCATCGTTGACCTAGTGAAATGGTTGATTGGGGGTCCTGATTTCAGACGACTCTCAGGTAACGCACCCATCGTTGACCTAGTGAAATGGTTGATTGGGGGTCCTGATTTGAGACGACTCTCAGGTAACACACCCATCATTGACCTAGTGAAATGGTTGATTGGGGGTCCTGAATTGAGACGACTCTCAGGTAACACACCCATCGTTGACCTAGTGAAATGGTTGATTGGGGGTCCTGAATTGAGATGACGATCAGGTAACACACCCATCGTTGACCTAGTGAAATGGTTGATTGGGGGTCCTGATTTGAGACGACTCTCAGGTAACGCACCCATCGTTGACCTAGTGAAATGGTTGATTGGGGGTCCTGATTTGAGACGACTCTCAGGTAACACACCCATCGTTGACCTAGTGAAATGGTTGATTGGGGGTCCTGAATTGAGACGACTCTCAGGTAACACACCCATCGTTGACCTAGTGAAATGGTTGATTGGGGGTCCTGATTTGAGACAACCCATCGTTGACGAGTAACAGGTACCACACCCATTATTGACCTAGTGAAATGGTTGATTGGGGGTCCTGATTTGAGACGACTCTCAGGTAACGCACCCATCGTTGACCTAGTGAAATGGTTGATTGGGGGTCCTGATTTGAGACGACGATCAGGTAACACACCCATCGTTGACCTAGTGAAATGGTTGATTGGGGGTCCTGATTTGAGACGACTCTCAGGTAACGCACCCATCGTTGACCTAGTGAAATGGTTGATTGGGGGTCCTGATTTGAGACGACTCTCAGGTAACGCACCCATCGTTGACCTAGTGAAATGGTTGATTGGGGGTCCTGATTTGAGACGACTCTCAGGTAACACACCCATCATTGACCTAGTGAAATGGTTGATTGGGGGTCCTGATTTGCGTCGACTCTCAGATAACGCACCCATCGTTGACCTAGTGAAATGGTTGATTGGGGGTCCTGAATCGAGACGACTCTCAGGTAATGCACCCATCATTGACCTAGTGAAATGGTTGATTGGGGGTCCTGATTTGCGTCGACTCTCAGGTAACACACCCATCATTGACCTAGTGAAATGGTTGATTGGGGGTCCTGAATTGAGACGACGATCAGGTAACGCACCCATCGTTGACCTAGTGAAATGGTTGATTGGGGGTCCTGAATTGAGACAACTCTCAGGTAACGCACCCATCGTTGACCTAGTGAAATGGTTGTTTGGGGGTCCTGATTTGAGACGACTCTCAGGTAACGCACCCATCGTTGACCTAGTGAAATGGTTGATTGGGGGTCCTGATTTGAGACGACTCTCAGGTAACGCACCCATCGTTGACCTAGTGAAATGGTTGATTGGGGGTCCTGATTTGAGGCGGCGATCATTAGCACTTACATAAAATTGACCTAGTGAAATGGTTGATTGGGGGAGTCTGAATTGAGGCGACTCTCAGTATAGCTTACACCCATCGTTGACCCTAGTGAAATGGTTGATTGGGGTCTGAATTGAATACTCGGAGTAACACACCATCGTTGACCCTAGTGAAATGGTTGATTGAGGGGTCACGGTTGCGTCGACTCAGGTAACACACCCATCGTTGAGCTAGTGAAATGGTTGATTGGGGGTCCTGATTTGAGACGACTCTCAGGTAACACACCCATCGTTGACCTAGTGAAATGGTTGATTGGGGGTCCTGATTTGAGACAACGATCAGGTAACACACCCATCGTTGACCTAGTGAAATGGTTGATTGGGGGTCCTGATTTGAGGCGACTCTCAGGTAACGCACCCATCGTTGACCTAGTGAAATGGTTGATTGGGGGTCCTGAATTGAGACGACTCTCAGGTAACGCACCCATCGTTGACCTAGTGAAATGGTTGATTGGAGGTCCTGATTTGAGACGACGATCAGGTAACACAACCCATCGTTGACCTAGTGAAATGGTTGATTGGGGGTCCTGATTTTAGACGACGATCAGGTAACACACCCATCGTTGACCTAGTGAAATGGTTGATTGGGGGTCCTGATTTGAGACGACTCTCAGGTAACACACCCATCGTTGACCTAGTGAAATGGTTGATTGGGGGTCCTGAATTGAGACGACTCTCAGGTAACACACCCATCGTTGACCTAGTGAAATGGTTGATTGGGGGTCCTGATTTTAGACGACTCTCAGGTAACACACCCATCGTTGACCTAGTGAAATGGTTGATTGGGGGTCCTGATTTGAGACGACTCTCAGGTAACACACCCATCGTTGACCTAGTGAAATGGTTGATTGGGGGTCCTGATTTTAGACAACTCTCAGGTAACACACCCATCGTTGACCTAGTGAAATGGTTGATTGGGGGTCCTGATTTGAGACGACTCTCAGGTAACACACCCATCGTTGACCCAGTCAAATTGGCTCTTGTAGTTTGCACATCTGGCAACTTCTCTTCACTGATTTAGTTAGTTTGTCGCCATGTGGAGTCCAGTACCGCTGCCAGAACATTGTTAGAGTAGCAGTTTGGCCCCTGTGTCCCTTTTGATGAGCCTGCAACATGAATATTTGTGAACATTCAGGCTATCCTCTCCTCCTTGAATAAGAGCCTACCCAGGTAAAGTGAACAGCTACCTGACAGAGAATAAATGAAATAATAGGCGCTTTTGTCAAAGTAGGCTGGTACCTGCTCAGTTATTTACGACAAGTAGCAGGATGCAGGTAGGTAGCAGTGGCCATCTAGTAAACCCTGTAGAAACATTGCTTTGGCTGATGTCCCATACACTGTAGCTGGATGCAGGTAGGTAGCAGTGGCCATGTAGTAAACCCTGTAGAAACATTGCTTTGGCTGATGTCCCATACACTGTAGCTGGATGCAGGTAGGTAGCAGTGGCCATGTAGTAAACCCTGTAGAAACATTGCTTTGGCTGATGTCCCATACACTGTAGCAGGATGCAGGTAGGTAGCAGTGGCCATCTAGTAAACCCTGTAGAAACATTGCTTTGGCTGATGTCCCATACACTGTAGCTGGATGCAGGTAGGTAGCAGTGGCCATGTAGTAAACCCTGTAGAAACATTGCTTTGGCTGATGTCCCATACACTGTAGCTGGATGCAGGTAGGTAGCAGTGGCCATGTAGTAAACCCTGTAGAAACATTGCTTTGGCTGATGTCCCATACACTGTAGCTGGATGCAGGTAGGTAGCAGTGGCCATGTAGTAAACCCTGTAGAAACATTGCTTTGGCTGATGTCCCATACACTGTAGCTGGATGCAGGTAGGTAGCAGTGGCCATCTAATAAACCCTGTAGAAACATTGCTTTGGCTGATGTCCCATACACTGTAGCTGGATGCAGGTAGGTAGCAGTGGCCATCTAGTAAACCCTGTAGAAACATTGCTTTGGCTGATGTCCCATACACTGTAGCTGGATGCAGGTAGGTAGCAGTGGCCATCTAGTAAACCCTGTAGAAACATTGCTTTGGCTGATGTCCCATACACTGTAGCTGGATGCAGGTAGGTAGCATGCAGGTAGGTAGCAGTGGCCATCTAATAAACCCTGTAGAAACATTGCTTTGGCTGATGTCCCATACACTGTAGCTGGATGCAGGTAGGTAGCAGTGGCCATCTAGTAAACCCTGTAGAAACATTGCTTTGGCTGATGTCCCATACACTGTAGCTGGATGCAGGTAGGTAGCAGTGGCCATGTAGTAAACCCTGTAGAAACATTGCTTTGGCTGATGTCCCATACACTGTAGCTGGATGCAGGTAGGTAGCAGTGGCCATGTAGTAAACCCTGTAGAAACATTGCTTTGGCTGATGTCCCATACACTGTAGCTGGATGCAGGTAGGTAGCAGTGGCCATCTAATAAACCCTGTAGAAACATTGCTTTGGCTGATGTCCCATACACTGTAGCTGGATGCAGGTAGGTAGCAGTGGCCATGTAGTAAACCCTGTAGAAACATTGCTTTGGCTGATGTCCCATACACTGTAGCTGGATGCAGGTAGGTAGCAGTGGCCATCTAGTAAACCCTGTAGAAACATTGCTTTGGCTGATGTCCCATACACTGTAGCTGGATGCAGGTAGGTAGCAGTGGCCATCTAGTAAACCCTGTAGAAACATTGCTTTGGCTGATGTCCCATACACTGTAGCTGGGTAAGGCGGCGTGTCCTACGTCTTGGGTTTGGAAGGCAGTGGAATACACAAACTTTAATATCTCAACTTTTTCACATATACAAGAACAATTTCCACTGTGATTTATGCACCTACTCAGTTTGATTTTTGAGACAAAACTACATTTGCCAGTTGCAGGGCTTAACACGAAAAAATGATTTTATCAGTCAACACAGAATAGTGCCCTAAATAAGCTTGAATAAACATCTTGCAAATATGTGAAAATGTGTAAGAATTACTGTTGTGAGGATTCAGGCTAGCCTACTGTTTTCAGACTGAGAAACAACTTATCTTCTATTTCCTGAGAACCAGGCTCAGGTTTCATGAAGCACACTTAGCTATTGAGGTATTCCCTTATCTGCCACAACAAAGTAAGTTGTAGAGATAGGAAGTGCACTTCGCTGACTGTCACTTAGTCTTAAGTACACTTCCTGAAACTGGGGCTGTATTATTAAACCTTGGGAGTACTGTCTTGTTTTTGTCTCGCAGGTGATCAGAAGAAGGATTCGAAAGGTCCATCAGGTCAAAACCACTGCATTATAATGGACGAAGTGGACGGGGTGGCAGGGAACGAAGACAGGGGTGGAATCCAGGTGAGAATAACTCGTTAGCTGGGTACACAAGTTTTCACCCTTCTTACTGTCAACTGACGCAGAAGTGTGTTAGGGGACATGGAAGTGCTCTCAGCGTGTCTGTCAGTCCATCCGCCTGTCTGTCTGTCTGCCTGTCACCCTCGATCTTGTGAATTGGATGTGTTGAACAGTTTTCAGTCATCCAAGTTTGTATTTACATGGTGGCTCGGAGACACGGAAGACTCCAGTGGGGTAAATTTTGTCACTCTAGGCCATCCTTAAAAAATGTTTGTTGGGCGTAACTTGACCCTATGAGAAAAAAATAGCATCAATTGGAAGGGAATTCTTTGCTTTAACCAGGCTCTTGGAAAAATATAGGGATTTTAAAGAAATTAACATGGAGAGAAAAATAAAGATAAAGGCTTCCATCAGAATACCAATGAAAACTTCAGAGTAAGACCTTTTTGGAATTGTGAGTCGCGTTATGCCCAGTGGACATATTTGATGTACTTTAGCACAAACTAAGGAAGGCAAGCTGTCTAATTGTACATAATGCAATTGAATTGGACTGTCTACCGTTCTTATGAAAAGGTTCGCCAGCAACCTGCGGATGGTCTTGGGTTTCTCCTGGGGTCTGCTTGGTTTCCTCTCAACCATCGTGCTGGCTGTCTTCGTATAAGTAAAATATTCTTGAGTATGGTTTGAATGACCAAACAAAGAAATAAATAAATAAATTCTGTTCTTATAATCATTATAAGAGATAGACAGGTTGAGAGTAAGAACTGAAGGAGCACCCGTGAGTGAATTAGGCTCATCAACAGGTAACTGAGGCACATATACAGTGTATGTCCCCTGATCTCAGCCAATGAAGTGCATTGAGTGACTGGTGCATGTTATTACAGATACTGTAAATGACCTAAAATTTCATCCAAAAATTTTAGATGCATATAAAATATTGCTTCTGGTGATGAAACTCCCATTGTCCCAATAGGGTATCATCCAGCCTTCAAAGCAAACCTCCTAAAACTTCTCTAGTCAGTATAATTTCTTAGAAGGAGGTAATATGTGCAGCTTATTTAGGGTAGATTTAGACGTAGGAACAAAGTGCAAAAAGCTAATTATCAGATGATCTGACTTATCTCAGGCCACACCGATTTATTATTTGCTTGTTTCTTAATCTTGAGACTCGCATACTTGTGGTTCAGTTGCATCGACGGACATTGACATTTTCTGGGTTCCTGTGTCTCTCGTGTTTATGGGTTACTGAATGATGCAGATGACTAGCCTAGTGTACATGCTGAGTGTGGGAAAAAAATGGTGTGCACACATATGGAAAAAGCTCTAAGCCTTTACTAAAGGCTTCGCTCAGTCCACTTCAGTTTCTGGTGGGGCCTCCGTGGCTCAGGTGGTTAGCGTGTTAGTGCAGCATAATCACCCAGAAGCCACCAATGCTGTTGCTATGAGTTCAAGTCCACCTCATGCTGCCTTCCTCTCCAAACATATGTGGGAAGATCTGCCAGCAGTCTGCGGATGGTCGTGGGTTTCTCCTGGGCTCTGTCCGGTTTCCTCTCACCATAATGCTGGCCGCCGTCGTGTAAGTGAAATACTAGTGAGGACAGCATAAAACACCAATCAAATAAATAAATAAATCAGTTTCTGGTTCCAGTGAAATAACTGCTATTTTGTATCGGAAACATTCTTGTGTACAGCATTGTATGAGTTCAAGATATCTGGTGAAGGTGATTGGATTACCCTAAACTGACGTAAAATTCGTCTATGACAAAGTTGGTTATTTTTCCTGATTCCCCTAGTTCTGTTGATCGTAGAAAGACATTTTGAAAAGTTTGTGTAAAGACAGGATGTTATCCTACTGGAAATATGTAGGTTTCAGTTCCAAAAGTTATACTTTATGACATTTATTTGCCTCTAAAATTTCACTTTTTGGGGGTAAAATTTTAGGTCATTTACAGTACCAGTATTCCAGGCACTTGTGTCTCCTCCACCCAAGAGTCTGACTGTCATCACCGTGGTGAAAAACTCCTGAGTGTGGTCAAATAAATAACTAAGTAAATACCAGTACAGGAGTTTATATAACCAGTTTCTTCTTAGAATCTCAATTTGAGCAAATCAGAAACCTCAGAATTTTTTCGTCACCAATGTATGTCAGTTTCAAAAGTTGTCTAACTCTCCATTTTCCGATACATGTATTAATTTCTAGTGGTGGTAAAAAGTGGCTGAAAAATTCTGGAAATACATAAATAAATAAACCAATCAGTGACTTATTCTGTGATGGTTTCTTTTGTGCAGGAGTTGATTCAGTTGATTAAGCAAACCAAGATTCCCATCATCTGTATCTGCAATGATCGCAATCATCAGAAAATGAGGTCCCTCGTCAACTACTGCTTTGACCTCCGCTTCTACAAACCCAGAGTGGAACAAATCAAGGTACAGTACAAGTGAAGTTATGTGATCAGTCATTGTTCACGCACACTGTTCATATTTGAACGCAAAGCCAGTCTTGTCCATCACTACCTCAGACATTCGAGTGAAAGACACCACGTTTTAAGTTAAATTTGCCATACAGGTTGGACAGTATTATGTTTATTTAGGTAACATATTTTTTTCTGACAGCCACTATGACAGTGGAAATTGATTTTTGACAGTGCTCCATCGACCAGCATGAAACACAGCCTTCCTTTGTGGGCTGTGATGTAATTCTTCTTAGCGTGGAACGCTCTTGTCACCTGAGACTGTAGTATGTTGCTTGGGCTGTGGTTAAAGCTAAAATATATATGTAAATTTATACCATGAAATTATCTAGAAATTTACTCTAGTCACAACACATTGGTCTGGAAATACTTGGCAATGCAGGGTTGAGATTAGTTATATTCGCATCGCATTTTGCAAGGCATAATTTCCCATTCTAACGGAACTGTGAGTCACCTTAAAATTTATGTGGCATAACTTTGCAAATCAGACTTTTTTGGTTCAGTATCATGGGACCCCATGTTGGCTCGTTATTACTAGGGAGTTTCTGTAAATGAATTGCGCAGCTTTGTGTATAGCTCAGTATGAATGGTCAAAATCCGGTGTGGCATTGCTGCTTGAATGAAAATGGCGGGTCGTCATCTGCCAACGGAGATTTCCCCTTGACTGCATGTCACACCTGGAGAAATTGTTACACTGTATGTAGTTTTGGAAAAAGCATAAGGGAAAGTTAAAGCACTGATTACCAGTGTATCCAGTGAAGCAAAGAGGAAAGAAGTTGTCGTTTAAAAAAAATGATGGAGTTCATGTCAGAATGTCGGTGAACTGAGTAGGCCACCACTCACCTGTTCTATTGGATACCCCCTGTAGTTTCACACCTCGCTTTAAAGACATTCAGTAATCTGATTAAAGATACTGACATTTACTGACAGTGTACAAGTATTAATCCCTTTCTGAGAGACATGTAGGTCTTTGACACTGAGTAAAACATGGCCTTTTCTGCTTAGCATTGGTGATGAAGCCATGCTCATGCCAAAAGTAATGTTACAACAACAACATCGTTATATACGTGCACTTGAAAGCAGATCGACTCACCCACTGGCAAGAAAAATGTTCCCAGTCACCTGCTCTTGCATTATTGTACATAAATAATCTATTTTTGATTGTACTGACATAGTATTTAAAATCAATAGTTTGGGACCATACTATGGCTGATCAAAATTGTGCCAAACCTTAAGTTTGAGAAAACTCAGACTAGCAATTATTACGTGGCATATTTTTTGTTTAGAATCCTTCTTTATTTGCAGTTTTAGTTGTGGTCATTCCAGATTTAAGCCTTTTCACTTGAAAGTGTACAGATGTAGGGGGATATGGGGAGGAGATTTGGATCACTTTATATCTGAGTAGTACACATGTATAGGGCTAAGCTACATCAGCTCAGGTTGGTCACACAGTCTGTAGACAAGCCCTGCTGCTGCTGCTGCAAAAAAAATAACTCTCATATTTTAGGCCTATCAAGGCTTGGAATACAACTTTCTTCCAGAATTTTCAAGACCCTTGAATTTAGTGTGTTTGTTGCATAGTTTTTCTTACCTGTTTACTTACACGCCTTAGAGCTGCTGTCATGCTGAAGTACTCAACTTGAGGGTAGAAATGAAAATACAAATATTTGATATCCATTCTGCATAAACATTTGCCTCGATCATATCCTTGTATTTTACTTACCAGTATTTGTATACATGTGTGAAAAGTGAAAGAAGGGTTTTTAACCTTGATGAGATTGGAACCTGTGCCTTACACATGTACCACATGTAGTACTGTTATGTCTACCATAAATATACATGCAGTGGCTTGCTAATCAATTCTACATTGTGAAGAACATATGTTAATCAGATCTTAAACTGATTAGCAATGTTTGCTAATTAAACATAATTCCTTATTCTCACCCCTGCAGTGTTTTTTATAGTAAAACATTAAGACAGTGCGCTGTCGCTATGTTATTCCATGTTACATTTATAGTCAACTCAGAAGATTTAAGTCACAGCTTATAAACAGCTGATATATCCTACCTCTCTGATTCGTCAGTTTTTCATAAGCTTAAAAGCATGGGCGCCTCCAGATCCCCAGTCGGCAGCAGAACACTCCACACTTCAAACAAAGATAATTCAGCACCAAATTCATCCAAATTCAAACAGATTTTTGCTCACAAGAGAAAATTCTGTAATCATTTTAATGAACAGTGCCCGAGTCATGAGCTGTCTTTGACGCTAAAGTGCTGGTTCACTCCAACTCTCAGGCTCTTGACTGGGGAGGTCTTTGGCTGAACGGTGCCTGAATCATGAGCTGTCTTTGATGTTAAAGTGCTGGTTTACTCCATTTCTCAGGCTCTTGACTGGGGAGGTCTTTGGCTGAACGGTGCCTGAGTCATGAGCTGTCTTTGACGTTAAAGTGCTGGTTCACTCCGACTGTCAGGCTCTTGACTGCGGAGGTCTTTGGTTGAACGGTGCCTGAGTCATGAGCTGTCTTTGACGTTAAAGTGCTGGTTTACTCCGACTGTCAGGCTCTTGACTGGGGAGGTCTTTGGCTGAACGGTGCCTGAGTCATGAGCTGTCTTTGACGTTAAAGTGCTGGTTTACTCCATTTCTCAGGCTCTTGACTGGGGAGGTATTTGGCTGAACGGTGCCTGAGTCATGAGCTGTCTTTGACGTTAAAGTGCTCGTTTACTCCAACTGTCAGGCTCTTGACTGTGGAGGTCTTTGGCTGAACGGTGCCTGAGTCATGAGCTGTCTTTGACGTTAAAGTGCTGGTTCACTCCAACTCTCAGG
The DNA here is from genome assembly GCA_016165875.1 of Acanthopleura granulata. Taxonomy (NCBI): domain Eukaryota; kingdom Metazoa; phylum Mollusca; class Polyplacophora; order Chitonida; family Chitonidae; genus Acanthopleura; species Acanthopleura granulata. Next base: position 290,457 of record JABBOT010000044.1, read on the forward strand.
CTCTTGACTGGGGAGGTATTTGGCTGAACGGTGCCTGAGTCTTGAGCTGTCTTTGACGTTAAAGTGCTGGTTTACTCCGACTGTCAGGCTCTGGACTAGGGAGGTATTTGGCTGAACGGTGGCTGAACGGTGCCTGAGTCTTGAGCTGTCTTTGACGTTAAAGTGCTGGTTCACTCCAACTCTCAGGCTCTTGACTGGGGAGGTATTTGGCTGAACGGTGCCCGAGTTGAGCTGTCTTTGACGTTAAATTGCTGGTTCACTCCGACTGTCAGGCTCTTGACTGGGCAAGCCTTTGGCTGAAATCCAGTTCCCATCGTTTTCACCAGCAAAGTTGTTTTCAGTGTAATAAGCTTGGAGCTTCTTTCTCATTCCAGGGTGCCATGATGTCCATTGTATTCAAGGAAGGCTTAAATATCCCCCCTCCAGCATTGAATGAGATCATCCTGGGGGCCAATCAAGATGTGAGACAGGTAATTCTCACAACCACTGCATAGGGGACAGAGTTAGTTTATGAATGACAAGAATAATCAAATTATTTTATCTCAGACAATCCTTACCACAAAAAAAAGATGTGTAACAATGGATGCTGCTTTCTATGTTATTAATCAGCTTGGCTTAGTTATGTTTAATTTGTTTCTACCTTTGCTACAGGTTATCCACAATCTTTCCATGTGGTGCGCCACCACTAAGTCTCTGACGTACGAACAGGCGAAGGAGGATTCCACGCGTGCCAAAAAGGACCTGAAAATGGTGGGTTTGATGGCTCATCAGAAACAAGTACTAAAATTTCTTCAGCTCCTTTGGCTTGTGGTGCTAGAATATTGTTACTGCCATACTTGTAACCGATTGGACCCTAGTCATTGATGTTGCAGGCATTCTCTCATTTAACTGTTTGTTTCCTTTTCGACTTTAGTCGGAAAGCTCTGCCAGCAACATGGGGATGCTCGTGGGTTTCCCCCGGGCTCTGTCCAGTTTCCTCTCACCATTATACTGGCCGCTGTTGTATAAGTCAAACATTCTATGGCGCAATCAAACAGAATAAATAAATAAATCATGCATTTGTTTAAACTGAAATTCAAAACTTTGACTTCACACCAGTATCAACATGTGTCTGTGAATAAGTAAATGATTGAAGACAGAACACACAGGCTTTAAATGTTTGGTCTTTCTGAGCATACATTGTCTTTCTCCAGGGCCCGTTCGATGTTTGCCGGAAGGTCTTTGTGGGCGGAGAGGAAACGTCCAAGATGACCCTAATTGACAAGTCAGACCTTTTCTTCAATGATTACAGCATTGCACCACTATTTGTTCATGAGAACTACATCCATGTCACCCCATACTCAGCCAGGTAAGATTGAGGCCTACATCCATGTTACACCATGCTCAGTCAGGTAAGATTGAGGACTACATTTATGTTACACCATACTCAGCCAGGTAAGATTGAGGACTACATTCATGTTACACCATGCTCAGTCAGGTAAGATTGAGGACTACATTCATGTTACACCATACTCAGCCAGGTAAGATTGAGGACTACATCTGTGTTATAGCATACTTAACCAGGTAAGATTGAGGCCTACATCTATGTTAAATCATACTCAGCCAGGTAAAATTGTGAACTACATCCATGTTACACCACACTCAGCCAGGTAAGATTGTGGCCTACATCTGTGTTACACCATACTCAGCCAGGTAAGATTGTGGCCTACATCCGTGTTACACCATACTCAGCCAGGTAAGATTGTGGCCTACATCCGTGTTACACCATACTCAGCCAGGTAAGATTGAGGACTACATTCATGTTACACCATACTCAGCCAGGTAAGATTGAGGATTACATCCGTGTTATAGCATACACAGCCAGGTAAGAATAAGGATTACATTAGCAGTATGATGCACATCTATTTTTTGCACATTTTGTACCTGACTTAACATAAAGTAGAAAAGCGTTCATATCTTGATGAAAATGACTTGAAGCTGTTCTGTTGTTTATTTCATGATCTCACTTTTCATAGACTTGTATAGCATATGTAAATGAGGAAGGTCATGTGACCGTTTTGACTGTCTAACGTTTGTGGTCGACCATTTGGTCCTCCATAAGTTTTATGAACATATCTATACATCAGATACTTGCCAAAGGCCGGTGGTTTTACCCAAGGCTAACTGACACCATCTCATTCTTGAATGTGGTGTTAAAGTACAATGAAATAAACAAATGAATTGCGTGTTTCAGAGGCAGCAATACAAGACACCTGTCACAACTTGCCAAAGCAGCAGACAGCATTTGTAATGGTGACCTGATTGAGAAGAAAATCCGCTCACAATCAAAGTGGAGTCTCCTTCCCATGGAGGTAGATGCTGAGTTATGTCTGCAGAAAATCAACTTTCATATGTCAAGAAGCGGTCGGGGCCATAAGTTCAGTCTGTTCTGTTGAAACCACTTGTCTTCCAACAAAAGCTTTGCATAAAGTGTGCATCTGTATGTCACTTGTGGGAAAGCTCATCAGAACTTTGTCAGAGGTCTGTGGTTTATCCTGGGCACTTGGCCCCCCCCATAAAAGTGACCACCAATGTACAAGAGAAATATCATACGACATTGAACAACAGTAAATTAAATCATGTGCCTCTCATCAGCTTACTTGTTAAAACATAGTTGGACGGTGTTTTATGCTGATTTCCTGTGCTGATGTATGTTTTATTAACAGGCAATATTTGCCAGCGTAATTCCTGGAGAGGAGATGAGGGGCGGAATCTCACAGATGATTGCCTTTCCTAGCTGGTTAGGGAAAAACTCCACGCAGAATAAAAACGATCGGATTTTACAGGAGCTTCATACACATATGAGTCTGCAGTAAGTTTGTCAGTTGTCTGCTGTAAGTTTGTCAGTTGTGTGCAGTAAATTTCTCTGTTGACTACAGCGAGTTTGTCAGTTGTCCTTTGTTTACAAGTAGAGCATAGAGCTCCACTGCTTTATTTGTATTTTTATTCATTTTGATCTGCCACCTCTGTCCACGCGGCCAGTTATTTCACATATGTACTTGTGTAACCTTAACTTTGCCATATGTGACATGTGAAAGACATTGAATATATTAATTGTTCCCGTAAGTATTATGGTACACCATTCTTAACCCTGGAAAACTCCTAAATCAAAAAACTCAAACTCTCAAGTCTGCAATAGTTTCCTGATATATTTTAAAATACCCCTTTGGGTGAAATGGCATGACCATGTTGTCCATGTTATACATACTGAGCAACGGTCTCTTGGGTCATACCACTTTCACCATAGGGGTGTTTTCAAAAATGTCCGGAAACTATTTGTTGGTTTGAACTCTTCTAAATTATGGAAGGTAAGATGATATCCCTCTGGGAAATCTAAGTTTCATAACCAAAAGAAATATTTCTTTCTTCTTTTTTTGCAAAATTTTAGGTCTTTTATTTAACCTGTTTATATGTGATACACCATTTTTGTCTCCTCAGTATTTCCTCTGACAAGAAAGGCCTGAATTTGGATTACCTCCCTTACATGAGGAAGTCTCTAACAGATCCACTGGTGGAGAGAGAAAATGAGGGTGTAAATGATGTGATAGAAATGATGGATGGTTACAACATCATCAAGGAGGATTTTGACAACGTCCTGGAGGTCACCAAGTGGCCAAATAGTTCTGATCCCTTCGCAACCCTCAGTTCCAAGGTAAGTTCAGTTCTTGTTATTATCGTGGAAAGCTGATCAGTAACCTCTCAAAGGTCAGTGGTTTACCCCTGACACTCTTTTGTGTTTTCCACCGCCATTGTATATGTGAGCAATTCTTGAGTATAGCATTAAACAACAATCAAATAAACGAACAAAATAGATAAACTTGTATGGTCATCACTAGGGATTACACTTCCTGGAATTACTACACAGTCTGGTGCTGAAAATTGACTGAGATCACTTAAAGTGCTGGATCAGCAACCTCAATATATATGAATATATGCCTGATTCTACCTGAATGAGATACTTAAGTTTGAAACAACTGTACTCCTCATAGGTGAGGAGAGTGTCACATAAGAAGACACAGTATAAACATACATTCTAAGGTTTTCTTGAAAACTTGTTTTTTCTGAAAAATTGCTGAGTACGATGTAAAACCTAAGCATACATGCACACTGGGCCTCCAATTTTCTTTACCCCAAAAACTGGCTGCAATTGTTTTGCTTAAAAAGTCTTGATTGAGGCGTTTAACATGAATCAAATAAAGAAATATTTTTTTCAGACAAAGGCTGCTTTCACAAGGGCTTACAACAAGGAAAGCCACCTGACACCGTACTCACTGGGAGGCGCAACGAAGAAAAAGAAAGGAAAAGGGGGTGGAGCCAATGAGTCCGGGTTGCTAGGCGAGGAGGGTGAGGAAACCACGAAAATAGAGGAAGAAGAGGAGGAAGAAGACAACGACCTTGATGATGGAATGATCAAGGTGAACCTGTCAAATTGAATTTATAAATTGTGAGCCAAGTTTGTGTCCAACGGTCAGTATGAAGAAGCATCCTGCAGATGGTCATGGGTTTCCACTGGGCTCTGCCTGGTTTCCTTCCACCATAATGCTGGTCGCCTTTGAGGGAAATATTGTTGTGTTCAGCGTAAAACACCAATGAAATAAGTAAATAAAACCAATGTGAAGAATGTATTACATGTCTCTGTCATTGTTATATACATGTAAGCCTATTTCTGCTGAAACAGATGAAAAAACCGGGAGCTGGGAAGAAGGCTGCAGGAGGAGGAGGAGTGAGTACACAGGGAAAACAGACCAGCGAGTCCAAGGGCAAAGGTCATGGCAAGGGCAAAGGTCATGGCAAGGGCAAAGGGAAGAGAGGGAAAAGCTGATAGCAGGAAATTAGGCAGTGTGACATTGACTTTATAAAACTGTCCTCCGCTATCGGTTGTTAGTGCTGAACAACTGTTGCAAAAAGGAGAATTTCTGAGCTGAGAGCAGTTGCCTGAACAATGTAGTATTTGGAGGTGAAGCAACTTCAGAGTCAAGACTGTAAAGGAATAGATGGCTAGAAACCGTGCAAGGAATCAGTGGGTGTGACATGTCAAGAAAAAAATGTTTCTTTTTTCTTCCTTGAAAAAGGGAATTTTTGCCAACTGAAAAGAAACTGTATTCCATCTGAAAAATTGGAATGTTTTCCCTGTGAAAATCATTGTGTGTAGGATTCCAGATATTCTGTGTGTCACAGAAATTTCACCTGGAAAAAGAAAACGATATTAGTGTGTTGCGAACGAAATTACTGGCCTATATCTGACATGTACATGTATTTCTGCTGGAAATGCATTGGGACTGTCCTGAAAGTGTGACGATCAACTGCATTGTGGAAAGCTACATGTACATGTGTGATGGAAGTTTGCTGATTTTTAGTTTTTCTTAAACTATGATGCAGTTACATCTGTTGCTGATGGGATATTTTTGTCGCCTTTATGTGGCTGTTTTGGGTTTCTTTTTTTGTTTTTTTTTTTCTTATTTTATGTTTCTTTTCTTTTGTTGTGCTGATGTTTTAGAGAAACAACTTCAGAACTATATATCTCCAGGCAGGTGTCGTTCTGTTTTGTCCTTTAAGCAAATTCAAACAAAAGACAACAGGACAATTACTGGCTCTTTCTCTGAAATGTGTATCAATATGCTTATGTTACAGTTATAATCTGGCCTGTCATTTTGAGGAGTGGTCAAGATCAGCGCACAGGACAGTTTTGCTTGAAACAAGAGGCCGGATAATGAAACGTTTGTAAAGATATAATAATTAAAAAATTTTACAGCTTCGTCATAAAATTGATGCAAATCAAGAATCATTCTTCAGGTTCATCTGACGTAACTTGTAATGTAATGTCCGTGTCGTCGTCCCTCCCTCCAGCATTCTGAGAGAGCATGATGAAAGGTGTGTGGTGTGAACAGATGAAAAAAAATCAAGATTTCATTCTTCTGAGGAGTGTCTTTTATGTAGAACCACTTGTAAGCAGCCAATAGTGTCAAAGGAAAAAGGTGTTGGTCAGCAGTTTATCAGATGACAGTGATGCCATTTTATATGAACTTTTGTTAATACAACTTATATCAATTTGTGTAAAGAATTGTTGTTGTTGTTTTGATTCAGTGTCATATGACAGATAAAATGCTGTCCTGGTGTCAGATGGCTTGCTTAAGCATGGTGAATAGGCAAGGTTTGAATTCAAATTCTTTTATTGTTAAACATAAAAAAGGAGTCCTATTTTACTATGTGACTGGTCAAAGCTGTTGTATTTAATTACATTTACATCTGAAAAAAGGTTTAGAAAGAGTTACTTAGAGAAGAGGAGTGATGGTTTGCCTCTTACGATAAGAGTTTGAACACAAAACGCTCAGGCTGAATACTACCTAGTTCTGTGTGAGACAGTTGACTTACAGAAGTGGAACCTAGGAATAGTTAGTAACTACCAGCCTCTGGAGCCTCTGCTTTGTTGATGACAGTGACTGTATACGATATGTCACTCATGTACTTTATAAATTCTAGGAACAATTTTCAGCAAGTCAGAACCCTACTGAGCAAGTCGGAACCCTCGTATGACCATCCTGAAAATATCAAATTGGAACCCTTACCTGAGTTTCCTCAGATTGTGGAAAGATGTTTTGCAGTGTCTGTTGATAAAGCGCAAAGTTGAAGGTTTTGCATATTTCAGGTGTTAATCCATGTTAATCCAGGCCAGAGGAGACAGAAACTTGTCACTTTACATAAGCAGTTACTGACATGTCTTGTTATTGATGTTAACCATGTAAATCTCCCAGCTTTCAAGAAATCACTGTCAACATATGACAAGTATACTGGACTATGTCACCTCTGTGTTATGTTGATGTAATATTTGTTTCCTACTGATAACTGGGTGAGGGAACTATAGGTTAAATCTGTGTCCATCCCGGTGTTTTCCAAGCCAATCATTGTTTTGAACTGTATCTTATATCCTAGGTTTAATATGATTGTTTATCAATCAAGTTTAAGTTTGGGGTTATCGACATATATGCAGCCATTTTTCCCCATTGTCAGACTTCGACAGTTTTCTGGGTATTGCGTATAATTTCATATACTGTAAATGACCGAAAATTTCATTCAAAGAAGTACCTTTTCATAGGCAAATAAATGTGATGTAATATTATTTCATTTGCTGAAACTTACATTTTTTCTATGTAGGGTATCATCCTACCTTCGTAGCAAATCTCAGAGACACCTTTCAGAACCTTATTAGTACTCTCATGATCAGGTAAAGTAAATGGCTTAACCAAGGATGAAATTTTGGGGTGTGTATAGCCTCACCAAGACCAAGTCCGAGTTAAGGATGTTCTGGCTTCTGTTGTTCTGTTCTGGAATTGGACGTAGCTTATATAGTCTGATGGTTCGAAGTCATAGGGAAGCTGCTTTACAAGACAAATGCTTCAAGACTACATCCCCTACTGGAGGAGGTCACAGGTTATTCTGGCAGCAGCCGATCACCCCCCTACTGGAGGACGTCACAGGTTATTCTGGCAGCAGCCGATCATCCCCCCTTACTGGAGAAGGTCACAGGTTGGTTCTGGCAGCAGCCTACCACCCCTCCTACAGCACGCCGACAGCAGCCGATCACCCCCTACTGAAGGAGGTCACAGGTTATGCTGGCAGCAACCGATCACCCCCTACTGAAGGAGGTCACAGGTTATTCTGGCAGCAGCCGATCACCCCCCTACTGGAGCAGGTTACAGGTTATGCTGGCAGCAGCCGATCACCCCCTACTGAAGGAGGTCACAGGTTATTCTGGCAGCAGTCGATCATCCCCCTACTGGAGGAGGTCACAGGTTATTCTTGCAGCAACCGATCACCCTCCTACTGGAGGAGATTACAGGTTATTCTGGCAGCAGCCGATCACCCCTACTGGAGGAGGTCACAGGTTATGCTGGCAGCAGCCGATCACCCCCTACTGAAGGAGGTCACAGGTTATTCTGGCAGCAGCCGATCACCCCTACTGGAGGAGGTCACAGGTTATTCTGGCAGCAGTCGATCACCCCCTACTGGAGGAGGTCACAGGTTATTCTGGCAGCAGCCGATCACCCCCTACTGGAGGAGGTCACAGGTTATTCTGGCAGCAGCCGATCACCCCTACTGAAGGAGGTCACAGGTTATTCTGGCAGCAGCCGATCACCCCTACTGAAGGAGGTCACAGGTTATTCTGGCAGCAGCCGATCACCCCCCTACTGGAGGAGGTTACAGGTTATGCTGGCAGCAGCCGATCAGCCCCTACTGAAGGAGGTCACAGGTTATTCTGGCAGCAGTCGATCACCCCCTACTGGAGGAGGTCACAGGTTATTCTGGCAGCAGTCGATCACCCCCTACTGGAGGAGGTCACAGGTTATTCTGGCAGCAACCGATCACCCCCTACTGAAGGAGGTCACAGGTTATTCTGGCAGCAGCCGATCACCCCCCTACTGGAGGAGGTTACAGGTTATGCTGGCAGCAGCCGATCACCCCCTACTGAAGGAGGTCACAGGTTATTCTGGCAGCAGCCGATCACCCCTACTGGAGGAGGTCACAGGTTATTCTGGCAGCAGCCGATCACCCCCCTACTGGAGGAAGTTACAGGTTATGCTGGCAGCAGCCGATCACCCCCTACTGAAGGAGGTCACAGGTTATTCTTGCAGCAGCCGATCACCCCTACTGGAGGAGGTCACAGGTTATTCTGGCAGCAGCCGATCACCCCCCTACTGGAGGAAGTTACAGGTTATGCTGGCAGCAGCCGATCACTCCCTACTGAAGGAGGTCACAGGTTATTCTTGCAGCAGTCGATCACCCCCTACTGGAGGAGGTCACAGGTTATTCTGGCAGCAGCCGATCACCCCTACTGAAGGAGGTCACAGGTTATTCTGGCAGCAGCCGATCACCCCCTCCTGGAGGACGTCACAGGTTATTCTGGCAGCAGCCGATCATCCCCTACTGGAGAAGGTCACAGGTTATTCTGGCAGCAGCCGATCATCCCCTACTGGAGGAGGTCACAGGTTATTCTGGCAGCAACAGATCACCCCCTACTGGAGGAGGTCACAGGTTATTCTGGCAGCAGCCGATCATCCCCTACTGGAGGACGTCACAGGTTATTCTGGCAGCAGCTGATCACCCCCTCCTGGAGGACGTCACAGGTTATTCTGGCAGCAGCCGATCATCCCCTACTGGAGAAGGTCACAGGTTATGCTGGCAGCAGCCGATCATCCCCTACTGGAGGAGGTCACAGGTTATGCTGGCAGTAGCCGATCACCCCCTGCTGAAGGAGGTCACAGGTTATTCTGGCAGCAGCCGATCACCCTCCTACTGGAGGAGGTCACAGGTTATTCTGGCAGCAGCCGATCATCCCCTACTGGAGGAGGTCACAGGTTATTCTGGCAGCTGCCGATCACCCCCCTACTGGAGGAGATTACAGGTTATGCTGGCAGCAGCCGATCACCCCCTACTGAAGGAGGTCACAGGTTATTCTGGCAGCAGCCGATCACCCCCCTACTGGAGGAGGTCACAGGTTATTCTGGCAGCAGCCGATCACCCCCCTACTGGAGGAGGTTACAGGTTATTCTTGCAGCAGCCGATCACCCCGTACTGAAGGAGGTTACAGGTTCAAATCCACCTTTCATTAATTTTGCTGCAGGGTCTGGTCAGGTTTACTGCAAGCTCTGCACAGGAGTCTGATTTTAGGCTCTGCATCGGAGGTTTACTCCAAGCTCAGCACAGGATATTACTCCACGCTCTGCACGGGAGGTTTACTCCATACTCAGCACGGGAGGTTTACTCCACGCTCTGCACAAGAGGTTTACTCCACACTCAGCACAGGAGGTTTACTCCATACTCAGCACAGGAGGTTTACTCCAGGCTCCGCATCGGAGGTTTACTCCAGGCTTTGCACCAGAGATTTACTCCAGGCTCCGCATCGGAGCTTTACTCCAGGCTTTGCACCAGAGGTTTACTCCAGGCTCTGCACAGGAGGTTTACTCCATACTCAGCACAGGAGGTTTACTCCAGGCTCCGCATCGGAGGTTTACTCCAAGCTCAGCACGAGAGGTTTACTCCAGGCTTTGCACCAGAGGTTTACTCCAGGCTCTGCACAGGAGGTTTACTCCAGGCTCTGCACAATTTCCTCTACCAATAAACCTGACATCTGTCATATCATAAATGGTGTCATAACACCATTTAAATAAACACATCTAAATATTGACACTCTCTAGGCATGAAATCATGCTTTAAAACGAGATCTGCAGGTTATCGTATTCACAAGTTCAAACTTTGGCCCTATTTGTTGAAAAGCAGGATTTTGCATTACATGAAGATGTGCTGCTGTCAGATCACTCACACAAAACAAATACGACTTGCGCAGGTTTTCTCAAAGTGACTTACTAATTCAAGACGGTGGGATTCAGTTACCCAGGCGTTCAAAATCATACATCATACATCATACATCGTGACGCAAGTTAACCCCCAAGTCCCAATGATTTAGACCATGAATAACACGGAAGGAAAAAATAAGTTATGAAGTAATATTTATTTTGATCAGTTTATAAATTTCACATAGAAAGTGTTAATTAGAAGTTGTAGAAACAGTTCTGCACACAGTTTTGGTCACAAAGAAATAAGTTTTTTATGTCCATACTGATAGAAGAGATCTCCCTTCATTATGATACACAAGGTCCAACTAAAGAACAAGAACGAATGGCACGAAGACATGGATTAGGAAAATACATCCCTGATGGAATAATCCAACTAAGGACTTGCCAAAAAAAATTGCTTGTTTACCATCACCTCTCTTCTGACTTTTTATCAGCTGCTTTGATTTTTTGTAAGCTTTTTATTCTTAAGTGATGAGTGAAATAGATGTAAAGAAAAACTGATTGGTCCACTGTTTCGGGATGGATTGATTTTTCTTAAATTCTAAAACTGGTTACGCCTAAAATAACATGTTTCTTTTTCTTTCTACGACATTATGTCTATTAATTTCTCAATAAAATTCCAAAAAAGAGCCACCTGCGAAACTTTTCATGAACAGTTTTGATTTTTCTTAAATTCTAAAACTGGTTACGCCTAAAATAGCATGTTTCATTTTCTTCCTAGGACATTATGTCTTTTAATTTGTCAATAAAATTCCAAAAAAGAGCCACCTGCGAAACTCTTCATGAACACAGTTTTGATTTTAAATTTCTCAAGAACTTAACTGGGATGTCATGGCGAACTGTTGGCATAAAATGCAAGGATATTTGTACTGTACAGTTACTGCACATGGAACATACATCTTACATGTCAAACACTGCTGTTTTTCCCATGAACTTCATAAAGCAGGGTGAATAATTTTTGAAAAATTCCATGAATTTATTGCTGATGTTCCATGAAGCGTAGGTGAGCATACGTCACCTAAAAGGAAGCTTTTTTTTTTTCAAGCGACTCATTCTGCTTGATTCGGTTAGATATTTTGTGAAGCTTGATTAATTTGTTATCAGAAATACATAATTATTGGTATCACAAGTATAATGTTAAGGCTTTTATGTGCTTCTACAAGTAATTATTACAGGCCAAATTTAGGGTAAAATACATTAATTTTTTACATATAACAGAACAAACTCAACACACAACTTCCATACAAGTTAAGCAGATTTCAGTGTACATGTACATTTATACAGCTGAATGTATATATATCTATATACATAAGTGACCTCAAATTCACACCTCAAACCACATACAACTATACACAGATTATTTACAAGCAGTAGATGTTCTTCAAAAAAGAAAAAAATTGTTCTTTGCATCCGGAGAACTTAAACAATGCTGTATGTACACATGGTAGTGATAATATGAGAATAGCTTGTTAAAACACTACTAAAAAATATCTAATGCATAATACATCTGTTCCAATTTCTGCAGATTATCTCATTCTTAAAAATTATATTAACATGAAATTTATACAAATATTTACAAGAAAAGAAATTGAGCTGCACCAGATTTGACCAAATATAAAAATATAAAGCCCTAAAAATGAACCATTTTATGGTTGAATAAACTCAGAATCTAGCATGAAATATGGGTGAAGCTGACTCACATAGAGTGGGAGGGAATTCCATTACTTCCTGCACTTGAGTCAGTCTAGATTTAAAAGACGAGGCAAAAAAAGATGTTTTACACTGAACTTGATTCAGGAAACGGTGTGATTTGCAAATTAATTGTGGCTAAGTCACTGACACTGGGGTATCATTAGGGTTCAAATGTTTTGTAAGTAATCTTTATCATCACACTTCCTCCACATTTGGTGGTGGGAGCTGTTAAACCACTTGAATCCTTCATAGCACACTAAAAATCAAGAAAAATTTTGTTTTAACATGCTGTAGAAGAAGAAAACTCCATGACATTTAAAAATAGTGTGTGCATTTCATGGGATAAGCTGTGTTTACATCTGAGTCTAACCAACTGAATGTAACAATGAGTGATCCAAATTTCTGATTATTGATATCTGATACCATATATCAGTGCCAAGTCAAAATGATATTCCCTGATCACCCATAAAGGAATGGCCTTACAAACAAGCATTTAATAATCTGCTATAATGTATGTTCATGGAATAACATGCAAATCTTGTAATACAGCAATACATTTGTTACACTTTACAATATGACTGAAACCTTTTTATAATATGACAAATTTTGGAATTTGATTAATTGGTAATTAATACTGAGCTCAAGAATTTCTTGGAGTATTACAAAAAAAAAATGTCATTAGATTTTAATAGAAATCTGTCATTCTGCCAAATTTTAGTCTTGTTACTGTACAAGCTGACATGCTTAAATGACAACAGGGCCTAGGTTACATGAACCACCTTGGCAACGTATGCTATACAGATACAAAATTCACTTAACTAAGTGCCTTAGGTACATGTAAGCTTCATGGAGGCTTTGTTCAACAATATACAGTAGGCCAGTTGTCTCCTGTAAAATGGCAACGGTGGAATGCGTGCTCATCCTTAAAGGTTATACTTGGAACAATAATATGTAACTGCCAAGAGTTCATACCTGTGAAGGAATGTGCTTTTATAAACAAACACAAAACCCTTTGTTTTCAATGAAAAATTGAATGGAACTGAAGTGCCTGTACTTTGAAGGATTTCAAGACCAATGGGAAACTTAGATACTAATTATATCTGTGAATATGAAACCATGAGGCAAAAAAATCATTTAAAGATAAATTTGTAAAAGATATTTTTACAAGTGTACATGTGCATAAAACCACTGCCACTTCAACCCACCCAGTGGAGTAGGATACCGCCATTCAGTTTTCAGGAAGCACTTGACTGTGCACAGCTGTTGGCCTACTTCTCAATATCCCAGTCATTAACTCATGTAATTTTCCCCTTATAAATCTGTTCTGGTGCACTCCCTGAGAATTTGTTTCGTTATGGGTTTTTAAGCTTTGCTCGCGAATATTTCACTTATACAAGACCTTATTAGGCCAGCATTATGGCTCGAAGAAACCCGTCAGAGCCCAAGGGAAATCCCTGACCTGTCCATACGCAGGTTGCTGGCAGACCTTTCATACAGCTAATGAAAATGAGATGTGCAATCTTCCTCTTTTATGGACGTCTCACATGAACAGTTTCTCAACACAAATGCATTCAGTCTGATAATAATACTTGTCATAGCGACTCCTATCAGCTCATCCTTTGGGCCAGCGCTAAGCCTGTCAGTCTATGAACAAGTGAATATCGTCAGCTACATGTCGGCTACAAAGTGGTCATAATACATTTGAACAGCTTATAGATATATGCTACACGGTTTACAAGCCAGGGATTTGAACAAGTGATCTTTGGGTCAGGAGTCCACGCCTGCACCACTAGACTGAAGGGAAATTCCCCTCAGCCCAGAGAAAGACAGTATTCATGTACAAACCTGCTACACTGGTATGAACACCCATGCGCTCAATATGTTTGACAATCTAATAAATACACATATCACCTCACCCTGACCTACAATTACTGTTTGTCCTAAAATACTGTCCATGACAGAGTTACTCATTTTGCCTGATGATGAGAGTTGTGTCCTGAGGTTTGTCACAAGGTAAGGTCGTATGCTACCAAAAAAATTACAGTTTCAGCACCAAAAGTTAATGTCTTACAACTTTCATTTGCTTCTATAAATGCACTTTTTGCACCAAATTTTAAGAGCAAATACCAGCGTGCCACGTAAATTACAGTTTACTTCTTGGAAAAACATGTTCTGACAATTACAGTATTATTCTGACTTTCATGTATGTCTATAAATGATCTTTTTTGGGCAAATTTTTGGATCAAATCCAGTGACTGACAATAAAAGCCATAATAACAAGTGGTTTGACACAAATGATACAATCAGCACTTGCTGCTGAAGTGATCCGATTCCCTCTTGCCGCGGCAGTAAAACCCGATGACGAGGATCGCAATGATGATGAGGAGCAGACCCACACCCGCCGTCAAAGACCATGTGGCTGTCTGGTACCGGGGTGAGGTCGACTGGTCCACATACTTGGGTTTTGTTACTGTAATGAGACAAAAAATGATGGTGAGTGGCTGTCATGAGGCAAATAATGATGGTGAGTGGTCAATGTATTTAGGCTGCGTGTATTTAGACTGTCTTTCATGGTTGTAGGGGACCAAATTAGGAGCGCTGGATGGTGACGGGATCCTTCGGCAGATGATGGCTGGCTGGTCAACATATCTTGATCAGAGTTTATTGCACTATAACTTACCATTTTTCAGCACACCAATCAATGAGACTTGCTGATTTCAGTCATGTAAGCACAAATTGAACTAGGCTGAGGACTTTGTCATTGTCAGGCCATGACATTAAAACCCCAATGGGAGGTAGGCTGCCTGCCTACTGTATCTAGCACTCAGCCTCTGTTTCCAGTTGATGTGTTTTCTTGATATTACTATTTACTCCATTCCAGAGAATGGAAAATTCAAGCATGATGTTCACCATTTTCAACTTGTGTCTCTGAAAGGTGAGGATCGAAAGGTTACCGTGTCCTATTTTCGTCATGTCAAGCTTAATTCTGGTCTGACTGCACAGAGCAGATGTGATGAACACAACAGTGTGACCTTACGGACCTACATGCCAAACAGCGCCAGTTTGAGGTCAGCTGAAGAGGAGCGTCAGGCTGTCACCTCTCATTTTCAAGAAACACTGTAAATAAGACATATGCTATGATCCAACCGTCAACCGCGTATGATGGCCGCATGATACACCAATAGTGACAGCAGATTTCCTCACCATCGGTCCACAGTCAGCTTATCGTCGGTGTATGGTAAGCGGACCATACGCCAACCGTCTGGCCATGATGGGTGGAGGATATAAGGTTAGGACCCGACTTTACTGTATATCCTAAGGACTCCTCATCGTCATATGACTTGAAAATTGTCAAGTTCGATGTAAAACCCAAGCATACAAATATACAGATATCCAGGTTCAATCCAAGTGTGATACGTACTATCGCTGAAACCGGCCAGGCTTGGGTAGTACTTGAGCCAGAAGGCGTAGTTCTGTTGGCGGTAGTTGAGCTGATTGAACGAGGTCGACATGTTCCTTATCATGAAGGTAGAGTGGTTGTGTAGATTGTACTGCATCCAGGTCACATTGTAAAACTCGTACCTGTCGAATATCCGTGGTGTCGGATTTCTGCGGACAGAGAAATAAGGTCAAAATGTATTGATTAATTCAAATGCGTGGCATAAAATGCAGTAATCTAGAGTTATGATTCAGTACTTAGATGACAGGGGTCAGACTCATGAATGAACCTCTACGTATGTGAGATGACAGGGGTCAAGCTCATGAGTGAACCTCTACGTATGTGAGATGACAGGGGTCAAGCTCATGAGTGAACCTCTACGTATGTGAGATGACAGGTCAAGCTCATGAGTGAACCTCTACGTATGTGAGATGACAGGTCAAGCTCATGAGTGAACCTCTATGTATGTGAGATGACAGGTCAAGCTCATGAGTGAACCTCTATGTATGTGAGATGACGGGTCAAGCTCATGAGTGAACCTCTCTGTATGTGAGATGACAGGGGTCAAGCTCATGAGTGAACCTCTACGTATGTGAGATGACAGGTCAAGCTCATGAGTGAACCTCTACGTATGTGAGATGACAGGTCAAGCTCATGAGTGAACCTCTATGTATGTGAGATGACGGGTCAAGCTCATGAGTGAACCTCTATGTATGTGAGATGACAGGGGTCAAGCTCATGAGTGAACCTCTACGTATGTGAGATGACAGGGGTCAAGCTCATGAGTGAACCTCTACGTATGTGAGATGACAGGTCAAGCTCATGAGTGAACCTCTACGTATGTGAGATGACAGGTCAAGCTCATGAGTGAACCTCTACGTATGTGAGATGACAGGGGTCAAGCTCATGAGTGAACATCTACGTATGTGAGATGACAGGGGTCAAGCTCATGAGCGAACCTCTACGTATGTGAGATGACAGGGGTCAAGCTCATGAGTGAACCTCTACGTATGTGAGATGACAGGGGTCAAGCTCATGAGTGAACCTCTACGTATGTGAGATGACAGGGGCCAAGCTCATGAGTGAACCTCTACGTATGTGAGATGACGGGTCAAGCTCATGAGTGAACCTCTACGTATGTGAGATGACGGGTCAAGCTCATGAGTGAACCTCTACATATGTGAGATGACAGGGGTCAAGCTCATGAGTGAACCTCTATGTATGTGAGATGACGGGTCAAGCTCATGAGTGAACCTCTACGTATGTGAGATGACGGGCCAAGCTCATGAGTGAACCTCTACGTATGTGAGATGACAGGGGCCAAGCTCATGAGTGAACCTCTACGTATGTGAGATGACGGGTCAAGCTCATGAGTGAACCTCTACATATGTGAGATGACAGGGGTCAAGCTCATGAGTGAACCTCTACGTATGTGAGATGACGGGTCAAGCTCATGAGTGAACCTCTACGTATGTGAGATGACGGGTCAAGCTCATGAGTGATCCTCTACGTATGTGAGATGACAGGGGTCAAGCTCATGAGTGAACCTCTATGTATGCGAGGAAAGGGTTATTAATCTGGTTACCATTAACATGAAATAAACTAGAATGTCAATGTTTGAAATAAACCCATGCCCCCTCCCCTCAGCCCCCCCCCCTCGCCCCCATCACCCACCAAATCAAATACAGGTCACGTCAGATTTCTGGGAGAAGAGATAATAGGAGACACAGTTCAAAGTAGTGTCAGATCCTGATCTTTATACGATCACATAAGAATTACTACCTCTTGCCTTATTTGTGTGTACATCAAATGTGTGGGGATCAAACATCAGGTGAGATGGCCTTAAATAATCTACAATTATCAATGGCTTTTTACTTTCCAAAGCCTGGATTTGGAAAATCCCTGGCTGTGACAGGATGGAATTGGCCTAACATATACTAAGATTCAAGGACAAGTATTTCAATAACCCACCCACTCCAAATTCCTTTAATATGAAGAAAAACACATGAGTACGTCTATTCAATTTGTTAGCCAATAGCACTGCCAGGGTCCATGCTTTAGCCTGCTAGCACATGAGTACATCTATTCAATTGTTAGCCAATAGCACTGCCTAGGTCCATGCTTTAGCCTGCTAGCAAATGAGCACGTCTACTCAATTTGTTAGCCAATAGCACTGCCAGGGTCCATGCTTTAGCCTGCTAGCACATCAGTATGTCTACTCAATTTGTTAGCCAATAGCACTGCCAGGGTCCATGCTTTAGCCTGCTAGCAAATGAGTACGTCTACTCAATTTGTTAGCCAATAGCACTGTCTGGGTCCATGCTTTAGCCTGCTAGCACATGAGTACATCTACTCAATTTGTTAGCCAATAGCACTGCCAGGGTCCATGCTTTAGCCTGCTAGCACATGAGTACGTCTATTCAATTTGTTAGCCAATAGCACTGCCAGGGTCCATGCTTTAGCCTGCTAGCACATGAGTACGTCTATTCAATTTGTTAGCCAATAGCACTGTCTGGGTCCATGCTTTAGCCTGCTAGCACATCAGTACGTCTACTCAATTTGTTAGCCAACAGCACTGTCTGGGTCCATGCTTTAGCCTGCTAGCACATGAGTACGTCTATTCAATTTGTTAGCCAATAGCACTGCCAGGGTCCATGCTTTAGCCTGCTAGCACATGAGTACGTCTATTCAATTTGTTAGCCAATAGCACTGTCTGGGTCCATGCTTTAGCCTGCTAGCACATCAGTACGTCTACTCAATTTGTTAGCCAATAGCACTGCCTAGGTCCATGCTTTAGCCTGCTAGCACATGAGTACGTCTACTCAATTTGTTAGCCAATAGCACTGCCTAGGTCCATGCTTTAGCCTGCTAGCAAATGAGTACGTCTACTCAATTTGTTAGCCAATAGCACTGCCAGGGTCCATGCTTTAGCCTGCTAGCATTTCTGCCACTATGGTGCCTAATGAGTACATGCTAAACAGAAAAACAGTGTTAAGAATGAAATGGAAAACTTTGGTCTTGTATCCTAGACTGCTATTTTGGAGATGTTGGAACTGCCAGAGTACACATAATAATAATAATAATCTGAATGACTGCCAGAACCCCTTATAACAATGAACAGATGAAATAACCCTATTCTATACAAAGGAAAATAAGTTTAGCTTTTCTTAATACAGAAACATGCCAATCCATGTTCAAATTGACCTAAATTTCACCTGTGACTTATTAAATTACTAATTTTCACCAATTCTGAGAGTTCTTTTGATCTTAGAAAGGTGTTTTGAGCTTTCTTTGCCAGTTAAGATGCTATCCTCGTGGGAAAATGTAACTTTCAGCATCAAAAGTAAAATTATTATGATGTTTATCTGACTTTAAAAATGCACTTTTTCCAGGTGAGTTTTTAGGGGAATTACAAGAATTCCTATGAGACCAGACTTACCCCAGGTTTGTGAAGTTAGTGAACATGTTCATCATGAACTCGCTACAATTGGTGTCTCCGTAGGTATACCTCTGCCTAGGGTAAATACCTGTCAGCTTGATGTAAGTCTCGTTGTAAAACGGGAAACCAAACAGGTACTGTAACTCCTGCCCATGGGCCACACCTGCAAAAAGGGAGACAATTTGTGTTATTAACAGTCTGATCATACCTATTTATTTATATTTTGTTGGCCTCTTTCCTTTCCTACTGATGTGTATCTCCAGATTAATAAAATTCTGTATAATGCATAGTGTGATGTTATTTCCAAAACTGAAATGTAGAGGATCATCAACAATGATATAGGACACACCATGGAACAGGTATTGCCATAGGAAGCTGAACCAATACTTACAAGTTCTGGTAAAGAGATACTCATCTGCATATCAAAGTTTTAGGACAACTGATTAAATTACATAAATACATTTAGTCTCTGTCAAAGCCCTGAATCAAACTATTCAATATAACTTAAATGACCCAACTGACTTTCAAAACAAAGACCTAGGTCACAAGGAAATGTTCTGCAATGAGCAAGCAATCAAGGGAGCATAAAGGTTGAAGTAATACATTTAGCTTTTCGAGCAAAGCACTTACCTCTCCAAGGTGGCAAGTAATCATTGTAAGATTTGTAATCAAAGACGTAGTAGAAGGTTTTGTTTTTATCTGCGTGTAGCTGCAGTACTTCATTGACACCCGCGCCGAACATGTAATCTGACATCAACTGAGAACAGAAAATATACGTTACCATAAAAAGAGAAAAAACCTCAGTACGATGTGATTTGACTGATAAGTATTTCAGCCTTAGTACTTAGGAATGCCTGATGAAAACCAGTGCATCCAGTGGAAACAAATGTCTGGAGTAAACCACTGGCATTTGAAATGTAACTGACAAACTTCCCTACATGTGGGTCACAGAGCTCTTAAGTTCAATTTGTGTACACTGCTAGTGGAAGACATAAGTGGCCTCCAGAGGATAATATGCGCATATATAAACCACCACCTTAAATTCTGAACATTACGACCATGTGTTGTTGCCAAGGCCCAACGATGAGAAAGACCAGAAGAATCTACAAATTCCCAATTCAAGGTTGGGTTTGGACCCACACCTCATTAGCAATCGAGAGGTAAAGCACATAAGCTCACTCAGTCAGTGCCTGCTTCCTGATCAATAACAATAGTTACATTAAAAGCACAACAATAACTTTCATGTCTGTCTTCATGAAATTTCCCACTTATTGTCACTGGACAATGTTTTTCAGCAGCTATTCAAATGGGATTCTCCAGCTCTCTTCTTTCAATTCATACAAAACAGAACTTTTATCGGAATAAAAATGTCACGTATGCTGTAAAATTTTACTCTTTGAGCTGAAACCTACATATTTCCAAAAGGATATCATCCAACCTTTCAAACAAACTTCGTAACATCTTTCTAAATTCAACAGAACTCTCTGAATCAGGAAAAATGAACAATTTGCTGGGAATTGGGGAAATTAAGCAACTTTGTCATGGATTAAATTTTAGGTCATTTACGGAATTCATGTGTTGGTATTGAAATCACTACTGTTGTGATTCAAGTCAGTAGAGAGCATTTTACAAGCCTGTTTTACAAGATTGCCTCCCTTTGTAGAGGGCCAAGGAATTGAGAAATTTTGGGTGTATTTCAGAATCCCTGATCACGTGTCTTACATCCGTGGCCATCTGCCTGCGCGCCGTGTGGTTGTCATAGCGTGGCCAGTAGGTGTACTGGAAGCGCAGGGCATTGAGTGCACGCGAAAGATCCTGGACTCCACGATCCTGCAGGAATTCCATCAGGATGTTCTCAAACTGATTCTCTGTGATTCCGCTCGGCAGAGACGGCAGGTTGGCTAAGGAGAGAATAAACAATGCTATGACATTAACAGAATTAGGTATGCGCTTTTACTCTGTATTTATCCACATGTAAGAGTTATACACTTCATGGACGCACAAACAGATAACCAGTAAAAAAATGACAGATGTTCTATAGTTTTGACATTTTCATGGTAAGTTTTACTTCATTTATTTATGTGGTACCATCATTAAGATGCCAATGCGGGTCTCCGAGGCCAGAAGCCTCCCACCAATGCGGCTGCTATGAGTACAAGCCCAGTTCATGCTGGTCATACATGGGAAGGTCTGCCAGCAACCTATGAATGGTTGTGGGTTTTCCACGGGCTCTCCCTGGTTTCCTCCCACCATAATGCTGGCCCTTGCCGTGTAAGTGAAATATTCTTGAGTAGGCCTATGGCTTAAAAACTCATCAATCAAGTAAATACATTTGCTATGATGGGGTCTAAAACACATCAGCCTGTATACTATGATAAGTACAAGACTACATATCCACTCACGGACGAACCAGGATCCATCATCAGAGGCCACACCTGCTATGACCCGGATTCTGGGGAACTGGCCGAGTTCTCGCAGTTTTCTTGGAGGGTCAATCAGGAAGGCGTATTGTGAGCCCACTGTGTTCCCATCAACCACCGGGGCCCAGGGATTTCCCACAAACCCTTGCTGCTCGAACAGATGGTGAGAAAATATCAACACATGTCCACAACATTAAACTTTGTTAAAGTGCTACTCTGGTAAGAATACAAAACACGTAGAAACATTAAAGTTATATGAAAGAAATCCCATGGAACAAACCTAACACCCTGGTTCAAACGGATTTTCGTGAATAACACTATTTAACCAATATAAATCAAGATTCTCTATAAAACAAAATCTTCGGCTGTGTCTCCGTAAAATTTTCCTGACATGACATGATAATATTCCTTTTATGACATCAGGCAGATGTAACGTCATGTGAGGAAATAATGCAGGTATGACTGTGGATACATGTCAGCCATTTGTGACATCACGTGTGACAGCACACCAGGCAAAGTGAAAAGGACAGAAAAATTTTCCTTCCGTATTCCCTGACAAAATGTACAATATCTGTTTTAATACGGTGCAATGTTTTCACAATTTAGGAAAGCCTTTCAAACTATGTCAATCTTTATCATCTCACCTTCCTCATAAAGGTGGTTTCACACCAGAGTAGCTCTTTAAATGTTACTGATAGAAAAAGAATATTTCTTTATTGATTTATTTCTTCAGTTAGTGAATTTGTGAGTCACAGCTTGCTCAGGGATCTTTCACTTAATTTATATTTTCTAAAAACCACTGCTGCTCAAACATGTAGTGGGAAAATGTCAGCCACATGTCAACAATCATTAAACTTATACTTACTTTTGGTGATCAAGAGAGGAAAATACGGGAAATATAAGGAAAATGCAAAATCAAAAAGATATCACAGTACAGGATGGGTTTAAACACTCAGAGCAGACTTTGTGGTTAATAGTCATTTGTAATTACAACAATATAAATAGTCAGCATTAGATCTGGGTTCTCAAGTATTGTGAACAGCATGTGAATAATACATAGTAATACATGTGAACAGCCAGAGTATCACAGAATTATTAAATGATTTATGTGAAAAATTTTTGAATCATATCCACACGACTTAATGACCTAAAATTTTGTCCTTGGCTAAGTTGCTAATTTTTCCAGATTCTGGGATTTAAGGTTTGTTTGGAAAGTAAGATAATATCGTACTACAAAATGTATGTTTCAGCACCAGCTATCATATTTATGACATTAATTTGCATCTCAAATTACATTTTTTGGACAAAATTTTATGTCACTCACAGTACTTGAAGATAAACAGACAAAACTGAAATTGAAACTATCCTACCTTGACCTCTACCCTTATTGAGGCATTGACAATCTCATCCGCAGTGCGAGACATTCGCAAACACCGCACAAGCTGGTAATTGTCAGCTGTTGGACAGCCAATCAGATAACCCAGCTGTTTTGCATATTCATGAGCGTGCCAAATAGGGTCAACTACTGCCCAGTCGCTCAAGTCTGACCCACTCATCATGATGGCTTGGTGGAACAATGGGTTAACTGGCAATACAAAAAACACCACCAGACTTTAGCTGCATTACCATATATGTCAACGTAATTACCCAAGAATACCTAAAATTTTGTCCATGACAAAACTGTCCATTTTTCCAGACTCAGAGAGTCCTATTGATTTTAGAAAGGTGTGGTGTTTTGAGGTTTGTTTGGAAGGTAAGATGATATCCCCCTGGAAATGATAACATTTGGGAGTTTCAAGTTCGAATTCTTACATTGCTGGAGATAAAAAATGTTCAACTGTGCTATGTTATCTGTAAGAAATCTTCTAGTTTTGCTTGCATTTACCATAACATGAGCATCTAAAAAAAGTTCCATAAAAAGTTACTGAGATTTGACAAGCTATAGAGAAAATGAGGAGCTGAACGTTTGTGAACTTCAATCAGAAGATCCTGAAGCAAAACGGTGTCATTTATACCTCTGGAACAAAGTGAGAAACATGATACAGTACGTAAATTAATGTTAACAAAGATTTTCAAACATTATGCACCAGCCACATGATGCTGTGGGACTTCTGTTTCACCTCCCACCAGAAAAGCGTTTCATCTCGACACCCCCCTAATTAGGCTATCATCCGAACATTAAGCTGTTTATATTCACATGTATTGCCAGAGCGGGTGGACAGCAGGTGAAGTCCCACACTGGATGCCCCGGTGCTGTGCCCAACCAACGTTATTCTGTGAGGGTTGCCCCGGAAATAGCGAATGTTGTCCTTGACAAATTCCAGCGCAGCCACCTGGTCCCACATCCCAAAGTTCCCTGGAGAGTGCTGGTCCCCGGTGCTCAGAAATCCTGCAGGAGTAACCACACAGAACATGTGAGCATTACAGATTACAGAAAGGACAGCGACAACCACACAGAACATGTGAGCATTACAGATTACAAAAAGGACAGCGACAACCACACAGAACATGTGAGCATTACAGATTACAGAAAGGACAGCGACAACCACACAGAACATGTGAGCATTACAGATTACAAAAAGGACAGCGACAACCACACAGAACATGTGAGCATTACAGATTACAAAAAGGACAGCGACAACCACACAGAACATGTGAGCATTACAGATTACAAAAAGGACAGCGATAAATGCTATCAGAAGGATCCTGAAGCCAGTCTACTGATATCAAACGAAAAAATTATTTTTCATTATCACAAACAGGGCCCAGTTAGGTGCTTGGGGTAAGCACTGCCTTTTGTCAGGAACCTGCCCAACCTCCGAGCTCAAACAGAAACCTGAGCTTGGGACCTCACTGGCTGCAGGTAAAGCAATATTTTAGTTCACTAAGCAAGAAAAGTCCTTTTAACAGACAATATCAGGAGCACATTTTAATTTACACTTATATGTATGCAAATGTACACAACAAAACATCAAATATGTTTTAGTTTCCCAATTTTTCACTCTTTCTGGACTATAGCTGTAACTTTGTTCGACCTGGACTGTCATCAGTCAATGAACATCAAATCAAACATTTTGCTATTTTTTATGAAAAAACACACACAGATGTGAGTTAAGAACTGAACTACCTTAACACAAAAAGAAAACCTCAAAAAAGTTCAAGCTGGCTTCCTCTCCGGCTGTATGTGGGAAGGTCTGCCAGCAACATGTGGATGGTAGTGGGTTTCCCTTGATCTCTGCCCAGTTTCCTCCCACCATAATGTTAGCCACTGTCATATAAGTGAAATATTCTTGAGTATAGCATAGAACACCAAGGAAATTAAAAAATAAATCAAAACTGTGTCTCTCAAGGCTCTGAAGCTTGTTCTAATCTATGTCCAGAGGCAGCATGCTCATATCACTGCAGCCATATTCTAGCGGATAACATAAGCCTGAGAGCTAGAGGGGCTGAAGAGTCATAAATTATAAGTGTTATACACTGAACAGGAATATAGTCCACTGAAGTCAAGTCTTTCATAGCCAAGGCTCTTTTCTGAGTGGCATGAAGCACTGTGCTCAATGCAGCTGATCGACCCCAGACAAGTATCATGAGATCAAGGGTTCAAATCCAGGTTTGGCTCCTCCAGCTGCAGCTTTCAGTAAGATGGTTTGCCAAGCATCTGGGAAAAATGGTAACTTAATAAGTTATCCCAGTCTCTACCTCCTAAAAACCTGACTGCTGTTTTGAAGTTACAAGAAGTGAAAAATATCAAAAAACATTTGAGTATGGTGTTGAAGCACAAATCAAATACAAAATAAATACATAACATAATTTCGCCAGCACACACCTAAGGCATTCAGCCTGTAGTTCATGGTAACCACGACAACCTTTTTCTCAGCCAGCAGTGTGCCCGGCCAGAGTTGACCTGATCCGACTGTGTACCCTCCGCCATGGATATACACCATAACAGGGTATAAGCTGGGGTTGGCACTTGGAATTTCATCAGTCACCTGGAAACAGAAAAAGTGACAGGTGTTAGTTTGACAAGGGTTTCACTATTTCACAAAACATTAAATTATGCACACACTCTTGTGAGAAAAATTAAAATTAAAAAGTTATGATCAAACTAATGTCAGTTTTCCATTTTTGAGTTAAAACATTACAATGCAATATTGCCCTTCTGTGTTGTCATATCTTGATGGCTTTATACCTTGGTGCTTTATGAACTTTAGACAATGAGCATTGTTACCAGAGGTTTTTTATTTATTTGATTGGTGTCTTTAATGCTGTACTCAAGTATATTTGACTTACACGACAGCAACCAGCATTACGGTGGGAGGAAAACGGGTAGAGACCACAGGAAACTCATGGCCATCCGCATGTTGCCTGGTGTACCTTTCCATGTAGTTACCAAAACTTCAGTAATTGTGGTAATTTAACGGAAAATGGAAAGGCAATATATATTATCCACTTTTGACACCTATTATGCCATTTCTAGTTAGTTCCCTTTTAACATAAGAGAACACTCTGGGTCACTTTCTGACCTGGGTCCCTGTTCCACATAGCCATGCTAGCCTGAGCTGACAATGTCTCACTGTCACCACACATATAACATAATAAAATATGTACTGTTATGACAGATACAATCAACCCAAGGCATAAAGCAAAAAGTTGTCTGTTTCGGGCAAACATCCCTACCAAAAAGATATTCTTTTTCTACACAAAAATCAGCCCATTTTATACTGCTTTTGTTGTTGTTGTTTTTTTTTTGTTTTCAACTACAGTTTTCAAAAACAAGATGACTTTCAAATCCAAAATTTAGAAAGAAATCTCATTAACCTAAACAAACAACTCTTTGACTTTGGCCTAAATCTACCCAGGCCCAGTCAGCTTACATTCGGAGCATATACATTGAGGTAGAGGCAGTCCTCGGAGAAGTTGCTGAAGCGAGGGATGTACTGTTGCATGTACCAGGGATGCTGAGGACAGGCCGGTCGATAGTACGTCGCATCCCATATACCTGTCCAGTAAGGCTTCTCCGGTTTCTGTCAGGAATAAAAAAAATGAATGAAAATCAATTAAGGCCACATAAAAACATGACTTGTTTCCTATTCTACTACAGTAGAATGGGAAAGTAAATTGGGACCTATGTGGAATGAAATGTAACTTTGTCATGGGTGAGTTGGAATCGATCTGTCTCCCCTGGTTCTGGTCCATTATTTCATTATTTCAGTCCATTATTTCAGTTTAATTTTGAACACAGAATGTACGCATTAGACTCAAAACAATTAATTTATTCTGTGAGATACTCTGGCTCGAATGGTAATTCAACATTGTTATATGTGCTACCTCCAGATTTTATATTTCTGGCCTTCATTCGGTCAATATACAACCGACAAGGTAAATGACAGAATGTTAAAGACGGAGGGAAATCATTTAGCTCGATGAATTAGTTTGAACAGTGGAAAGTCAACTTAAATCTCAGGTCACAAAGATGTCAATTTAACTGGCTGTGTTAAATCATTCCATTTCCGGCAATTCCTGAATTACCATTTCCATGGGTCTGTAACTTGAAACTCTCCTGAGATCACACATATCCTGTCAGTCATATTTATTTATCGCTAATAAAATCGTGGCCATAATAAGAATTTGCGGCCTGACAGGTGATATAATTTTGCTGTAATTAACAATCAGTGGTTTATTCACACTTATTGGCTTACCTTAAACCGAAACTCGGTTCTGTAGTCCCCAAACTGAGTCGGGCGTCTGGCGTAAGGAACACCCAGAAAATGGTTTATTCGGATTTCTGGGTGGTCATGGTAAAAAGACCCCACGCTAAATCCTTCAACTTTCCCGTAAGTTGGAATGTCCACAATTGCATTGAATTTGTGTGTGTATGTGAACCTTTGCGATTTGACAACGTGACAAATAACTAAAACAGCGAAAATCGTAAGTGTCCGTAAAATCCCCATCGCCTCGGTAAAGGTCACAGACACCTAAACCATCTTAAGTCATTTCCTACCACCACGAACTGTTTCTACCTGTCGCAGGTAACTGCATTTAAAATGGCGGAGATTTAGAGTCTGGTCACGTGACGACAGGTGAGCAATCGCTTTTAAATTCAGCCCCAGGTAATTAAGCTACGGGACCAGCAGACGACAGTTTCATTCTAACTTTACACAATGACCTTCAGATCAGCGAAAGTTCAGTGTTCATGGTATTTGAAAGACAATGTCACCCGTTGCCAGTCCCGTGAATTGTTTTACACATTCTTGTCCAGGTTTGGATATCTTTTGATAAATACAAAAGAAAACCACTCTCTATTTTGTGTCACCTGGACAAGAGTAGTTCCCCCTTTGTACGCCTGATTATAAAAAATTAAGATCAAGTAAACAAACGGAAAATTAAAATATATAAACTGTTATGATTTGAAATTATTTCAAGCAAACACTTATATTTTTTAATCAATAAATAATTACTAACACATCTTACAGATTTAATTCCAGTATTATTTATAAAAATAATCATGTAAAAGAAACCTTCCAAACCTCGTTTTGGTTAGAGGCTTTATACGACCCACCCGGAAGGGAAGAAATGAGTAAGTTCGTCTGCTCGAGGTAAAGTGACATCATCTGTCTTTTCGAATATTTGAAACTGTTTTTTGGACAACTCTTTGTTGTGGAGTAGATATGGACAGTGTTCGCATTGGTGTTTAGTGCATTTGTTGTTAGCACGCCTGTAATAAGTACACGTCGTACCGAGTATCGACGTCGCCGGAAAGCCCTGTTAAACAAAATTGTTAGGGGTGGTATCTTAAAAAGTACTGCATGCATTGAACTCAGGGTTTGCACACGTGTAGAGCACAATAACAAGAGGGGGATATTCCGTCTGTGATTTCATGTGTGCATATTAAATACCATAAATTACCGAATTCCTGACTTAGTGTACTGTGTATTAGAATGTGTGTTAAACAAAATGTTAGAGGTGGTACGTTAAAAGATACTACATCTATTCAGTTCAGGGTTTGCACACATGTAAAGTATAAAGGCACGAGTGGGATATTCCATTGTTGATTCTGTGTATGCATATTAAGTACCGTAAATTGCTGAATTCCTGACTTAGTGTACTGCATACCAGAATCTATCCCCTACAGGCAAGCTCTGCGGTATCCTTGCTACCGCATCTAAGTTTTAAGACATGATTTCCGCTTACTTTTATTCTCGAAACGATTGTGTATTCGACATAGTGGAACGAGATCGGCTTTCGATGTAAGAAAGTGAGGAAGGAAGACAGACATGTAGCTTGCTGAATTAGGGATAATCTAATAAATTAGATATTGTAGACTGAACGAAGATACTCTTGTATGTACTAGACCTATGATGCAAATTGTATAACATGACAACATCTAATTTATTAGGCATGGAAAGGGGTAGCCAAAGAAACATTGCACATTTCTTTAAAGAATACATAAACAAAATTTTTCTGTCCTACCCAGTTTGTCTGGTGTGATATCACGCTCGAACAGATGACATCGCCAGTCGCTGACATGTATCCACAAATTACGCCGCTGTTTGAAATGCTAGTGACGTCACCCCATCATAAATGTCATACTCGATGCCATATCTGTCTGGTTCAATGCCATGTAAGGAATATTATCACGTCACACCAGGAAAATTTTACAGTCACAACAGCTTTAAGATGCAGTCAAGTGAACGAGAGCGAAATAGGGAAGGTGCATCAGAGAGTGTTTACAATAAACCTTGATCCATTTAGAGCCACACCAGCCCAAGAAAAAAACATGTAAAAAACTGAAACATTTGAATGGCTGTTTATTTTCTCTCTGTACTCTTTGTTCTAGTTGATATTTTCTGGACCTTTTCTGTACTGTGCTTGTACATGTATCTTGGTGTGATTTACATGTGCTGTTGTATTTTGTATCTTTGCAAGAACATTGCGTGAGGTAATCACAGTTTTCCTGTTGGATGATGTTATCATGTGACTGATCTAGCCTATCCAATCAGAACAATGTCTGAAAATTCCACTCCGGCCGCGAGCCCTGTCGGGCCGAGAGAAGAGGAATTCCTCGACCAGTTCTTTCAACACATCAGTCAGTTTGCTTTTGACAAAGCTAAGGAACTAGCTGTAAGTATTAAAATGCCTTGGAATCATTAAAGACATTAGGAGGAATAACTTGTGGTAAATGACGTCAAATTTGGCCCAAATCTGCATTTCTAGAGGTAAACAAATGTCATCAAATTTGAATTGTGGTGCAGAAATTTAGTTACCTATTCCCAGTAGGATATCATCCTACCTATAGAGAGGCCTGAGATCACCTTCCTAAGATCAAGAGAACTACCTCAGAATCAGGCTGAATGTGCGACCAGGTCATTGGTGTAATTTCATGTCACTTACTGTAAGTAGAAAGTGGCATATTTTGGGGGTTTAGCATTTCCTCTTCTTTAAAATGCCAATTATATGTCAGTGAGAAATATACTTTTGTTTTAAAACTGATCTAACACTAATATTTTTGTTACGTTGTCATTTTGTGTCAATTTTGTGGCATTTTCATCTTGGCCAAGTGAAGTATTTTGGCTCGCTGGCAAAGGAAGCGAGTTAGTTTCTGGAGAATTTATTTACAATTATATACTGTCAGTTGACAACGGAGTCTGTGCTTCATAAAAAAAAAATTCTAGTGCAGTAATAGTTTGGAACATTGCAAATGTTACCATGATTCCTTACTTTAACGCATTAGCTGTAGTGATTTGCCTCCATTTCTGTTTACTTACTCTGCACTAATATATATCTAAATTTCTCTCAAATGCGAACAGGAAAAAGAGCGAGACACACATAAAGCCAGCTTCGGATCTTCCTGGGGACTTGTTGTGCATTCCTTGTGTTTCTTTGCAATGGCGGAAAAGACTTATATGTCCTTGACCTTTCTGGGTCAGAAATGGTTTGGGAGAGCTAAGGATGTAAGTACATGTCATTTTTTTTCACACAGTATATGTATCTTTTTAGTGTCTCATGGTCATGGTCAAATTCGATCTTTCCATGGCAGAGTAATTTACGTGCTAGCGCTTACAATGTCTTGTGAGCCTTTCACCAATATGGTCGTTGTGAGTTCAAGTCCAGCTCATGTTTGCTTCCTCTCCGGTCATATACGGGAAGGTCTGTCAGTAACCAGCAGATGGTAGGTTTTTCCCCCAGGTTCTTCCTGGTGTCTTTCCACCATAAAGCTGGCTGCCATGATTTAAATGAAATATTTATGAGTAGGGTATAAATTACAAGTCAAATAAATATATAAATTTCTACCTTTCTGAATTTTGTAATACAAAATTCAGTTCAAAATAAGTTCATAAAATTTTAAATCATGGATTTAAATGGTTGAAAAAGGAAGTCAGGGGGCTACTAGAACTCCCAAAAAGAGTGAAAGATGAAGAATTCAAGGTTTTAAATCATTCTGCCAATAATTACTTTTTTATGTGTATGTTAGACCATGTGGACATTCTGGCTTCTACCCACCGACTGAAAAATCACATTACCTAATAGTTTTTTTTCTGCTGATATCGATTTGATTTTTTCACTTAAAGGTTGCTACAGTTGGGATATTATTTAACAGGTTTGAAATGGAAATCAGTATTGATTAACCTAAAGACTAAATCAGGTCCTCAGATGGTAATGTGCTGTTATAAAGTTATAAACCCAAAGTTTACAAATTGACGATATATCATGTTTACCCCAAAACTAATATTTTTGGCCCATGTCCCTCTTTGAACATCAGTGATACAGTGGAATCAATATTTCAACAGATGTCCATTCCTTTGCTTAACATATTGTCTAAAGAACAGCAGGTGTCACTAAAATTTTTTGTCACGGTTCTTTCAGAACCCACGCAACTCATATTCATCACTGACCCAAGAGTTCAGAAAAGTGGAAGAAAATGATCGAATAATTGACGTGATGTCATCTGACCCCACAAGGGAGAAAATCCTGGCTCACATCAGTGGACAGCTGTGTCAGTTCCTCATGGCCAGGCAAAAGTCCATGGATTTGTATCCTTTCTGTGTTTGTACGAATTACCAAGATATGCCAGATTTCTCTTAAGGCAAATGACCCAAAATGTTGTCCATGGCTAGTTTGCACGCCCTGCCTAATTCTGAATGGTCTATTAACCTTAGGAAGGTGTTTCAAGGTTTGTGTGGAAGAATGGAGGATGTCCGAGTAGAAAAGATGGTAAGCAGGGCAACCAAAAGTAATATTTTAGAACATTTATTTCTGTCTTTAAAATGAACATTATTGGTTCAAATTTCAGGCCATTAATTGTATATTGACTGCTTTCTGACAGTACGAAAAGCTGTGAAGCAGTTCCTCATACGACGGCGGTCAGTTTTATGGATATAGGAAATCAGTGCCTGGCTCAAACCACCAACCTGTGGCATGAAGCTGATGAACATTCCCAGATCCAACACCAGATCGATGGGAGACAAGTGGTGTTCAATGAACGTGGTCTACCACTTATTGTCACCAAGGCCCCGCCAACAGAGAGAGCAAATACAGAAATTTAAATAGAAAACGAACATCTTATTATCACTTGCCCATATGTAATGGTATGAAGTAGTTCCTTGACGCGTTGGCAGCTACGAGCAGATGAGCACGATGGGGACTAACCGTAACCTGAGCTACGAGGACCTGGTCACTGTGATCACAGATCTCATACACACCAACCAGAAGAGCTTCCACCACCCTGTCCTCAGCTCCATCAAGTCCAGTTTCAGGTCAGTCATTTACACAGTGCAGGGTACAGAAATATATGGGCTCAGTAACACTTAGGTGAGGCTGATGCCAATCCGCACTCAGTCTCATGTCAGTCAATTACACAGTGCAGGGTACAGAAATATAAGGGCTCAGTAACACTGTGAGGCTGATGGCAAGCCGCACTCAGTCTCAGGTCAGTCAATTACACAGTGCAGGGTACAGAAATATATGGGCTCAGTAACACTGAGGTGAGGCTGATGCCAAGCCGCACTCAGTCTCAGGTCAGTCAATTACAAAATTACTCAGTTCAGATACAGAAATGTACAGGGTTGTTGGGTGATCTGGTGAGTAACACTTGAATTGGGTGAGGCTGATGAAAAGCCGTCCTCAGCTCATTTACATGTCGCCGTCATAACGATGTTGTTGACAATCTCTACACCCTGCTGTGGTAGATAGGTGACAGGATACAGAAACATGAGGACTGGACACCACGATCTAAGTTACATATTCTTCAGTGTGACATAATACCCCTGTGAAATAAATTACGGCCTGGAATGTGAGATAATAGATCTGCTGCCGCTCTTTCCTAACAGCTTTACTTGAATATAACAAAGAAGTCACCATGTAAATTTTAACATTCAACAAACTTTCAGTCCTCTTGCCGAGATCTTTGTCACTTGACACAAACCCTTGGCAAGAAGATTAGAAACTTGGGAACCTTGAAGTTTACATGTTGATGCCTTGACTTCTTCATCACTGTCTAAAACAGTCTGCAAGCTTTGTTGTTGCTGTTGTTGTTACAGCCTGGAATGTGAGATAATCCACCACCTATTACTGGCACAGATCAGGATGGTGGAATGGCAGTTCTTACCCGCCTTGTTACAACTGCATGAGGCTCACACAAAACTTCAGTCCTGGGGGGCCGCAGCTCTAGCCAAGGAGGTAAGCCACAGTTAGCTCCCTTGGATTCCGTAATTAACTGTTCTTAGCCCCTTTTCATACATATACGTTTAGATTGGCACCTTATTTGTCAATCTGTCACAAATCAGTTTTCAGGAATTTTTCCAACGAACTCAACATACGGAGCTTGCCTTCAGTATGACAACTTGCAAATCACATGAGTCCATTTTTTGGACAAAATTATGGCTGTTTTTGTCTTGCTGTGGATTTCACAGTTTTTGGCTTTGTGTCTTAAAATGGTTCATTATTCTGAATTGAAACATGTACATGGCTGGATTAAGACAAGTTACAAAGCTCTAGATTTAGGCCATTTCATTCCCCAAAAAACATCATGGCTTCAGTGTCCTGTAATGTTGCCTGGCGGCTCAAGTTGCTACGAGACATTTCTGAATACTTGTGTTTTATTTATTTGTTTCATAAGCTATGATGTTTTAAATGGCTCCCCAGATTATTTCACTTATACAGGGGCACTGAGGTGTCTGGCTGGAGGAACTACCACTCCTGGCCAGGTGCCTGACACACCGCCTGACTTTAAGCTGCCACCAGATCAGTGAGAGTGAGGCCAGCTTAGCGTTCGTCATTCAGACAATGACCCTTCTTCTGACATAGGTGAACTCGCCACGACATGGCTGAAACATTGTCGAGATGGCAGTTAAGCCATAATCATTCATTCATTCATTCTCACATAAATGAAAAGATGATCTTGTATTATTGTATGATAATATGCCGTCTGTTGGACAGTAAAAACCAAGCATTTCGTGTATCCTGTAAAGGTGAACTGTCCCAGTTGATCAGTTTTTTCGTGCAAAGTTGGCACTGTATATAATAGAGGGATCTGAAATACCGAGCCCAAGTCATTTAAAGAATGAAAATCGCTACATTTTAAAAGAAAATAAATGAGTTTGCTGAAGCTTGGTGTTCCCTATGCATTTATCAGCCCTTAATATCCCCTAGTGTATGACGACATCGTTGTGCTATACCGTTTTGTGTAACTATGCTATTCACACACTGAATTACGATGGGATTAGTTTTCATGCCTTCCCATCGAACCTCTCCATGTGATGAAAATGGATAATTGGCCACTGTTCTGAACCTAATAAGCACTCTAAACTATGTTCTAGCCATTTTTGGAAGACATGTTTGGATCTGGGGTGCGGACTAATAATGGAGTTTAGAATGGAAAGTAAACCAGAAATATCATAATTGAGTCATGCATCATTGGCACACTAGTGCCATTCAAGGGCGGACAAGCGTTGTGCGATTTTCTTCTTGAAATTATTGGTGTTAAATATGTTTTTATTTTCTACAAGTGAAAATTGAAAAGTGTCATGTACATCTCAGCTGAGCACACTGTATTACCTCCCGCCTGGGCTGAACCTGCCTTTGATATGTATAAGGCACAGGCTGTGTTAATTAAGATATTAAGGTTTCAGGTATTAAGATAAGCCTACTTCAGTGATACACTTTTTCACAACTGGCTCTGTTGGTACTTTGGAGAAGGTGGCAAACTGGTGTTGATTTTAGAGGACTTTTCGAAGCCTTGCTCACTTTGTACATGGACTAGTTCGTACATCATTAACCTGAAGCTACCAGCACCCCTTTGTGCGCCATTCGTGTCTGTTAGATCATCATATGTGACATTGCTTAAGGCAACTGTCACCCTGCCAGAGATGGGCAACAGTTTAGCTGGGGATGCTAGCTAGTATCCAGCAAGAACACACACACCATGGATAGGCTTGGAGACATCTTGTATTTCATGACCAGCTGGATGGGTAGACCATAGACCTTTCTAACTGCAACCCAGACTCTAACTCTCTAGTACACATTAGGGCAGGGCTTTTATAGCCCCAGGGAGGACCTCACAGAAGACAATTAATTTCCCAGCTGTGAGAGTTCCATTCAGCACAAGGCTAACTAGGATTTGTGTTTTTATAACATTAAAAACACTACATTTACAATGCGAGAGTACAAATGAGAGTATAATGCATACATCTAACAACTTTTAACCACTACTAAATTGTCCAGCTATACTGTACAAGCATGTTAAATATGAAAAATGTACTCTATCTACTTTTCTAACTACACACCATTTAATCCCTAAGAAACGACTCAGTCATGTTTAATTCTATTTTAAATCTATCATAACTTCCAGGCTATTCACCAAGCTATAATATAAGAGTGGCCATGTTAAAGTACATGAAAGTAGGAGCGCACTCATATGTAACATCCGTACCTAATATTATAAACTAGTTATTAATTTTAGCCTTAAAATTGTGAAATGTATAACACCAATGTAGCAAAAGGGGGCCGGGTGGGGGAACGACAACATCCCAACTACAGCCTTACTACACAACACCAGTTAAAATCATTGTTTTACGGGCAGAATAAATCTTTCTTTCTTTTTTTTAAGAAGTCGCAGGAAGATGCAAAAAGCAAAATAAAACTTGAAAATCATCAGATTTAGCGAAAATGTTTGCTGTTGGAGACATGGTCAGAAAGCCCTGAGAAAACATGCATTTTCTTTGTTATTTTTATTCATTTTAGACTTTTTAGTGTTAGCATGCCCTTAAAACGCAAAATAAAAATGGTGTCGTCTAAGGGACATAACCCCAGGGCCTGCTGTCCTCGTTGTGAGGCCCAGTTGAGCACAGTGTAATGACCCAGAGGCCGTCCTTGGGAAGGTCTGTGGGCAACCTGCAGATGGTCGTGGGTTTCCTCCGGGCTCTGCACGGTTTCCTCCCCCCATAATGCTGGCTGCTGACGTATAAGTGAAGTATTCTTGACTATGGCATGAAACACCAATCAGATAAATAAATAAATAAAAATCATAAATTATGTGCTCTTGATTGATTCCAAGGTTGTCATTGTTAAGGCACATGGTGCTGAAGTAATTAACATGACATTCTCTTACCTCATACATTATATGCCATTTGTGTGCATTTAATGTATTATCTTACATAAATTCAAAATTCAACAAATGAAAATATCATGTAACCATGACAACTGTCATTAGTTTAATGCTGTACGAGACCCAGGAGGAGGAGCTAGTTCAGCAAGGGGGGCAACTGCGTCACCTGTGACTGGAGACAGTTACCCCCCTTTAAAGCAGATGGTGCCTTCCAGTGGATGGCCAGATTTAACCTGTTTCCTTATATGGAAGAGAAGTGTTGGTATCATTCATCTAAAGTGTTAAGTGTAGTTGCATGAATTGTGTATATGTACACTGTATATTTTTTTTCAACCACTTATGTGTTGTTTCTAGTTAGATGAAATAATGCTGCATTATGTGTTCCTTTGAACTTTTGCTTTAAATGTTTTCATTTTCTCTCCTATAATATTAACCATGCCTTTAATTTTGCAGGTTATGATTTGTAAAAATCAAAGAATCATTATTAGCCACTGTAAAATGCAAGGCTTTCAAGTTATTATCAAGTTATGTTTTTTGCTTCTACATCTTTTTATTTACTTACTTCTGTCAGCTTTTGGATGTTTTGATGTGCAGTACATGCAGTGTTCATAGTAGAATTATTGTGTGGCCTGTAAATTTTGTATTAAAATTTTCACTGATAAATTTGTATTCCACCCATTTCATCAGATCTATGGTGTTGTATATGTTTCATACACATGTTAATTTTCATGTTCTTTTCTTACATAATTTTTTGCTTTCTTATGTAACATAGGCAGAAGATTATCAAAAACAAACATTAATCACAAAAAGAATAGAAGTAAAATAGTAGGTAGCCCTGAAGATATACATTGTACAGTTGCACAACTGTCTCCATAAGGCAGCAGAATTTATTGTACATATTTGTAATTCTCAGCATGTGCTTTACACGTAACATACAGACTAAAGATTTAATATGACATTTCAGATTTGAGAATATTTCATTTGACTTCTGATTGTGACATGTAACACTGGAATTATTGAGGTATTATTTGAAGTAATCTACTGATAGTGTTGTGGTTGTAACTGTTGCTGTTAGTCTAGGAAGTCAGCCTTTGGCGGCATCAGCTTGAAGCAGTCATCTCTCCCAGCTTTATATCAGTGGCTAGTCAAGTTCAAGGGGTCATTGCTCTCCAAGGTAAGTCAGCAGATGGACTGACTGGGGATCATGGGCCCTCCACAGAGTGAAGCAAATCTTCATAGTATGCATGATCAACCGCCACCATGTTGAATAACTAAATATTTATTAGCTATCTCGAATGATTGTCAGGGATGCCGGTATTTACATATCTTTGTAACCGTGGCTGTTTAAGTGAAGTATTCATATACTTGTTTAGTATAAACACCAATTAAAAAAAGTAAATAAATATCATTGTTGTCGGCGTAGGGGATTGCATGAATCATTCTTTTTTAAGTGGACGTCACGCTATTGACATGTCTTTAAAGGTATATATTGTGTTCAGCCTTCATTGTGCATTGTGTAATAGGAATTGTATTACCCTCAGAAAATAAAGACATTATTATTAAAGTATTATTACAATAGGTATTATTATTAAATTCACCAAAGTAGCCTGGTGAAGGTAATGTATCTGTCCACTGTGATTTTTTTCCTTTTGTTCTATATTTGCTCCAAAATGCCTCCCTAAATAAAATCAAATTTTCGAGCGCTGGTTTATCAGTGGAGGAAGTCAATTTGACCCCTGCAGGAAACTACAGCCATGCATCTGGTATGCGACAAATGTCTCGACTTAAAACTGCAGTTAAGCTACTGTTACCAGTTTGAATTCCTGTATTTTTGCTGTATTTTCAGTTCACACTGTACTTTTATGAGACTCTAGCTAAACAGAGCAACACTGTGGAAATGAAGGGGCTGACTGCCAAGGCGACAGAGGATTTTGTCTCAAAGTAAGTTTACAGATGTGGTCATCACACATTATGGATTGAATTATGGCAGGGAGTTCATCTGTTTAGCTATCTGTTGGTAAACTTTTGGTGTTCACACTGTGTCTACAGAACCGCTTCAAAATAATGTGTTGAGGCTGTAACCATACATTGAATTTGTCACAAAGATGTAAAGTTTCATTCTTTACTGCAGGGTCAAGGCAACTTTCTTAAAATTTTCTTTGTGAGTTTTTTGTAACTTTACATGACATGACCTTGTGGTGCTACAGTTTTGTGAAAGTGGACCCTGGTGTGGCCGCGTTGACAAAATTTCCTTTTTTTGGGGGGAATCATTGGACATACAGTGTTGTCCAAGCACAGACCGCTGACAGGAATTAAGCTTTTGTGACTCCCCAGTCTTGCAAAAACTCATGGAATCTGTCTGTGGTGGACTTCATTCAACGTGGATGTGTTTGATTATGAAATTCACTGTCAACATATTGGTGTAGGCTTCTTGTCAAAAGTAATTCAGGTCTACAGGCAAAATTTCCGGGTTTTTTTTTTTGAATCATTGGACATACAGTGTTGGCTAAGCATAGAATTAAGCTTTTGTGACTCTCCAAAAACTCATGGAATCTGTCTGTGGTGGACTTCATTTAACCTGAATGTCTTTGATTATGAAATTCACTGTCAACATATTTGGAAAGGTTTCCTTTCAAAAGTAATTCAGGTCCAAGCTGTGTAGTCTGTTCCTGCCTTTGTCATGATGTTTTATGGACAAACGGGTAACATATTACTCAGGCATTACTAGAGAACAATGGTGTGTAATTCGTCTTGGACTCAAGTTGCCATTAACGTGCATTAGAAGGTACAACATCATCCAGTTTAGCTGTAAGGCCAAGGGAGAAACATGGCAGAAGTATCTCAGAATCAGTTGTCTAAAAAAATTGAAATGCATCATATGTTCAATATCAGAGAGTAAACAAATTACATTTGACATTTTCTGTCAATAGGTGGTAAGTTACAAATTTTTGTTTTACATAGAGAATGATGTAAAATTAAAATGACCTAGCATTTCATCCATGGCTAAATTGCTCATTTTACATGATTCTGATAGTTCTGTTGATCTTGAAATTTTGTTTTGAAGTTTGATTTGAAGATAGGATGATATCCTACTGGAAAGATTTAAGTTTTAGCACCAGAACAATATTTGGTGCCTTTTTTTTCCCAAAAGGAACATTATTATTCCTTTAAAGATATAAAATGTTTTCTTTGTTTCATTTTTCTTACTTCAACTCTTACAAAATGCCTAAAAATCAAAAAAATATTTTTCTCTGAAAATGCTTTTTGGATGGGATGGGGGGTTGGGGAGAGTCCTTTTCTGTAAATATTGCCCTTCTCATCTTTTGAGTTACATGTATGAGTAAGTGCCCTGTTGTAGGATCGTGTCTTTCCACAAGAAATCCGATGCAACCAATGTGTCCCTGGTTCTGGACATCCAGGGTATAGAGAGCACTTACAAAGGACCTGGCTACCACCACCCTCAAAAACAGACGGAGCTACCCAAGGGGTTAGGAAGCTACCCAGCCATCTTCTCTTATCCTAGTGTAAGCTCTTCTGCTGGGACTAGCATAAACTACAGTAGAAATACTATTCACAAACATGCTATTCTGGCTCACTTCCATTTTTTTTTCTCTGTTTTTCATTGCTATGTAGTGTAACTCAACTTCCTACAAGAGACAGTGGTTTGTTAGTTAAATTTTGTCATGTTCTTTGATTGATGTTTTATACCTTGACATCTACTTTTACTTGAATGTTTCATACTTTGACATCTACTTATATTTGGACATTTTATACTTTGACATCTACTTGTACTTGGATGTTTTATACCTTGACATCTACTTGTACTTGAATGTTTCATACTTTGACATCTACTTATATTTGGACATTTTATACTTTGACATCTACTTGTACTTGGATGTTTTATATCTTGACATCTACTCATACTTCGGTGTTTTTTATCTTGACATCTACCTGTACCTGGATATTTTATACTTCGACATCTACTTGCACATGAATGTTTTATACCTTGACATCTACATGTACTTGGACGTTTTCAATCTTGACATCTGCCTATTATGGATGTTTTGTACCTTGGCATCTAGTTACACTTGGATGTCTACTGGTACTTGGAAGCTTTATACCTTGATATCTACTTGCACTTGGATGTTTTATACCTTGACATCTACTTTTACTTGGATGTTTTATGCCTTGACATCTACTTGTACTTGGATGTTCTATACCTTGACATCTACTTGTACTTGGTTGTTTAATGCCTTGACATCTGCTTGTACTTGGATGTTTTATGCCTTGATATCTACTTGTACTTCAGTGTTTTATATCTTCACACCTACTTGTGCTTCAGTGTTTTGTACATGTATTTTGACATGTACTGGAATGATTCAGAGCTAGTATACTTTAACATGTACTTGGATCTACTTGTACACGCATGTTTTATGCCTTGACATCTACTTGTACTTGGATGTTTTATACCTTGACATCTACGTGTACTTGGATGTTTTATACTTTGGCATCTACTTGCACTTGAATGTTTTATACTTTGACATCCACTTGTACTTGGATGTTTTATACCTTGACATCTACATGTACTTGGATGTTTTATACCTTGAAAGCTACCATGACTGGGGTCAGTTTCAACAAGTCATTTTTAACCATAGTCCTAACATATAACACTGATGTTATTCATAGTTTATTTCCAGAGAGGGTCATGTTTGGATGTTATTGTCTTAAAAATAGAAACTCACATGTAAGTGTTACCAATTTCCTCATATGGTTGAAAAAAACAACCATTGAAATCCCATTTTAAGTTTTGACTGAAGCCTTAAGTTCATGGAATGAACTGATGATGTTTTATATGCTGACTTCCTGTGTTTTAGGAGAGGCCTGCCAATCACTGGCCTACTGTGGTAATGATGATGACAGATCGGTCAGCTGATCTAGCCTCAGACAAAGCCGTCTGTATATATGACAAGGTGAGTCTGGTCAGCTGACCTGTCCTGGGACAAAGTCGCCTGTATATATGACAAGGTGAGTCATGTAGGGGGTTCTCTCAGGTCAGCTGACCTGGCCTGGGACAAAACCGTCTGTATATATGACAAGATGAGTCATGTAGGGGATGCTGTCAGGTCAGCTGACCTCACCTCGGACAGAGCCGTCTGTATATATGACAAGGTGAGTCATGGGGCTGTCTGGTCAGCTGACCTCACCTCGGACAGAGCCGTCTGTATATATGACAATGTGAGTCATGGGGGGGGGGGGCTGTCTGGTCAGCTGACCTCACCTCGGACAGAGCCGTCTGTATATATGACAAGGTGAGTCATGGGGGGGGGCTGTCTGGTCAGCTGACCTCACCTCGGACAGAGCCGTCTGTATATATGACAAGGTGAGTCATGGGGGGGGGCTGTCTGGTCAGCTGACCTTGCCTGGGACAAAGCCGTCGGTATATATCACAAGATGAGTCATGTAGGGGGTGCTGTCAGGTCAGCTGAGCTTTCCGTGGACAAAACTGTCCTGATAAACCAGGTTATCTTCCTTTCGGACAGATCTGCTTCATAGTCATGTCAATCCTGAGGTCTATCCCTGATCGACTGGGACTTGGAGTCGTGCTAATCTTGATTAACAAACTATTCAGTGGTAATATGGTTATCTCCTAGATATTTAAATGGATTTATCTAATTAATAGAATGGAAAAAAGCACAAGAAGTACACATGTGTGCAGGCCCTTGTCTATGCCAGTTAATGTCTTCCTATAATGTGGACACCAGTTATGAGTTATAATTACAGGGCTTCTAGTATTTCGTACGTATTGCCAAGATTGTCCCCTCCAGTCATACATGGGGATTTCTGCCATCAACCTGTGGATGGTCATGGGTTTCTCCCAGGATCTGCCCGGTTTCTTCCCACCATAATGCCGGCTGCTGTTGTATAAGTGAAATATTCTTGAGTACAACGTAAAACACCAATCAAATAAATAAATAAATTATGTCCAGATCCAGAGCTAAGCCTAATAGTGACCATTTCGAGAATTTGCGAGAAAATAACTGGGAAACAAATTTCCCAGTGAACAGTATCCTTCGCAAGAATTCATGCAGTTTGTTACAGCAAATGCCAACAGATATGTGTACAGGAAGTATAATGTATCTCGGAACTGATCACATGAAAAGCCTTACGTGACACATTTGAAATAATCTTCAGAAGGTTGAGGATTTACATGTGCTGGTTACAAATAACGGAAATTCGCTCGACGTTCAGGTCTGCTCAGGGGAATGCATTAATGTAGTTTTTATTAATGCTGCAAACTAAACACTGCCTGGATATGTCAGATCATACTCAGCACTAAGTATAGATAATTTTATTTCTTATAATAGGACAATATTGGAATCGCTGTACAAATATACTCATATTCAAAATCGACTGGCAGAAGAAAGATGTTTGGGAAATGTTACAAAGAACAAACGTTAGCCTTCCCAGCCCCACAAAAATGAGACGACTGCTGCCACACCTGTCAGAGTTGGAGCTGTTATATACGCAGCTACGGTCAATTCAGAAATATTTAACAAATTTAGGCGTAGACACAGTCATACTTATACCAATTGCTAGTAATGAGCGTTGTGATCAATAATTGATTTTGAATGCAAGGTTACCTGCGAAGCAGCAAAGAACTATGTACGTGTAAGTATGTGTGGTATATGAAGTAAGAAATTAATATGGATTCATGTAAAACAGAAGCTAGTAAACAAGTTTTCAGTGAAATAAAGTGGAAAGACGTAGGGAATGATATAGCTCCCTAAATTCAGTGAACATGTAAATTGTCAAAATGCACCTATCAAATGCTTGAATGTATCCCACTTCTGACACCAACATTATGCTGCCTCAACGCTTATATATGACTTATGTATGTATAAAGTGGACGTCATATGTAGTGCTTTTAATACACATCTATATATGTTGCCTATTAATGATTATACATGTAATGCAGTGGTAAAATTAATTTCACATGTGTATATTGTTCACTGACATTACAGACCGCTCAGAGTACCTACTTCATCATCAAAGTGGAGCAGAGGATAGCGCTGGTCGTCATCTTTGAGTCCAAGAAATCCGAGAAAGACTCCTATGTGAACAATTTTATGACTGACATGCACACACATTTGAAAGGAGCCAAGCTGTTCGCCAGCCTGAAGCCTGGGTTGAAAGGATAAGCTTAAGGGAATATATTATATGTGTGCAAAAGCAGTTGTGATTGATGAAATGTGTTGAAAGGTTTTTCCAAG
The DNA here is from genome assembly GCA_016165875.1 of Acanthopleura granulata. Classification (NCBI taxonomy): domain Eukaryota; kingdom Metazoa; phylum Mollusca; class Polyplacophora; order Chitonida; family Chitonidae; genus Acanthopleura; species Acanthopleura granulata. The sequence goes on from JABBOT010000044.1 coordinate 333,711, forward strand.
AAGCGGTGTGAGGTTTTGAATTGAGTTTTGTCTGTGGTGTCAACCAGCATACATATATGTAATGATGAACGAGATCAGTTGGCTTATTTTCCCGTACAACCGCATGGTGGGTCTAGCTTTTCAGTGACACATCACAGAATAGATGTGATCAATCACCGTTTCCCTGCTACATAAGCCAGTTCCTGGGTGTGGACAAAATCATATTCTCCTCACCTGCACTCTGGTGCCCTTGACCTACGTCTTCGGTTTCTGACCACTGTAGACGCAGTGACACATTGCAGAATAGATGTGATCACTCACCGTTTCCCTGCTACATAAGCCAGTTCCTGGGTGTGTACAAAATCATATTCTCCTCACCTGCACTCTGGTGCCCTTGAACTACGTCTTCGGTTTCTGACCACTATAGACGCAGCGACATATTTCAGAATATGCAAAAACAGTACACTTCTTGGAGCGTTTGTTTTAGGTGGGGAAATGTACCTAATTTCATGTAACAATTCCTGGTACCGAAGTGACAAATGTAGTTCCACTGTTTCTAGTAGTAATTTGAATGTAACTGCGTTGTATAAGTATCCCACTTTCTGTCCTCTGATGAATGCCATTTTTGTAGTGCAGACTTCCTGTCAAAAATCTTTTAACTGGGTGTTAGTTGAAACTTTACCAGATGAACGCTCATGTTTTCAGCACACCAAATCCAGAGCACTGTTCTGGTTTAAATCTAAAGGTCTAGTCTAAAAGCTAGTCAAAAGTTTTACCATCACGTGTGGGCCTTTTCAACTGATCGAGTCTCAAAGGTTGGATAACAGCAGGCTAACGGTCTTCTGGGTGTAGACATTTACGAATTGGTGGGTGACCCTGAACATTAACATGCAGTTAAATGGCTGATTTAAGATTGTCTGAAACCAGTAATTACCAGGTGGAACAAAAGTGCCACCTGGTGGTAGAAGAGGGCAAAGAAATGACTCCTTGGCTCTGGGGAAACGACTGTTAGAAAAATGTTGGTCAAATCATACAGGTCTTCGAAAGTGCAGGTTCTAAAGCCATATTTGAACCAAGTCAGTATTTTAATCCTCGTCGGTATGTTTTGCTTCTATGGCTTAAGAATAAGAGCGAAAAACAAATCTTGACCCAAGTCAGAAATAGAATGGAATCGGACCTGGGTGTCGATATTGGTAGGTGAACAGTTAGTTAACTGTTAATATTTGAAATACTTGAAAAGGGGGATGATCATTTGCGGTATAATGATACATTGTATAATGAGACCTACAGCCGAAAGTTTTTGGAAGCAAGTCTTTCATTGTTGAAGCTGGTCAGTATGTGTTGAATATTTTTGATACATGTTCAAAGGTTTCAAGCGTTTCAAACAACAAATAATAACATTTTACTTGGTGATCTAATTGATTCGGTCAATGAGAAGTTCTTTTGAAAGAATCGTTACTTTTATGTTGAAAGACTGCCTTTGTGGCTTTAATTGTGGAGTTGTATGAATGAAAACAAAATTCTGCTAAAAAATGAATATAAATACAGACTTTCTGTAGACCTTAAGACGGATGCTGAGCTTGACGGTTGTTCCATTAATTCGTGATGGATTGTTGTTGATAAAGTGTCTAGTGCTATTCATCCATCTCATCAACCAGCCTGTCAACTTTCTGGAGCCTGGAACATCACCAATTATCCATGTTCACTACATCAAAGCAATTAGGGTTCTGGAGAGTTTATGGTTAATTTAAAATATGTGTATAGTGCAATATGAAAAGTACTTCTGACTAAACATGTAGGTGTTGAGGGGTATGTCATTGTAATGTGCTGTGTTTACACATCTATATGTGTGATGATCAGTGACGTGTTTATGTAATGCTCAGTGATGGGTGTATGTGATGCTCATTGAGGTGTTCATGTGATGCTCAGTGACGTATTTGTGCTGCTCAGCGATGTGTGTATGTGCTGCTCAGCGATGTGTGTATGTGCTGCTCAGCGATGCATGTATGTGCTGCTCAGTGACGTGAATATGTGATGCTCAGTGATGTGTTTATGTGCTGCTCAGTGACGTGAATATGTGATGCTCAGTGATGTGTTTATGTGCTGCTCAGTGACGTGTTTATGTGCTGCTCAGTGACGTGTATATGTGATTTTAGTTATATGTTTATGTTCTGCGCAGTGACGTGTTTATGTGATGCTCAGTGACGTGTTTATGTGCTGTTCAGTGACATGTATATGTGATGCTCAGTGATGTGTTTATGTACTGCTCAGTGACGTGTTTATGTGCTGCTCAGTGACGTATTTATATGATGCTCACTGACGTGTATATGTGCTTACGTGAAACTCATCGTGTGTTTCTGATGGACAGTGACGTGTTTACACAATGCTTAATAACGTGTTTATGTGACGGTCACTGACAAAGGCATGTTCTGTGTTGATAAGATGTGCCAAACAAAAATGAACTGTTTATTAGGAATGTTTCTATATATACATACGAAGCTGAACACCCGCTGTCATAGTCAGAAAGTCTCCCATGTTGTTCTCCATTTTGTTGATCGGCGCCAGACGTATGGGGTCACGGGTTCAAACCCAGCACCCGACTGGTTCGGCTGGGGATGTAAGTCAAATACCTGACCATGTGTGGTGGTTACTGTGTACACCACGCCAATAAATCTGACCGCCGTGTCTAGAGTGAAAACTTTGTCAGTAGGGTGTTAAGCGCTAATGAGGTAAATAGGTGCGTTCGTGCTATTCATGTCTGATATGCATACTGTAAGTTGTAGCGTGTAAAGCTGAAAAGGATATATTCGTATTGGTATCCATGGGCCTTGTGCTTTGCTAGTACAACTTTGTGCAATTGACTACTCAAATGACGATATATGTATATAAATGATACTGGTAAATAAAATATTCCGTATGTACAAATACTGTAGTTAAAGTTTCGTCTTCAGCACTAGATATGATATAATATAAGAAAAAAAACTGTACAGGAGATGGAGCCGCAACGTTCGTGTGATAGTTGGCAAATGACGACACGTAACTGGTGAAATCCGAACTCGTGTCAATTCAGCTCAGTTAGTGTGTTATTCTAACTATTTGTGTAAATGCTGAAATAGCAACAACTGGCAGGCCCTGGAGCCCTTTGAAGCACTTATCAGTGAGCTTTGTTTATTGGCAGTCATTGATCAGGGCAGAACACTCATACAGTGCTATCTTGGTGGTCTTCTAGGATGTTCATTGGAGGTCAACAACACATAAACAGTGGTCGTAACCTTCATGAGAATATAGCTCGCTAGTGACTTGCCAAAAGCCGATGCCTTATTCCAGGCAACGTCGTTTTCTCCACAATCCGCCTTGTATAGATAGAGTTTGTTCGAGTACAATGATAATCACCGATCAATCAATGGAAACACATGTATCTTTCCATTTATACCTGTATTTTGAGTGTGGCTTGAAATGGTCTGAGAATTTCACAGTACTATTCTGTGGATGATTATAGATGTAACCTTATCCGAGATTCAATTCCAAATATAGTCATACCAAGGACTTCGACATCAGTAACATCAGCATTACCTCGTTTGGCGCACTTTGTAAGACGAATAGGCCAAGTACTGGTCGGGCAATCAGTGAAACGTTCAACCACGTTTAAGCCAGCCAGCGCTGTTTCCTTCAGACTGACGGTTTTGCTGGACCTGAAGCGCTCCACAGTGTAAAACATTTGTTTTATCTGACTGTCGTTTAATCATCCATCAGTGAACTGATGTTGCAAAGAGTGCTGCATATGTGTAATTGACACAAACTTGCCGTGCTTCGAGATATTTTCATTTGGCGGGAGCGCTGTCAGGAATGCATGATATAGTGAAGCACGTGCTATTTTCTTTAGTTATTCTTACCGTTTTAAGTGTGTGATGTATTTTTACCGTATTGTAAGATATAAGGTAACATTTAATAGTTAGCATTGTACTTTTCTTTCAAGGAAAATAGTGGGTTATTATGGAACTACTTTTTATTGCCTATATTGATGCCGCGCCTCATGTAGCATTGTTTAGACCGTAGTAACCTCTGCCATCTCTCGCGTAGGAATACTAATTTGCTCCTTTTGTACCTTGCATAAACTTTAGAATGTAGTCCGTTTGTAGTAGCCGAGAAAAAAACTGTACTTATCAGACCCTTCAAGAGAGGAATGTTTGTTTACATTCCCCGGCACTGCCCAGCTGAATTTCAAACCGTTACTGAACTTGGATGAGCAGGAAACGATCTAACTCACCGTCAGCGTTATTGGAGCCAGTGTATTTCTTATGTGTTTTATTCTCTTGAATGTTGAAGAATTTTACCCAACCCACCTACATATCTGTACAGCTGTGTATTTGGAGCGCTCAATTGTAAACGATGAATACAGCATGATTCCAAGATGTTGTGTCTTCTATTCATGGGCATTTAAGGGTTATCTGGATTGCTAATTCCGGCACGCGCTGGAAAGGCATGACACGCCGTACTCTAGAATAGTTCACTTATACCACGGCGGCCAGCATTATGGTGGCGGGGTTGTGGGTAAACCATCCAACCTACGACCATAGAGGAAACCAGCCAGACGGCGACAGCATTGGTGAGACGCCGGGTTAAAAGGCAGGATGGTAAAACAAATGTGGCCAAGCGACATGCAGACAGAGACTGATTTGTACGCAGAGCTCCTTGGTCAGAACTAAAATCTTACTTTTTGAAAGCTGTCCCTTGACACTGTTAGCTCGAAAAGAGAATGAACAGTATCACAGCGGCACAGTAATATATATATTACGTAGGCCTTGGTTTTTCTCAAAATAGACATTTTCATACAATTGGCATGGGGGAATTTCAGACAAATATGCCATTTCCCAGTCGACTGATTTCTGGTCGCATCACAATGATACCACTTAAGTCTAGCTTATGTCACTTAAGTCTAGCTTATGTCACTTAAGTCTAGCTTATGTCACTTAAGTCTAGTTGCGTAGAGTTCCAGGAACCCAGTGGTCGGCGTCTGTCGGCAACTGATTAATCGTGACTTCCAATGACATGAGCGCTCCTGCGTCTCCCGGCGACTGTTTGCGATCATTCTTTGATAGTAGAGCATATTCTACCATCTGCGTTCAGCCGGAACTAGTTTCAATTAGTTCTGACGCCACGTAAGCGACATGAGCGCTCCTGCGACTGAGTCGCGGCAGTACCTGTACATGTAGCCAACTGAATAAGGTGTGAAAATCACGTGATGGCTTTCCAGGACTTTTGGTAAACAATTTGTTACAGTCACTGCGATCAACTAGTTCCATTTAGTTTCGCCCAGTCGCCTATGTGCAGTCTTGCGTGCCATAAGCTCCCAATTGCCCTCAGTTGCCTTTAGTTCTGTCTTACCGCAGTGTGACATAAGCTATGGTTAAAAAAAAAACAAGCTGGATCTTTAGAGCTTTTTTGACAGGCAGACACTTGACAGGTCTATTAGAGCCCTGGTCCCCCTTAAACGAAGCTCTCTTAACCATACGGGCACGTAACTACCACGGCAACCAGCACTGTAGGTATTACGTCGCCATCGTAATCCAGGCGTGAACTGCACCATATTTATTCCTTCGTGTTCAAAATATATTTGTAATGTACTATTATTTGGATTTTATGAATTAAAACCTAATGAAAACAAAATAATCTTTAAAGCCGTACATAAATTTACTGCAGACTCAGATTTTCAATCAATGGCAAGTATTTAAAGCTATTTTTTTCTTAAATTACATGTTAATATTAAATACTACTTCAGTAAGCAGTCATAATAGCAGTTATAGTATCATTTTATTAATTATATATGATGATTTATTTGTTTGTAATGTAAATATTTCTGTTTTTGCATGTATTAGAGATACATAAAAAGGGTGGGGTCAGCAATATTGACTGAAGGCAAGTGAGAAGTAGTCTCACAACTATCTGACACTTTGTAACACCTCACCAAGAATTTCAAACTTGCATCAGTAAAATTTATACCTCCCCTAATTTTAGACCCTTTCCAATTTCATACCAAGTATATACATGTATCCCAAAAATGGTTGGCTGGCAAGGAAAAAAAGACTTGAAATGCACTGAATTGCATTCACTTTCCAAGAATGGGAATTTGTTTATTTCTCTTTCATTTGGATTGCAAACATCATTCTTTTTTCTGAAAACGCATTTTCCGAAAATGCTAAGCTGAATCTATTGATTTCTTTGCTTTCAGCGAGATCATGCAAGCAGATGTGTTTGCTCTTCACCGGCGCCTTCAGTATTCTATTGCATGGTGGGATATAAACAGTGGCTTCTTAGTTGCACTAGTGAAATACCCGTTGGAAAAATTTCTATCAGCCACACCGTGTAAATGTCATCTCTATGCTTCGTATAGTATTCCTCCCACAGCAATGAAAGGCAGAAATGGTGACACCAACATTCGTATTATTTCATCCAACGTCTAATTTGCATATACGCCATATGCAACTGTGTTACCACTCGATACTGCACTTTCTTGGGGCGCCAGTGATACAACCGGTCAGTGTGTAAAATGCACTGCTGCGGGGCAAATCGAAGGATAGACATGCACGGATTCCTTCCTTTAGAGTTAAATGATGTTGGCGGCCCAGGACAACAGCGTGACGCTGTAAAGTGATGAGATTCTCAAATTTATCATACCTGCAGAGTTCTTTTTTCTTTCTTTCCTTTTTTGCTGCAGTCGAGCGAAATCATGTTATTGAATCAAGGTGCACGTGTTATGTACAGATATGTGGCGGCTGCTTTCTGAAGCTTCCGGTTTCATATGAACTTTGTGATTTTGAGTGACTTTGACTGAACCTGACTTTGTGACCTTGAGAGACCTTAACTTGGTGACCGTCAATGACGTAAAGTTCGTGATCTTGACCTTGACCTAGTGACCTGAAGTATTACATACAACCCCAATAAATCTAATATAATGATTCACTACATCAGTTAATGACATCATCAATCTCTGAGCTCTGCGCTTCCAAAGTTATCACCTAACAGTGTTAGAAGTAGCTACTCCGTTTTGTGCATTATCGCTTCCTTCACTCAACGACGCCATATTTTGGCGCTCCAGCGCAAGCGCACTTCGCACGGTCTCCTTTTTATGGTAACTGCGAAACATGTAGTAAATTTTTGTGAAGTATGTAAGACAGAGAACAGCGTACTGTGTGATGATAACGCTGACGGCCAAGATCACCACTTTGCCAATCCCGTCGTCTATGGTGTAGTAAATCGGCAAAAAGATAACCAACATCAGCAACATCGCGCTGGATGTGTAGCTGAGAAACTTGTCGTCGAGGCTACGGCTGTGCTTGCTAGTCTCCGCCAGGAGTCCTGTGATGACCAACAGAAACAGCGGATACACGATAATCGTGACGTCAGCAACTTCCATGCTCTCCACGCACATCACAAACGTGGCTTCCGAGGAGACTTTCTTATAGGACGCTTCCGGTACATTGCCTAGAAAGGAGACGCCGAGCATTATGAAGCCGACCACGGCGAACATCCACATGACGACGTGGTGGACGTTGTGGAGCTTGTGTCCGAGGAATCGCTTCAGCCTGTCCACCAAGAACTTGACTTTATAAGTCCTAGCCACCATCGTGGCACCGTGTACGATGTAGACGCAGAACCACGTGAGCTTTTGGAACGTGCACAGCATGGCGCTCGGCTGCACCGTGTAGATGAGAGGCTGGAGAAATCCCGCGAAGCACACGAGAAGGGAAGTGGTCTTGAAGGCCAGCGCCGAGCATACTGGGTTGTTTTTGTGTCGACCCAGAATGGAAATGACGGTTAGAGTGATTATCTGCCCGATGACGGACGCCACGAGAATGATGATGCCGACGGGATCTGTGATCTGGATCCACTGGAGTCGGTCCGGGATACACCGCGTCCTGTTGACGTCGGTATGCTCGATTACGTCACACACAGTGCACTCCGTACTCATGGAGGTGTTGGACACGGTGCCCTTCAGGCACAGCTTGCACTCCCAGCAACACTCCTGGGGACTCAGCAGGACTTTGGAGCCCGGCATACACGGGGCGCTGCACCGTGACGTCACTCTGGAGGCGCCTATGTACAGAAATTGAAAAATATAGCTGAGTAATTCTTGAAGTGTTTGTGATTGTAAATATGCTTATCCTCGTTATAACCTATAATGTGTACACGTATTATTAGAGCGGGACACATGATTATGCAATACTACACGATTATTGTGAGTTATACAGCTACTCTGTGGTACCGTGGTGGGACCTCTCTGCACAGTACCGTAACCGTACAGGCCCCTTCCGCGTAAGTTCTGCTTTGTGCAGGATCAACGAAATTTAATGATGTTACGAAAACACTAATTTTAAAATGAACAAAGTAAATAGAAAAACTGGCCCGTGTAACTGAAAATCAATGGGTGAGACTATAATTCAGTAATAAATCATTTTCTGGTCCATAGGTACCGGTTATGTACAAACCTTGGTCATAGATTTAAAGACAACAAAAGCCCACGCTGCCTGCATAGCCTCATAAGATAAGCGGGTCATCCTTAAACATGATAAGGCGTAACTGAAGGCTGATTAAACTACAACAGATTGTTTATGCCAACACAAATGATTTCAATAAAGCGCAGGAGATTGCTTATATTTATTTATTTCATTTGTGTTTTACGCCGTACTGAAGAATATTTCACTTATACGACGGCGGCCAGCATTATTGTGGGAGGAAACCGTGCAGAGCCCGGGGGAAACCCTCGATCATCCACAGGTTGCTGGCAGACCTTCCCACGTACGGCCGGAGAGGAAGCTAGCATCAGATGGGCTTGAACTCACAGCGACCGCATTGGCGGGAGGCTTCGGTCATTGCACTGCGTTAGCCGACTGAGCCACGGAGGCCACCGATTGCTTATATAAAGTAAGTGGCAAGGGCACCCATAGCTTTTGGAAATTCCATGGGAGTTGGAATTTGCCAGACAGCTGGTGAAGGACGATGGTTTATTTTGGGTTTACGGCGTTATCAACCGAAATCAAAAGAATATCTAAAAGCCACTGTTGTAAAATACATGTCTATCAGCACTGAGACCTAGTGCAATCTTACGTTCGCTGAGAATCTCTTTTCGTCCACCAAGCAAGTCTGTTCGCCACACGTCAGTAAGTTGTCAAATTGCCAAAGCCAGGGTAGGAATGGGGTTAAGCAACAACCAACCAACCAATCAATTAATCAGTAATGATAAAACTGGTGAGAAACCTCGATTAAAGAAGAAACAAAACAAACAGCATGCATGAATTTCAAAGAAATTAACCCGGGTTTCACTTGAAGCATATATATGGTTACCTCGTGCAAATCTGACTAGATCATCTCTAATGGTAAGCGAAAACTGCCCATCCAAAATGGTCGCGCTACCCACGCTCCTCCATATCAGCGATTCCATACATTCGTCAAACTGAAGATTCACCACCTCGTAGGAAATGTCGGTGATGTCTCCACTAGCTGTGTATTTCACTTTCTTCCCGCTAACGTCCACAAATTCCCCTTCTCTCATGCGCTCCAAGAAGTCTCTGTGCTTAAAGTTTTTCCTTTGAAAACCCCAGAGATCGCCATTTTGTGTGTTATTTTTTAGATATGCTTCCAATCCGTACACCACGGTGAGAACGGCATTGAATATGGTGTCTGTGCTCACAAAATGAGCGAGATCTTGCAAACTAGCAAGCACATCCAATGCCGGCGGAAGTGGGCACAACATCATTTTGTTCTTGCGGAAGTAGCTCCTGCAGCATTCTTGGTGAAACTCTACAACTTCTGGGTCACATATTCCCCGCGAGCAGAGCAGACGATAAAGCCAAGGGTGGTCTGAAGAGCAGATGACGTCAAGATCTCGCAAATACTCGCGGAATCTGGGGAAAGCTAGCCGGGGAAGGGACAAAGCGATGGTGCCCTCTACCAGCGACCGGTTGTACATCTGAATATTGGGATGGCGTCCCCATGAATCTGTTCCCATCCACACGATACCTAGTGTAAAGATCAATTACAGTACACTGTTATTTACAAATATATGGATTTATTTTTTATTTGAATGATGAAGGCCTCCGTGGTCGAGGTGGTTAGCGGACCTATGAACCTTTCACCAATTCGGTCGCTGTGAGTTCGTGTCCAGCTGATGCTCGCTTCCTCTCCGGTTGCACATGGAAAGGTCTGCCAGCAACCTGCGGATGGTCGTGTGTTTTCGCCGGCTCTTCCCGGTCTCCTCCCACCATAATTCTGACCAACGTCGTATAAGTGAAATAAGTCGGTGTTTTACTTCAGGACTTCCGGTTTCCTTATACTCTTGATCGCCGTCATATTTATAACTGAAAAATTTTCAAGGTTAAAGACAGCTTATGACTGAGGTACCGTTCATTATAAATAGTATAAAATTCTCTCTTCGACGTAAAAACCTGTTTGAAATTGTATGAATTCTTTGCTGGCTTATCTTTGTTTGAAGTATGGAGTATTGTGCTGCTGACTAGGGATCTGAAGGCGCCCAAGGTTTTAGGTTTATGAGAGATTGACCAATCAGACTTCTAGGGGACCTCCGCTGTATACAGCTATACAGTGCCCGGTGACAAAAGTGTTGACGTAATTGTTCCAAGCGCGAAACATTCTTCTCACCGGGGACTGTAGTAAGCCACTAGGGTTGAGGTTGAAACTGAAGTATATATGTAAATTTATAACATAAAATGATCCAGAAACTCACTCCCGCCACAACACAACGGTCTGGAGAGGCTTTGTAATGTTGTTCACCCATGTACTGGTTATAATTAAAACATATCAGATTAAAAGAGTGTGCTGTTCCTGTGTTACTGCGTTTTACACTGACAGACAACTCAGAACATTTACGCCACTGCTAATAAACACCCGATATCTCCTAGCTCTCTGACTGGTCAATAACTCATAAGCCTAAAAGCTTGGGCGGCTGTACAATACTCCACACTTCAAACGAAGATAATTCAGAAATGAATTCATACAAATTCAAACAGATTTTTGCATTCAAGAGAGAATATTGTAATCTTTTTTGATGAACAGTGAATCAGTCATGAGCTGTCTCTCACCTTAAGCACGGCGTTAAACACCAATCAAATAAATAAACAGTGCATAATACCATACACAAGAATACTTCGTTTATGTTCGACGGCGGGCAGGTGGAGAGAACCTCACATACATCCTAACTTTTTAAGGACCTGTCACATGCTGAGAGGTAAATAATTTGAAAATTCCATGTAACTTGACACCAGCAATGGTTGAATTAAATACTTGTGACACCATGATTAGGAGTGAATTAGCTGTGACGTTATTTATGTACATAAAACAATGGAAAGTTGACTATACTGTGGAAGGACATAATTACCCAGGTAACATTATAGTCAGTTTCTGAATCTTGTATTCCTGATGCCTTACCACGCGTCTTTCATGAAGTACGACGTTAATGAGCCCAAGGGCATGTAATATATATAAACCAAAAATCAAACTGGAAAATGAAGTCGACCTACCTGTAAGATTTTGGGTTTCTGCTTCTTCGAGGACCATATGTACATGTGACCACCCCATAAAAAGAACGACGACAGTTGCCTCCCTTTTCTCAGACACTGCCCGGATGATTCTCGCAATATCTCGCTCTCTTGTTTCGGACTCCGGGTCGAAAAATTCCTTCAGAGCTACGCAAATGTTTTTGTCTTGTGTATATTCGAACAGAGATTCCACACCTGGAAAATAAGGTTTAACGCATTAATTAGTTGGTCACACTCGAAGGTAAGACGCATGTTACTGTGGAAGGAATGAACGGTATTTACATGTAAATGGCTTTGTTGGGACATTTAGTGACAGAATGTACACCTTAGTTGACTGCATGACATAAAATGAAGTCATTAGACACATCAATGTGAACTGTACCTAAATACCTTAGTTTTCAAACAATCTTTCTTCAGTTAATTGGATTCGGATATATTCAATACTAACTCCATGAGCCACATTGGTTATGATTGACACAGATGACATTACAAGCTTTTCTGTTTTTTCCCACCGCATTTACCGTTAGTATGCCTCTTTTGCACGTTTCAGGGCATATCGCCAATATCTGTTAATAAATTGCTATGAATATCACTGCATTTTTTTTTTATCCAAGTTAGCTTAAGTCATGGATCTAGGGGTCGTGTAAATTGCTAATATATAAGCTTTTACAAACAGCTGCAATAAGGTTCCCAGATAAACTGATAAGAGGCCAAATTTGACAACTTATACATGTTTCTAATATCACAACTATTATATGTTGCCAATATCACCTTGTCAATTATCACGTTGTTGTTGTCTTCATTTTACTCTCTATGCATAATGCTCACCAGGTGGAGAAAGCCCTTGTGCGGTCTTCAACATCCAATAATATAAATTTCGGCCACAATGATCGTTTTACAATTAGAATATTTAAACGCTCTTGGCGTTCTGTGGGAAACCTTAAACAGCATGGAAAGGTATTCTTAGATATAGAGCGTGATCTTCCAACAGTAGGCCTACTTCTAATCATGCAGACTTCATTTTTTTGTTGTTGTTGTTGTTGTTGTTGTATATTCCTCTAACGCTGTTCTCATGAAGATATTCTAGTTGAAGACGTACCCACCCTGCCTTCCGTATTCGTTTTCCGTCCCGATGATGGAAATGTAAGACCAGCCGTACTTGAGCATGAGGTCTGTCAGTAGACGGGCCTGGGAGTTGTCGGCCATGATCGTCCTCAGGAACGTTGGGTACCGGGCCGGGTCGCTAAGGGAGGCAACCGTGGACATAAAGCTAACCACGGGCAGCATGGAAGCCTGAGCCAGTCCGGCTGCTGCAGAAGTCTGGTCGCTGGTAAGGCAGCCGATGAGGGCAACCACTGGTTTCCCTGCGCACGCCTCAGTAAAACTGTTATTGGAAGATTCGGATTCAGAAGCTTTTGTAATTTGGAAAAAATGATTTCCGGAGTAGCTCAGGTTGGATGTTGTCTTCTTCTGTGCATTCAATGTGTTAAAATGAAAAGCACGTCCACCAAAGAATTCCGTCGTCGCTGCAGCGAATTCTTTAGACGGTTTTCCGAAACTGGAAGAAGCAGGCGACACATTTTTTTCGTAAGACGTTGCAGCATCATCGGAGCAATCGATACCGTGTTCTGAAGAGAGTGCAGCTATGACGTCCATGAAATCCAGTGTGTGCTGCACTGCCATCTGGCTGCTGAAACAACTGTCCCGGATATCATAACCAATTGTCACATTGCCCAAGAGGTCTTGGTTTTCATTGATCACATTTATAGCAAAAGTCAGCGCCTCCACCCATAGAATAGCCTCCGGGACCATCATGGGAGATGACGACAACTCGCTACACTGTTCCGCGTCTCTCGAGGCTGGTACAATCACTCCGATGATGAAGTCACCATCTTTGTACAATCGGCGTGGAAACGGGGGCACTGTGGACAGCACTTCGATCACACCTAATATTGTTGCTGTACACAAAAGTCCAGCCAACATTTGCCCCCTTGGAAGGTCACCTGACAACATTGTCTGACGTAAATTTACTCATACAAATTCATTCTACATTACACAATTCTGGTAGTTCCTGGTACAACGTGTCCCAGATGAAGGAGCAAAGCCATTCCTGGCACACAGTAGCAAAGAATCGCCCACAAAGCAGTTACGGGCTCTGAAAACGGAAAATAAAAGCAAAAATGCTTATATGCAAATTTAATTGTACTGAAAAACCCACCTTATCTCTCCACATTTATTTCCAGTTATAGTTCAAATGTTAAAATATCTTTCATGGATTATGTCTTACAATTTTTAGCTCCAATGGCAGAGAATATAAGTGTTTAAATCACACGCCCAATACTAAAGCTTTTTGGGGGTCACTGAAAAATGGCTTTTTGTAACGAATCAGGCCCCATCAGCACCCTTCCCAGTCAGCCTGAGAATATTTCTCCGAAAATAATTAATGCCACTGTGTGACAGATTTGCCGCTTTCAGCACTGTAAGGTAGACACGTATAACAATTTTCAAGTGCTTACTATGCTTAACTGGTTAATGCTAATCTGCTTGATGTTCCTTGTCGAAAACATGTTCTTAATATACAACCAGCAATACTATAGATTTAGATCCCGGCTGAATCACATGCACGGTAGGCTGTACAAACAATACCGTAAAGAAGCTAAAGCATAGAGAGTAAAATCAGAATTGCGACGACACCATGACAGTTGTGGGTTGCCCATCGATATGTATTATTTGTCAATCTTTCTTTACCCCCATGCAAGACCACATGAACACAGCAAGCAGCCCTGGCTCCGGGGTCCATGTAGCAGTCCGAGGTTCGCAGATACCAGCAAGGAACTGTTTCAGAATAATCTTCCTTGCAATTTCCTTTCTTAATTTATAACACAGGAACATCGATATTTCGATTTTACGAACACTCTGTAGCGGTTTGCTTGTAATCACCAAAAAGTGGCGGAGTAAACAAGAAATAACGGGTTTATTTTAACAAGAAGAGAACCGAAGCAGATGTTCTCTTCACGGTCATCATTACCGTTGACACCAGTTCTCAAAGAAATGAAAACATCGATGTAATATAAACCAAACTCACCAATCGAGAAACGATACGAAATATTAGCAGTTGATATAACAGTGTCACTGATTTCTTTTTAATCTTAACTGAACATTAGGCATTCCAGTCCGATATTTGACAATGGGCAGATACGACTAAAGATAAAAATCCGGACGAAAGACATGACTATATAACGGTTAATTGTCAGGGTAACCTTCGGTTTTTTCTAATCATCTTTCTAATTGCCGGCATGACTACGCTATTCGGAGTTTGCTTGCCGGAAAACAAACAGTCCCTGACGGTCGGGTCGATGGTAGCAATGATATACGCAAACTTTCTGACCACACTGGTCGATCAGAATTTGTGTGTATAGTCGGGTATGAAATGGGACAGAAAACTACGGGCTTTGGGAACCTCAAGCTGTGTACGATTGCTACACTGTCTATTCTGATAATATATCGGTTAATAAATGCTGACGAATATTGCGAACGTCGAATATCGAACCATAAGGAGGTATCAGTGGGAGAGGGATTAACGTGATAGCGCAGAACAATGACCAATGAGCCTCTCACCAACGTGGTCACTGTGAGTTCAATACCAGCTCAACCTGGTTTCCTCTCCTGCCGTGCATGGGAATGCCCGCCAGCAACCTGAGGATGGTCATGGGTTTCCCCCCGGACTCTACCTGGTTTTCTTCTACAATAATGCTTTCCTCCATATAAGTGACATCTTCTTGAGAACGGCGTACAACACCAATTACATAAATAAACTGCTCTGGCTGCTGTGGTGACAGTACGAGGTCGATCACGCTCTTATAGTCGTCAACGCAGTCTAAAGTTCGTTTTTCACCAATATGATGTGCATGTTTGCATGTCACAAGGGGGAAACTTCGTCAGTAACTAGGCAAAGTTCAGATTAACTACTGTAAATTGCACCTTGTGAACCGGCATAAATCTCGGCGTACATGGAACCCTAAAGCTCGGCATACACCAAACCCCTACGCTCGACATGCACGGATTCCTAAAGCTCGGCATACATGAATTCTTAAAGTTCGGCATACACGGAACCCTCAAGCTCGCCAAGCAAGGAACCCTAAAGTTCGCCATACACGGAACACTAAAGCTCGGCATGCACGGAACCCTAAAGCTCGGCATGCACGGAACCCTAAAGCTCGGCATACACGAACACTAAAGGTCGGTATTCACGGAACCCTAAAGCTCGGCATACGGGGAACCCTAAAGCTCGACATACACGGAACCCTCAAGCTCGACATACACGGAACCCTCAAGCTCGGCATACACGGATTCCTAAAGGCCGATATTCACGGAACCCTAAAGCTCGGCATACACGGACCCCTCAAGCCACGGAACCCTAAAGCTCGCCATGCACGGAACCTTAAAGCTCGGCATGCACGAATCCTTAAAGTTCGGCATGCACGGGACTCTAAAGGTCGGTATTCACGGAACCCTAAAGCTCGGCATACATGGAACCCGAAAGCTCGACCTGCACAAACCCTTAAAGTTCGACATACACGGAACCCTGAAGCTCGGCATGCACGGAATCCTAAAGCTCGGCACACACGAGGGCTTATCCCGCTATCCACCTCAACTCATCTAGCCATGCGGACAACTTAGGTCGCTATCGTCAATTGACATAACCTACGATTTTAAAATTGACGTGCGTCAATGTATGCACAATATCGGCCGGATTCAAGTGGAGTTGTACCCCAGTTGTTACGTTTATGCCGATCAGTTTTAAAGTCGTGTGTTGATCCCATACTGGGACCAAGGGCGGTCCGTCCAGTTGAGTTGAATAACCACTGCGGTTGAATTGCGCCGTTATATCGCATTCACGAACCCTAAAGAGCCTGTGGCAAATTTCGAGTTCAGCAGTCGACTTGAGTCTTGAAAGAACAAACCATATTTAAACAGAGACCACATCATCTAAAAGGCCGCCTTCAGCTCTCGTGCATGCCGACCTTAAGACTGAGTCATTATACACAACTCCAGTTGAGTGTGTAGTGTCGATGGTAAGGATCTACATGAGCGCAATAGCACGTGGAGGCAGCAGTTGGGTTGAGTCATACACGAGAGATTGATTGAACAGGCCACATTAAACAAAGTACGCATCATCTAAAAGTCATTTCCTGCTGATTCCAAATATGATATTTATTATATTTTGGCATTTCTTCCAGTGATTTAATCGGCAATGAAAACTGAGGTGCTACGGAGTTTTGACCGACATGCACGTAACGACTGAGGTACATCTCTAGCAGGGGCTAGACGTTATTGTGCATTCACGAGCGCTTAGGACCCGACCCACTGGTCGAGTAGAGTTGAGTCTTAAATCCTCGTGCATGCTGAGCTTTTGCAACTATAAAATCTGTGGGCATCACACAACTACCAAAGTGAATGACTCGCCTGCATATTTTGATCAAATCGCTTTCTCACGATGTGATCTGACCATACGCGTGCACGTATGTCTTGGCGTGTACATGAACTGCCCATCGACTAAAGTGTGAGAATATACGAGCCGTATGAAACAGTTACTGAGATCTTAAATATTAAGACAGATGTACACAAACCGTATGAAGCAGTTACAGATCCTGTAGTGCTGAGATACACACACCGTATGAAAGAGTTGTGGAGTCTGTAGTGCTGACATCCACAGTCCGTATGGAATCAATTATCCAACAATATGGAGTCTAAGATACACAAACCGTAGGAAAGAGTTATAGAGTCAGTCTGTCAGTAGTGCTAAGATACACAAATCGTATATAGAACAGTTATGGAGTCAGTTGTGCTAGGATACACATACCGTATATGGAACAGTTATACAGTCCGCCATTAGTACTAAGATACACAAACCGTATATGAGTTTATCAGATATCTTCTTTCGACTATAGTATATAGCATTCGATACGTTACGTTCATACGCCAAATGAGCACCACGTGAAAGCAATTTAGCAGCTTCGCTTACCTTGCTGATGATTTACATGTAGAGTTACACATCTGTATTGATCTGGCCTCGTGCATGATTTGGCGTCGCCGAGTGCTACATTCGCCGTCCGTGCACTCCACAACTTACAAGGCCTGTTCCAAGATACACCTCATCGGTGTTTAGCGCAAACTTTTCAAACCTAGGCAAACATGGGATCCCCGTCTTCATACATGTTTTTTTCTATATCATACTTAAATTACTTACACAGTGATCACCAATGCATTAACAAGATGAGAACGACTCTATTCTGCCCTGGGTCGGTTGTAAAACCGGATTAGACATAGGCCAACAAATCTACACGAGCCGCGGAATCGATTCCCAAGACATTCTAACGCTTCCACCGTAACAAAACGTGATGAATGGTCAAACTAGGATGCTCTTCCGCCAAGTCACGTGACATAAGGAGACATACCAGCTGCTGAGATTTCACGCGATACCATGACAACCCGTGGCTAATCGCGCATGCTCAACCGGCAGTCCCGCCGAAGAAGGTGGGAGCAAAGATTGTGGTCGAGTAGGTCTTGGGGTTCCAAGAGAGAGTATCGGGGAGCAGAGACAAACAAGTAGCGATGGCACACGGGATCGATTAGGCCTTGTTAAAGATGCTATAGGGCGGCCGTGGACACGTAAATGAGCCACCATCGTACAGCGAAATATGTATCCGCAAACAGAAAGTAACGAATGCGGGCGAAATATTTACTCCGTTCGCAAAATGTCACGAACAGGCGAGCGGTAAATCGATAACCAGTTGAGATGATATGGGTATTCCATGCGACGTATATGATAATCCTTCTAAGTGCACGTTTAGATGAATCATAGGTAACGGTTATTTGCGTTTTGAACTTCGTGAAAGGAATTCATTTGAAATTGTTCCCTCCATTGCACGGTATACCGTCACGACTCGTTGGGTTAGAGGCCCTAAAGTGTTGATATCGCCACATCAGACGGACGGCACGTGAGGTCGCGGGTTCAAACACAGATGTCGCAATAAGTTTTCAAGTTTTTAGCTATGGAGGCAAGTTACTGCGTGTAAGGTGGTCTTTTTCTAAGCAATGTGGTTTCCTTCACCCAATGAGCTGAGAGTCATTGCAAAAGTTAAAAAAAAGATCTTGTGAGCATCGTTAATATCTTTCAAATAAACTCACAAATAAAACATAAAATTGTAGTCATCTAATAAGTGGAGGTAAGTATCTCTTTAGTATGGCTTCCGCCATGTTCTACAGGTCCTATAAATCCTATATTTTTGCTTCGTCCTATAGTTACCTTTATTTTGGTCAATGCCCTGTAGTACCAATATTTTTTACACATTTTTTCCTTTATATATTGAGCAAAAATGCAACAAGCCTCTCGAAACAAACATGTACCTTGATCAGCTGCCATATATTTCAGCTTTGACCATACAACAAATTTGAGTCGTAACTGAAAAATGTTTGCTGTTACTCAACAGATGCTTATCGTGTCTCACTGAAACGCGCATTTCCAACAGTGGTATCCATTGGATCCACTGGTAAACTTCACATAGTGAAGTACCCAGGTCACTCTAAGAAAATACTAAAAATGCATCGAGGGCAAACATCAATATTCCAGCCTTTATTAGGTCATCATCAGGATCATTTCCAAGAAAACACCTGTTTCTTGAAATTTTATACATTTATTTATCGTAAGAGTGAGCTGCGATCAGCATTAAAACAATTCGGTTTTATGCGTTTTAGCGCCTTAAGAAATAGACCCAAGATATCTCATACTTGGCACACAAGCACAACTTGTGAAGCCCTACAAAATGACATCAAAAGTTTTGGCGTTTGACGTCAGGTTACGTCCTATATTTATCTTTTATTTTTTCCAAAAAAATGTGCTATACTTTGTCCTATATACCCTCTGGTGACCAGTTGAATCCCTGGTGTAGATTATCAAGTGCGAGAGGCTTTGGTGTAATACACTATTGCTCATGAAATACAACCTCTCAGTGTTCGGCTCTCTTTGATCTTTTCAGTTTATTTCATAGCTAACCTATTGTAAATGCTGTTTGAAACCTGTGTTTTTGAAAAAGTTCAGTTCCAAGCGTTATATACTGCACATACAAGTTGGAGAAATGCTGCCTGTGCCATTCATGAGAATAATATTGGCAATTTTGAACTCGTTATAAATTTAGTACTCTTCGGAATTTATATTCACGCGTAAAACGAAACTTACATAAATATAAGCGTTCAAAACCGCAGTCAGAATACAAACAAAGAGAAAGAACGTGAACATTGGTACAGTGTTTTTTTTTTTGTTTTTTTTTCTGTATGTTTGTTTCTCTGAGGTCGGAGCCGGTGGGGGGGGGGGCTCAGTATATTAGTTTAATTATAGAAAGCAAAGATAGTTCATACAGTCCGGTTCGTGATAACACAAGCTTCCCCGCGTTAAAATTTTCTATACGGTATAAGTGAAAATAGGCAGTGACATATCCCCCAACGCATTCATCCCCCAACGCATTCATCCCCCAACGCATTCATCCACATCAAATTGTCATTTAACCTGTCTTAAAGCCTCAACCAAACCAAATGGAGTGGACAACTTCCCTATCCAGGGCCGGGTTGCAATCGTACATAAATGCATACGTGTATGGTAATATTTGAAAGCGCGTCTGTGCATTCCGATGTCAGGCAGTCCAAAGTTGTCTCCCCTGTCTTGCAGAACCAAGTATGGCCGATTAACTGGAACTCTCTGCGGAAGGAGAAAGAAGCTTAAAGGTACGTCTGTCGTTTTCCAATGCATAGGCTCAGTGGTGAAACATGGTGTTTAGTTTGTGCATGTTGCAAGGCGTTCCTGTCTTTAACTGTTAGTTTCATGCAGAAAGTATCGCCAGCCGAAAAGAGACAAGATCGGCTGCTAGGAAGTTTAACCTGGTTCAGTACAATTTGCAGTCACTGAAAATAGCATGGATCGAATAACTTACGGGAAGGGAGCTAACTCATACGGCTGTCTTCGTCCTGAATGGATATGTAAGAGCAATAAAGCCCAAGGAACTGTTTTTTTTAATGGTGGGGGAGGGGGGCAGGTATGTACTGTGAAGTGGGGGTAGGATTTGTCTATTGCGATGTCAGGCATCATTATGATAAATATTCCGTTAATTTGATGCTTGGAGAAGGAAGCTGGGTTTAATTTGCTCCTTTCAGGCCACAAGCAACCGACGAAGAACCCCCCAGTAGAGCAAGGTAAAATACTACAATACATGATACCCTAGAATTATTGTTATACTATCCCAGGTTATGATATATTGTAGTATTTTATTTTGATTTACTGGCAGGTTTAATTGCCTATGCTGCAGCCGTGTGGGCTGGGGGAGGGGGGAGGGGGGAGAGGGGTTGAAGGGTTAACCAGCGTTTGCGAAATGACTGAGAGAGAGGGGCAGTTAAATGAATTTGTCTGCAACTTTCTGCTTGTACCACCAGTTTTAGTAATGTGGTGTCCTTATCATACACCCCGGCTACTGTAAACTTTTATATTTAGGGGATGGTAGGTCTATTTATTTATTTAAATTTATTTATTCATTTGGTATATACATATAGATATATGTATGTACATATATTCGGACTGGTTCATTAGGTTTATTGGTGGCTGGAGCTGTTTAAGACTAATTCCCTGGCCTCGGGTATATAAGTACCTGAAACGCATTCTTACGTATGAAGCCGAGCCTAGCCCCGGGGGATATGCTTTTGGAACGCTCAGCCTGATTAGTGAAACGCCTTCTCTTGAGACAAGATGCGCATGTGTCTATCACAATGGCACATAATGAACGGGCGTCAGTAACAGCTTTACTAAGCCTTCCATTTTATCCCAGTGTGATCCTTGATGTTAAGACAACCTGCGGTAAATGCAATTTCCATGTAAATTTTTATTAGTGCACACGATTTTGTCTCGAGAAGTATTTAACATCAATTACGATTACCATCGCGATGCTTTCATTAAATGATGATATCTTTTACTTTTCACAGTGCCGGTCTCGGAGGTTTGTGTAATATCTGGTGAAGGACAGTGATCAACACGTTACACTCGGGTTTCTTCCAACAAAAATCTGAAAATACGACAACCGTCGTAAAGAAGAAATCAAGTATCAAACAAATGAAATGGATCAAAACAAAAACAAGATCTCATATTATATACGGGCTGTTAAAGCTGTGTTGCGTGTTCTGTTTTCTTCTAGAAAAACCACATGGTCCAAGATGGCTGACGAATCGTCTTTCGAGAAATCCCCGCCTCAAGCGCCCCCTTTACCACCACAACCCACACCGGAAGAACTGCAGGCTGAGCGCAGGCGCTATGAGGCTCAGGAGAAAATAGTGCAGGCAAACATGGCTGACTATGCAAGTGAGTGATAAATTTCAAGAAAACATACTTATATTTTAAAATGTTCGCATTTCTTACTGATCACTTGTTTATTTATGTTAAATTTTGTTGTACAGGCACTACAAGCAAGGTTTTATATATCTATATGGCTATATGCGCATGCTCTCCAAACCTTGAACCTTCCCATTTTTGAACCAGACAAAACTGTTCAGCTGTGGCTCGTGAAATAAATACATTTAAATTTAACATTGATATATATAAAGAGGCAAGATGAAGTTGGTCAGTTTTACGAAAACCGCTACCGTTGTATATAAGTTGATTGGAGCGTGTCAAAAAATTGAGTGTACTTCCAATAAATGTAAAAATCACACTATCTTACGTGATCAAACAAGGCATACGTCGCGTCCCGATCTTTAATAGTGTTCTACATGGGTGTTCAAATCCTTATAGACCCTGATAAAGTACATGCGTGCAAAGTTTTCATAGATCAAGTTAACATAGAGGTTCAGTGGGTGGTGGAGGAGGGGTGGACAAAGTGGGAAAGGTGGGATATTTTGTAACTACCTCCATCAGACATATCTTGTGTTCCTCCCACAGGCGTGTGTCGACAGAAGGAGATGCAGTTCCAGTTGGTCGGCGCCATAGAGAATGAGGACAGAGCTCTGATCCGGGCACTACTTGAGGAAGGCGTCAACACGAACGCGGTGATCCTCTTCACGCGGACACCTCTCGTGCACGCGCTCGAGGACGGTCACGAGGATATCGCCGTAATTCTCACGCAAGGGGGCGCTGATGTCAACATGGCGGAGAGGACGTTTCCTTATCGTAACCCTGTTCACATCGCCGCTCTGAACGGAATGGTGAAGGCTCTGCAGGAACTTAGCGATCACGGAGGGGACATAGAAGCACGGGAAGCCACGGCTACGTCTCCTTTACATTTCGCGGCGTGGCGAGGTCATGTGAAAGCTGTATCCTGGCTCCTACAAAATGGCGCCGACAAAGACGCGGAGGATGACTTCCGCCGGACACCATTACATCGTGCAGTGGAGGGTAAACATGGTGATGTGGTGGACGCCCTTCTCTCCGCGGGTGCCGACATAAACAGAGCGGACCGTTTTAATTGGACAGCGTTGTTTCATCCAGTGATTTGTGACAAATTAAACATGGTGCAATTGCTCCTAGCGCGTGGGATTGATGTGAACACGGTCAGCAACACCGGAAACACGCCTCTGCACGCTGCGTGTGCACGACTTCGGCCGGTTATTACAAAAATCCTTCTCTCCGCCTCTCCCGATCCGGTACGGAGGCGGAAACGGATTCCGTTTCCAGATTTTGAAGAAGAACTGACTCGCGGAGACTTCACGAGCCAATTTGAGATCATAGAAGCCCTGATTGACAAAGGTGCTGAGGTCAACGTCCAGAACAACGAGTCATTTTCTCCACTTTATTTAGCTCTCTTTTTCGGTTACAATATCAGACTAGTGCAGTTTTTGGTGCATGCTGGTACGCGGTTGAATAATGAGCCTTGGCTGAATCAGGAAATTTACCGCTCTGTTGCTGTCCAAAAAGGTTTCTCGGAAATTCTCCAGTGGTTAGACTGCTGCAGACTGGAACCGCCATCTTTGACTAAAGAATGCAGATACATTATCCGGAAGTCGCTGGGCCGGGACATCCGGGCAAAAATCACCCAGCTGCCACTTCCGGTGAAACTCAAAAACTATCTGAATCTAGAAGAGTTTTATGTCAGTTAATTACGAGGGGAAAATTTAACGTGCTTATTTTTTATTTTTATTTTTAATTTACATTTTGTAGTAAAATTTTGTAAATGTAAAATTTCTATATTTCGTCTTCAAAATTGCCTCCATGGTGAAGGTGGGACTCGATCAAGCTAAAACTGAATGATCTTCCATCTGGCATTTGTCAGATACCATGTGTTATGTGATCATTACAATCCTCCTTACAAAAAATAATAGAAGAACTATAGTACGTCAAGGGCGTTCCCTTAAACATCTACACTCTAATATTCTTAAATTTTACAGCGAGAACAGTTCTCCTCTAAGGAAATCATTATGGACGTAGTGTCCAGAATCTCCTTACGTCACTGTTGTGTCTAATTAACCCGAAACTAACGTCAAGTATGCCTCATGTGGAGTATAAACGCAATGAATGTATGAACAGTTGGATCAAAGAAACTGAAATACGTGTGTTGATTTACAACTATTTTGTGAACTAGCATGGAACACAATCTGGAGAGGCTACCGAATAAGTTCATTTTTCTAGTACATACTTTCAGAGAAAGCTGCTGACATTTTTTCTTTACACGAATGCGCCCTATAGTGTCTGAGGGGTTTCCGTAGCCCAGGGGGATAGCGCGCTAGCGCAGCGCAGTTACACGCGTCCTTTTCACCAATGCCGTCTCTGTGAGTCCAAGTCCAGTCCATTCTGGCTTCCTCTCACCCGTACGTTGGAAGGTATACCAGCAATCTGAGTTTAGTCGTGGGCTTCCGCCGGTTTCCTCTCGCCATAATGCTGGCCGTCGTCGTATAAGTGATTTATTCTTGACTGTACGGCGTAAAACACCAACCATAACACAAATAAGTAAATCAATCAATCAGTTTCTTGGGCACATACGATCTTTCGACTTCCATCAATTCTGTAGCACGTTTGACCAAGTTCCATAACATTTCACTACATCATCAACATCGCACCGACATATATCTCCGTAAATGATGCCACTTTATTGACCTACAACACAGTGTATCAGTAGCCCTAATGTACGGACAAAAACGTCCGCATGGAGTTGTGTGTAATTGCTCCCGTGTTTTTAACTCCATGTTATTGTGTAGTGATGACATTTTATTTATTACTTACTTATCTGATTAGTGGTTTACGCCGTACTCAAGAATATTTCACTTATACGACGGTGGCCAGCATTATGGTGTGAGGAAACTGGGCAGAGCCCGGGGGAAACCCGTGACCATCCGCAGATTGCTCACAGACCTTCCCATGTATAGCCGGACAGGAAGCCAGCATGTGCTGGGTTTGAACTCATAGCGACCGCATTGATGGGAGGCTTCTGGGTCATTGCCCTGTTAACTAACTGAACCACGGAGGCCCCGATGACATTTTAAGACGGATGGTCACAACCGCCCTTTCACTGGTCGAAACGTGCTACATGTTTATCAACTGAGCTCGAATTAGCAATCATCGTCAGGGGATACATCGAATAGGTAGGAGTTCCTATACACTGATATACCGGGACCAGCCAGTGAAATACTGGCTCGAGTAAGACTCAAACTCACGACTTAGGGTGTCCCCACGGCTCTGTCGAGCTGTATAGTCACATGGGGACGGCTCGCTTGTTAGATTCCAGTTATAGGAAGTGAATGTTTTATTCACAAATACATCCAACATTTATAGGACAATGCACCAACAGACAACTCAGTGTTTCGAAAGCAGTCGCCAATCATCGTCATGGAATATATCGAATAGATATGAATTCCTATACTGAGCTCAATTGGTGGAGCAGTGGGTCGTGGGTTCGAGTCTCACTCGAGCCAGCATTTTCGCTGGTCTCGATATATCAGCGTAGGAAATCATATCTATTTGAACTAGGATTGTTCACTAAAAATGCCCGAGTGAATCCTTAGGGCATGAAGGAATGACCTCTGGTATAACAAGAATGGTGTCATTGGCGAAATACTGGACAACTCGGCACAAGTGTATTGAGACTGCATGGGTATAATTCACATGTTTTCAACTTGTCTTTCCAATCGTGACACACTTCGCCTATCTTCGGGTTTACGTCGCAAATGGCCGAATCTGGACTTACGTATACTAAATATCCATCTCACCCCCCTCCCCACCCCACCTCCAAAATTGGGGCGGTCTTATTTTCAAATCGAGACAAAATATTTTTGTTAGGAATGGGAAAGCCTGGCCAAATATCACAAGCAGTATTAATTTTGAAATTATTAATTTTTACATTTTGACAAATATATAATTTAGGACGTAACGTCATTGTTATTCAAGATGGCAGCCCCCCTGAGCTTTCGTTCGAAGATGCTTAGTAGTAGGCCAAATGTTCTTTATGGGGGACAAACATAGATCTCAAAGAAAAGCAGGTTGAAACCTTACTCACTGCTTACCAAGGTACGATTACTCTTATGTCAACAGGATAGGGGAAAATTGGAATATTTATATATCTCCACATACGCAGGCCTGGTTCCCGACATACGCCCACCAGACATATGGCCTAGCAAAATGGCGACGCATTGCATTAAAGGTCAAAGTCTCGACGTAACAGTAGAACTGGCACAAAGTTTAGATTGCAGCCAGAGAGCACTTTTACGACGGCGGCAAGCATTATGGTGGGAGGGAACCGGACAGAGTCCGGGGGAAATCCACGACCATCAGCAGGTCTCTGGCAGACATTCCCACGTAGGCTGGACTTAAACTCACAGCAACCGCATTAGCGAACGGCACCAAGGTCATTATACTGCATTAACGTGTAACTAACGTGTTGCACTAACCCCTTAGGCCACTGAGGTCCCTTTAGTTATTAAAGACAACAGTCCCTGAGCAACCAGACTTTTGCATTTTGCCTTTCTACACAGGGTTGAGTGCATTTTTCAGGTTTTTTATAGGACATTAATAAAAGATAATTGATGCGTGCAATAATTTTCAATAAGAATCAAATGTAATATAATATAATGTATTGTATCCATTTTTGGACAACACATGTAAACGACATGAGACCAAGTACTGCTTGTAATGCACAGCGTAATCTATAAACATGACATGGCAGTATTCCATTATTTTTCTTTTTGCACCGGAAATATTGATAGGCCTAGATTATTTTTTTTTATTCTCATTTAGGTTTTTCTTTTGGGGGGGAGTGTTTTCTAATATTATTCCATCCTTAACACAAGCCTATAGCATTACCTTTAATTCCCATGATCTGACACTAAAATGTTATACGCAATTTTGTAGCCGCTATTAAATCTGTAATTAATAGTTCCCTATTTTGAGGGGCCATAAAGGACCATGTCTATTGTCGATAAAGTTAGTATGCTAAAAAACATGAATCAAGGTGACAAAATATCCATTTTGACAAAAATAAACAGAGAGAGAGAAATATGCGGATGATCAAAGGAAAGTCCGTAGTGATTTAATCCGCTTACACCACCAGGTCAAGTCCATGTGCACAGCACCAGTAGGATTAGGGGTGTGGTAATCCGATAATCTGCATAACATTATATCTATAACTTATAGGGGCAGAGTGTTCTGAAAAAGCTCACAACATCTTTACTTTTTAACTTTTACGTGTAAAACTGTAATCCTTCCATAAGCTATACGGTAAGACGTGAAGAAAACGTCTTTATGGTCACCGACGTGGATCTGAGACTGTCGTATTTGTAAACCGCAAATCATCATGAAAACAAAAACACACACACATAAACAAAAACCCCTCAAAACAAAGAAATTGTTCTTCAACTGCACCTATATACTGTACCTATAAACTAAAAGACTTGGAGAATCTGTGTATAATGTAATATTTCCTCAGAAACTGCGAGGTCATATTTCTTCTCAAATTAAATATACATATATATATATAACATCGTGATAATAATTTTTGTAATTATTCATGATGCATCCATAAAAATTCTGCAGCACAGTTATCTGAAACCTATGAAACGTATAACGGGCCTCTGTGGCCGAGTGGTTTGACGTGCCAGCGCAGGGCAATGACTCAGAAACCTCTGACCAATTAGGCCGTTGTGAGTTTGAGCCAAGTTCTGGCTGGGTTCTCCTTCGGTCTTCAGCGGGGCAGGTCTACCAGCAAACTGCCCGGTTTCCAGTCACCATAATGTCGTCTAAATGAAAATAATGTCTTATAAATTTATTTATTTATTTATTTATTATTTATTTACTTGATTGGTGTTTTACGCCACACTCAAGAATATTTCACTTATACGGCGGCGGTCAGCGTTATGGTGGGAGGAAGCCGGGCTGAGCCTCAGAGTATCTAGTACACACGACGGCGGTCAGCGTTAGGGTAGGCTGAAACCAACCCCGGGGGAAACCCACCACCATCCGCAAGTTGCTGGCGGGAGGAAACCGGGCAATGACCAATAATGAGGACGCGTTGTCTTGTCCAGCTCTCACCATTCTGACTGCTGCATTAAGTCATGAACTTGTCAGGTGCCTAGTAAAGGGCGAGCCAAAGGGTTTTCTCCGCATTCTGCCTTGTTTCTCGGCCCATAAATCTACCAGCGGTCGTAATAAATAAATAAATTTAAAAAAATACTGAAATAAAATAATAAAGTAACATAACAAAAATGATAATATAGAATGATCAGTCTTGGGTTGTACAACAAGTGGAATTGATTTTAAAAGATTGGTTGAAAATTGCCTAATCTATATCTCCTTAATTCATGTTGATATTCCCTTTCTGGGTTGTTAAGCATTCACCATGCGGAAGTGTCTCATTTGTTGGACTGATTGTTGTTTAACTCCATACTCAACAAGTTTTCACGTCTAAGATGGCGGTTTGGATTATGGGTTGGGAAAAACGGAGTGCTCGAGGAAGACCACCGATTTTTTATTTTATTTATTTTATTTTATTAAAGTTAATCTCTACAGGCTCATTACGCCCAGTTACGGAGTTGATAACAGAAACACATAACGTAACAAATGTATAAGTGAAAACGCCAAGAAAAATAAACCTTTATGTAAAGGAACAATATACAATGATTCAATGAAATCAGTAAATAAACACAAATATAATAAATAGTGGCACAACCAATTAAGAAAAAAGTAAAGATTGCGTTGTTTTTTAATGTACACAGTGTAGTAAACATATCAATATTGCAGCCCTTCAGTTTGCATGTAAATGACCAACTTCCCCACCTATTTTTTATTATATTTTACGTGCTTTCTTAGTTCTTTGGTGATTTGTGTTGTTTATGGTTTTTGGAAACTGGGGTCTTCCTATTACTGATCTGACACACCCAATTAGTTAGGCGGCTGATGGTATACCAATGATGGTTTCGACGGCAAGGTTAAATCCTTCATCATACATACACATTGTCTAAAATTCCTCACAGTACATCTAACCGACTACAAATAAATAATGACCCCCACAAATTAGTTGAACATGTTTGTAGTTATGTAATTCATTATGTTTATCTAAGCTCTCCGATTTGTCTGTAACCAATAGCGGTACAGTAGCCTCCAAAGCGTCTTTCGGGACCCCAAGGGACGCTCATGTGGACGGGCGCACATGACAAACAGGCTAATTACAGGTGATTCTGATCACTTATACAAGTGACTCTCCCACGAGACTGACCCTGGAGTAGTCGTGTAACATTTTTCCCGACATTTGGCTGCAAATAGGATTAGGTCATTAACACCAAGTCATAGATACTTGTTACATTCAACAGACCTTTAAGCGAGTCTATTGTTATCCAATCAGATCGAGCCAGAAATAGGCAATGTGGTACTCGAACATGTAAATGACAGAGGAGCTGATTGGTTGTACTATCTGTAATGAACCCGTTTTTCATGAAACCGTCTGGAACATCACAGGTCACCCTTACTTTTAAATTTAGACATATTTTACAGACACGAAACAAATGCAATAATATAATAAACACTGCAGCATAGCAAATAAATCTATAACAACGACGATAGTGTGATAGTTGGCAAACAACAACTTGCTATAAAGGGTGATGTGATCATAAAAAAAAAAAAAATTCCACCCATTAACACACCTTCTTTTGTTTGTCCTGTTTAATTCGCTTTTAAAACCCTTGAATTTATCGGATTTTGTTGGGGAAACAACTTTGTCTGCAATATTTAGCTATTTCCTTGCCTCTTTCTACCATCTAACCATATTGGGTTCTTATCCTATAACGTACATGTATGTATAAGACGACATATATTCTACATGTATTCTTGCATAGACATTTGATTTCGACTTCCCCGGATTTGGGAATGGCCTGTATAGCTCTTCAGTTACCTATATATTTACCGTCCTTTCTTTTGGTCACATTCCCTCATATTGCTTTGTAGAAACGAGTGTACAAATCCACAACGCATGTGTATGGGTGGTATACAAATTGTGTATGACTGATGCACACGTCAGTGTGGACGAAGTACACAAATCACACACATTGTGTACTGCTGGCACACAAAAATTATGTCGATGTGCAGTTTTGCCACAATAATGTGCGCACTCGTACACAGTAGTTTTTAGAGAGTGGATACACCTAACTTCTGTTTTGGAAGTGGGGAGCATGCATGTCACGCGGTTGGAAGTTCTCTAAAACACACCGGCCTCTGCTGTTACCGTAGAGTGCTTGGGAACTATCTGGTTGCTTAATAAGTACAACAATACACAACCAGTGAGGCATTGCCTGTAGACAAGAACAATTTAAGGGGCTATGTTAGAAGACCAATGTTCGTCATTGATTGAGACTCATACTCGTACGTGGATTCTCTGATAATAATAACGAAAAAACTCAAGGCATCACCGTGTATGTTGTTTCATATATCCACGAGCTTTCCACCTCAGCATGTAGTAATGACCATTTAAAGACCTCATTAAAAGACCTCGGCCTGCAAGTCGAAAGCTCGTGGATATATGAAGTAACAAACGTGCTGATGTCTTGATTTTCTTCATTATTATTATTGCTCCGCATTGTTTCCGTAACGTGTCTGGCGTAACGTAACAAACCAGTATAATGGCATAAAATGCGTTTGTGAATTATGAATTAAAGTACTGTGTTAACTTTTCCTGAAATGTGTATGGTGGTACACATATGGCGGCCAAAAACTCGCAAGGTGTCATAGGTAAGCGACTATTGGTTTTCTTAGCTTTAAATATTTCAAGGGATGTCAGCTAGCGGAAGAATAACATATATGCCTGTATTACCTGAGATCAGGGGATAAGGGGCTTAAGTATCACACCTGTAAGCCTTTGATATTACCGACACAGTCTGACTACACGTTTTTGCCCGTCAGCTTAGTTGATAAGCAGGTCATTCCTTGAAAGCAAAGAAAAAAAAAATGAATTTAATTTCTGAGATTTCGCAAAAACAAACCCAGGCCCAAGAATGCTCCCCGTTCATAGCTCATTCCCCAGTGGCAAAGAACAGTTGGTTATGCTTAGCTTAAGATTACTCTGGATGGGTTCCAGACTAGGAGATAAATATGCACAAAGACAAATACTAACTACATGTATATATTCTTTAGCATTTAGTAATCATGTAACTCCTTTCAAGTTTGACCTCCAATTCTATATTTTTTATTCTGAGTTAAAAGTTCTACATCTGCATCAACCCCCAGCGGTTCATTTAATCGCCAGTGATCAGTAATATGAAGACAAATTCAGCATTTCAAACGATTGATATAAAAGTAGTATAGAAGGTTACTGTATTCCTATCACCCGTTGAAAAATACATACTGAAAGACAGAATACGTATACGAAATTCAAACACTTGCTGAATAAGTGTGTATACATGTACTTTAGTTTGCTGTATTAGGGCATGCTAGCAAACAAACATGGCTCACGACTGGATAGCAGTGAAGCAAAGTTCACATTTCTAGGTCTCGTATAATCGCTGTGTGAAACCGGCAATCTATACCTTGCAATGCCGCCTTTAAGCTAAGAAAGGTCATTATGCCAGCATCAGTACCAACAGAATAACAGTGTATCGGCCATTTGGGGGCGATTATAACTTTTACAGCGCATTGCTCCAATGCAAACTCTCAATTGCAGCATTAAGTACATGCAAATATTACCCGACAGACTGTCATCAAGGCTATCATTATCATATGTAGTCTTTAAAACAGACAAGTTAATTTAGGCTCGTTAGAAGAACAATGGGCCAATCTGCGCGCGTGCTACATCTGTGTTTGGCTCCAGAAAATCGACCTCTCGCGGTATTTGATTAGATGACAATGCGTTAGTTTAAAGTGATAATATGATTACGAATTTATGAATAGATTGTAATCAATAGCTCAATAAATTATTCAATCGATTTGTCGCGTGAGCAAAGCCAAGATAGCTGATGTTAACAGAAGTTGTACAGACATCGCTTATGTTTCCAGAACTTCAACCATTTTGCCGACCAAATGTACCTACGTACGACGCCACAACGTATGGCGCGACAACATGTACAGCTACACTGGATATCGCGAATGAGCATACGACAGTTTCTGAGCAAATGTTCTGTGGCATTTTGGGGGGTTTAGATTTCGATTTAAGACATGGAAAAAATGAAATGGACCAAGAAAGAAAGACACATATATTGAATGCAAAGCTTCATGGTTTCCTTTTCGCAGTAAAGCATGCATTTTAATAATACAAACGCAAACGCCGGATCAAATCCAGTTGATTCTCGCTAGGTTCGAGAGTATGAAATGTCACTCTGCGAAAAATTGGAGAATATTTAGAAAACATATGTTCAAAATGTATAGTCTAAGACATACACAATTAACACAATTCATTGAAGCTGAATAAAAATAAAGCATCAGTCAACAAAGAGCTTGCATAAAAAGAAAAGCGGGAGACATTTTAAAATTCATACATTCGAACACATTAAGTTGTTCTTAATTGGTGCCTTGAAATTAGCGAACTGATTTATTACAGCTATTTCACCTCAAACAGCAGTGCTTTGATCGCCATGATTTCGATACCCAACAGGTGAGTTTGGTGTGAATTCGTCTATTAGGTTGTAGAATCAGTTTTTATCTTATTCATCGACTATAGCTGATCTCAGTCGCGTCAGTTTTGAGCAGATTTCTTGTCGATTAAATCGGTCTAATTAACGGCTTAACGAATTAACACCGCGTTAATTACGGAGACATAGGTGAGCGTAAAGGCCTAGCAGATTTATGAATTACCGGTACAAAGTATGGAGCTAAAACTTCAGTGGTCTCTCCTTGATGATATTGTATATGTAAGACATTGCATCGATACATTGATAAGGAAACAAAATACACCAATGGACAAAAACCGTACTGCATTTTTAGGGAATTAATATATGTCATATATCCTTCAGGCCTAAGTATATACTATGTCCCGAATTGGAAAATCTTATCAAATTTTTACTTGTATATTGCTTACATGATGGTATTTCATTCCG
This sequence comes from Acanthopleura granulata, assembly GCA_016165875.1. Taxonomy (NCBI): domain Eukaryota; kingdom Metazoa; phylum Mollusca; class Polyplacophora; order Chitonida; family Chitonidae; genus Acanthopleura; species Acanthopleura granulata. The sequence goes on from JABBOT010000044.1 coordinate 366,773, forward strand.
TTAAGTTATCATCAATTGTTGAATTTCATTTACTTATAGGAATTGAAAATAGTTTTGTGATTCCATCCTGGCTACTTGTTCAATGCTTGTTCACTTTGATGAAAGGTTTACCTCAAATATTGGTTGGTGCCTCCTTGCAACTTTTTTCAATGCTAACATGACATTGCAGTAGATCGTCATTTGTGATTACCGTTTTCTGGGCCTTGCATCATATATATTACACCATATATACATGTATTCAATCGGAGATTGCGCAAAAACAGGAATAACTTGATTGAATACGTTCATACTCGCTTCATACCCTCCACTGGTAATGCATGCATGACCTCTGACAACAGCTCACGTCATGTCGGTGTGCTTTGTTGACAGTGGTAGCGGTTGGCGACGCACGTGCGGCCGTTTGTGCGATACAGCATTCCATGAGGATTACCTGCCGTCCACCAACATGTTTGTGGGCTACAATGGTCAAACCGTTTCTTGAGTATGGCGTTCCAGAGCAATCAAATAAATAAATAAATAAATAAATAAATAAACAAATCACATTATTTCAGTGACAGACCATCGTAACTGACTTACATATACCATTAAGCGATTATCACTCAAAGTTCTCTTACTTCACCACTTCACTTCATATCAAATTGTACCACCGTAGAAGAACACACAGAAATATGTTAGCTGGAAAACGTAGGGGATATATTTTAATACTTTGATGTATACCAATTATATGTTACTTACATCTTCAAAGAAAGCCTTCATGAGTAGTTTTTAGTTTTCAGTTTTACACACTCGACTGAAAGACTGTACACTGGTACACTGACGTGAACATATCTTTCTTATGGATATGCAACTTCTTGGTTTATTATCACGACGTTTCAAAGTAGACACTAACATCGTTATCAAGTGATATCACTTATACTAACATGGTTATCAAGTGATATCACTTGATAACGATGTTAGTATCTATATCGAAACGTCGTGATAATAAACCAAGAAGTTGTATATCCATAAGAAAGACATGTTCTAGTGTACTTCCATCCCAACTTCTAAATGCCACTTAAACAAGTTGGTACACTGACGTAGATACAGGGTATTACATACCCACTTTTTTGGATTTAAAGTATATTAATTTTTTTTTCGAAGTATCACATAAAATATTTATTTTGATTAAATAAATCTCTCAACAATCACTTTCAACGAAAACAACATATTTAATCCAAATTTATAAATCTTTTGATAAATGACCAATGTCGTTCAATTTCCAGGCGAAAATTCGAGGTAATATTAATTATATTCTTGCACAGGTGAATAGGTGAATAAAATTTTAAAGTAAAACACATGTGTGTTTATTGTTTATATCCATCAAACTTTGACTTCATAGATCAGGCAATCAAAGATATAATCCAGTGTCTCATTTTACCATGCTGGTATGAGCTGATGGGGAGAAATTAAGGGGGGGTCAGGTGTTTAGTATTTGTCTTTATGGTGTCTCTGTTTGTATCGATTAGCCAGAACAAACAACCAACCGTACGTGATTAACAATTGTTCGCTTCACCTGTGCGTTTTTGAAGTTTGCCGACACCCGTATTTCCGCAGGGGCATTCGGGAGCATATGGTTTTTGGCGGGGCTAGACGGCACTCCGTGCCAGCCAATCAAATCACACCTTCGTCAAGTGACCGGCGCTTCAGACAATGCTCCCGGAGACGCATTACAGCTGAGCCTTGATTGGTCAAGCCGGTATATATACCTGACGTAAAAGTAGTGTAGGCATTGAAAGATTCCTTGGGAATGTGGAAGGAACGGTGCCGATGTGCTCAGTCACCACTTTATAAGGCTTAAAAGTGACGACAGCCTTAAGCAGACTTTGAGGAATCACCAACATCGAGGAATATATTGTTACCAAATTGTTTTGGACGAACTTATTGCAAGATGCCAAGAGCGTTTTTAAATTTCGACAAAACGTCGGACATTTCTGATTCCGACTCAGGTAAGGGCTCTGTTTATTTATTTCATGCATTTATGCCTTGTTTGCTCCCACTATAAAGCTGGCCACAGTCGTATAAGTAAAATATACTTGAGAACCGGGTACGGCGTAAAACAACAATCAAATAAATAAACCGAACATTTATATGTTTTTGATGATAATAGTCCCTAGTATTTTATTTTTTTATTAACATTATCTATTATCGGAATGATTTGAAAATAACATTTACATTTCTTTGATCGATTGAGTTTACATTAAGTTCACCATTATGCATTTTTGTACTACTGCAAGAAATTTAATTGGAAGACATGAGAGAGTTTTTCATGTGCATGTACCTTGTTGCTATGGGCTAGTTTCCAAATACTGGTTTATCTTTAAATGTTCATGTACAAAAAATATGACGACTTACCACAAAATTAGAACTGTAGAATTTTGTAGAGCTTTAACAGGTGGAGCAAGGAAAATTTTATGGAAGCAGATAATAGTGTGGTTTATTTTTGTAGTCCATATTTAACCATGGAAGGAATAATTGTTTAATATTATTCTGTTCCTGTTTTCCACCATTAATATGTCCTTTCACTCTCACGCATACATACAAAGTAAATGAAAGAGACATGAACGTAAGCAATGCATGTTCTCCTCAATGTCAGTTTGCTTTCGAAATAAATCTATTGTTTGTACCAATACAAAATATGAATGATTCTAATTATTGTTTCTTCTGTTTTATCACTCTTAATTATCTAGAAGTCTTCTACTTGTTGAAGGTTTAAATACGTGAACCATAACTGTAAGCACTGCATTCGCTTTTGCTTGACAATTTCGCAAGGTGCTGTTTACAGTATTTTGCTTAAATAATTTTTGCAAATGACATGTGTGTGTGTGTGGTCTTTTTTCTCTCCATGTTGGTAACACTACACAGCCCAGTGCTGACTGCTGGAAGAAAATCGTCTGACACACATGTCAAGTGAATGATTTGTAGTAGTATGGACAGTTTTAAAAAGTTGGTAACATAGGCCTGTTTGGTTGGTCAAGACAGATTAACAATAAACATATGGTAGCCTTTGCATTTCTGGGTTCGAAATTACTGCGAGTAAAGAAAACTCGTATTTCCTTGTCTTAAGAAATCAAATGTCATTTTGAGGCTTTGGGATTTGGTGACTATAAATATAGACCAGTTACTCCAGACAAAATGGGATTTCCAATGTATGTTTTCGGTGTTAAACATTATAAAATAATTTTTCTTTAGCGTATTTTACATATACGCGTTTTTTTTGTTTTTTTGTTGTTTTTTTTTGTTTATTTGTTTTGGGTTTTTTTGTGAAGAAAAACATTGTTTTTGAAAATATTTTTTTTATCGACTTTTTATTGTCTGGAGAAAGTTGACCATGCACGTGTTTCATTAATTAAATTGAACTGGTTCCAGAGATGCCCTTCTCTCAGAGTCCTAGTCCGAGCTCAGGAACTGATGACGTTACACCCGACACGAGCGAAACGTACGAGACCGGCAACTTTGGACAAGAATCAGCAAAGAGCGACTGCATTTCCTTGTCTTACCATGAGTTCTCTGGAGTTTCGTCTTCCAGCAGCTCTGCTTTTCAAAGAATTCCCACAGCGCCGACGACACCCGACAACAACCAATCAAATGCTTCCGCCAGTGACATCTCCATAGCTTCTTTCGCTCCGAATTCCCCACCAAGCGCCTCCGATTCCAGGGGAAGGGTTTATTCCAGAAGGCTCCACTATCCTGCTCAGTTCGATCAGAATTTCCCGGAGCATCTGACAACCTCTTACTTTCCCCAAACGACTGGTGGAATAGTCGATCCAGTCTCTTCAACGTCTTCTGAACAGCGATCATCACAGGTCTTAGACAACGATCCGTCCGTCTTTCTACATTCAGACACCAGAATCCCTTTCGCCAACTATTTCAACAACTTGGTGAAACTTTTGCAAAGCGCTGCCGCTAAGGGTCAGCTGGGGAAATCCAGAGGTCTGGCCAAGAGGGACGAAAATGTTTTCAACTTTTACTGGAGCACAAACTCGCGAGAAATCGATGCAGAAGGAGACACGCACGAATTGAATTCAACGAAGAAAAAATCGGAGTCGAGTTACTCACGGAACTCAGAGTGTGACGATGAACGGTGCGCGATGACGTCACCACCACCATCCGCAAACAGTGACGTTAGCAACATAGCCACTGCTGAGGGAAGCCCGATTTTGAGCGGACATTTTGTACAATCTCCACAATTTTTGAAAACGTCACCAAATTTGGGCCAGTCACTCTTGCCACCCTTCCCCCAGTACGCTTCCTCTCCCATGGGGCACCGTCACCCCTACCCCACGCCAGGTGCCCACCCTATGTTACGTCCCAGCCCTTACGTGCCCATGTCGGGTTTCCGGTTTCATCATCCTGATGCAGGGAAAAGTTTGCCGGTCAAGAAGTATAAGTGTGATGTGTGTGGGAAGGCTTTCTCCCGATCCAACACCTTGGTGACCCACAAGGTAAGAATTCCCTGCCATAGCGTTTCTATGCCCATGTGAATACACGCATGCACTGTCAAAGACGACAATGCAATGTTACAGGATAACCTACTGGCAGTTTTTTTTTTCTTCTTTGTTTTTGCCAATGTTTTTCAGAGTAAATTTTAAAGGTGTGAAAATATTTTTGTGTCACACGAGTCTGTAAATGTGCACTAGTTTCGGTAATAATACAGAAAGCATGTTAACCTACAACATTCGCCGTTGTATGTGTTTTTACAGCACAGTGTTGTGTGATACTTTCTGTAAACTTAGACAATTTGGACAGAATACTAAAAAAAAGTGAATACTTATTTCGGGTGAAAAATTCACGTGTACAAAACATCATTTCTTTGAAACCGTATTTAACTCACAAGGTTAATTATTTATTAAATTATCTGAAAAAGGAGAAATCCGCAATGGCACAATCGCTTATAACTCGTGGAGTAACAGTGTGCACTGATTAATGAAGAAAATTTAGATATCTTGTCGATTTTTAAAGCTTAATCCATATAATGTAAGAAATTATTCGAATCAGGAACCATAACATTTTTGCATTAAAATGTCATATATTCGGCTAAGCATTTTCTTATCAACTATGAATATCGAAAGGGAAACGAAAGTAGTTCGATCAGGATGAATTTGTTTTCTAATAAGATTAATCAATTGTTATGAGAAAATCGAATTCAACACTGTCGTGGTTCCTATTCGAAATGCCCGTGAAAAGATTGCATAAATGCTAACTGGATTTCCAAGATAATCTCATCAAGGCGTGTGTTTTAATAGTATATCATATTAGTGTTTTAATAGTATATCATATTAGTATATTAACCGAATGAGCAAAGTCACGGACTTATAGGAAGGATAAAAATGTAGGATAATCAGCGATAAAGTTGGGAGGAACGAGGTAATCCAATTTCGGGGGAAAACCACACGACGTGCCTGGCCTGTGCTTTGTCGTTCCCTGTGGATTACAACGTGTCAAGTGACATTCCTAATATTGTACATCTACTCCGATATAGTGATTGGAAGTCGAGGCAGTTCAACTTAAGTTAATAATCTGATTGAATTAATGAAATTCTCCACAACGGTGATTATGGGGTAAACTTCGGATTAAGGCAGATTAATGGATAATCCGTCCATTGGTCAGTTGTTAATCCACGGTGTCTCAGAAAAACACAGCCTCAGAATTGGCTGGGGTTGAGATTTATATTCTTTGTTTGTTTTAGTAACTGACCGCAGCGTGTTTGGCCGAATCGCTGGTTAGTGTCAAATGCCAGTCGGCTCAAATCCTTAAAACAACTTGCATAATAGTTTCTTCCAGTAATGAAATTATACTTAAACCAAACCATTAAACTATGAGTGGAGATCTGGTTATGTTCCTTAATGTACGACCCATTTTAAGGAAACTAAAACCCCCGAGCCTAAATTGCGCGATGACCACAGTTATAATAAGGCGTTTTATTTTTATATAATTACACGAAATGCAATAAATAACCCAAAACATAACTCAAAATACGGAATTGGTACAAAGCAATAAGATATCCGTAAAACATCAGAAGCAGATGTTGAATTCAAAGAGTGCTTGGCGTTAGTGGATAATTGAAACATAAAAATATCAAAAAATAGATAAGAAAGTTTTGTAAAATGATACAAACTTTGTTTTAGTAGTCAAATTATTTCAAGACTGGCGGTCTTATGAACTAAGAGGAAATCGAACTCCGGCTCGTGGAAGCAAAGGAGAACCTCCCCAATACCACCGTTAACTCCTGTTTGTTTAGGTTCAACAGAAGTATTGGTTATGTGCCTTTAAGACATATATTATCCTCTAGAAGCAGTTAATACAGGACGCTGATCTAAACAGTCAGCACCGAAAGCAGTATAAATAATACACCTGGTTACATCACATCATTGACAACTGCATGTGTGGTAACTGATATTCGATCACACACAGCCAGGTCAATGAAAATATTACCTGTTCCAGGTTTCACTATTGCAATGCGAACGTAAATAACGGTTGTAGCCATATTTGCAGAATGTGTGCAGTGTTATTTAATATTTGTTGATAATGTTAAATAATTAATCAACGATACAATGGATCCTTACCAGCCCGCGTACGTGTTCTAAACCGTTTCATAACAAATGATTGCTAATCCCCCTGGAAAGTATTGGGATCAACAGAGCAGCCTGTCGTACGCCTCACTCGCTTTTCATCCACAGCAAAATGGTGTTTACAAACTTCACGGGGTTTAAATGTTTGAGCAATCAATATCGTTCTTAAATTGACTAGTTTAAAGGTCACACGTACATCTTCTGTCAGCTGGATGGATTCGAATGGTGAAATATTAAAAAAAATACTTTCCCAGTGTTTGGGAAATATACCTATGCTATCTTAATATATAAATGTTTCTTGTAAGGTTACGTTTCTGGTATTTAATACATAAATGAAAAATTTGTTCTGATATATTGATTTTAACTACAGCCTATCCTCGTTTCTATATAAAATAGAAATATATATTTTGGTTTCAGAGAATTCACACTGGAGCAAAGCCATTTAAATGTGAAATATGTGGGCGGGCCTTCCGTCAACCTGGCAACCTGACACGTCATCGCCTGACGCACACGTCAGTCAAGCCGTACGTCTGTCCCACGTGCAACAAGGCTTTCAACAGAGCGTCCAATCTCAACACACACATGCGCACTCATGCTAACTACCGACCGTTTACGTGCACGTGGTGTGGAAAAGGTTTCAACCAGAAGGTGGATTTGAAAATCCATTCATACACACACACAGGAAAGGTGAGGACACTTGTTTTTATTTAGTTGTTTAATGTCAGACAGAGGGTCAGGCAGGTAGCTGTCTTAGAAGCTCGCCAACCTGCGGATGGTCGAGGGTTTCACCAGGGCTCTGTCCGGTTTACTCCCACCACAATGCTGACTGTCATCTTAAGTGAAATACTACTGAGCTCGGTGTAAAACACAAATCACAAAGTTAAATGAAATGAAATAGAGGCTTACAACCTCAATATGCTATTCAAATCAGAGGTTTGTTCTAGCCCTCGATGGCTGATGTGTATAAAGCGTTTTTCTCACCGCAAACAATAGAAATGTTAAGAAGGACGCCAAAGGGTTGAATCCTATCCTCGCTTATTTCACCGTAGCTTTAAGTCAGGGGGGTTATCAGACATACCTGGTAAAGTGCGGTTACTTATTCCGGCCAACCCACAAACCTGACCGTGATATTTATGTGCGAGATATGTGACAATCAAGTAAACAAAGAAATAAAACTTTCCTTCTGCTGAAATATATAAGGTATAGTTAGAGTTTTCTCCTTCATGTTATTAGAGTTAATTGTTTTTTATAATACCGCTTCTGTTGTAATCTTCAGAAGGGCAGGCATTTGTCGAATGTTTCCGTGTTTATTAATAAGGAAACCGGTTTCTGTTCCAGAAGTGTTTGGGATATCGACGCTGAGAACATGCACGAGGATGTGACGGGGAAAATATGAAGTATGAAGATCTGCAACAGCGTCTACACGAATTTGTGCTATTAAATGGTTTTCGTGTTCATGCTAAATTCTTGTATACATGTATTTTGTTTTATTGTGAAATGTGACGTGTGATTTATATGGATTTTCTGTGACGTGTAAGGCTGTGGTCTGTTAGGCTATGACGCGTATATAAGGCTGTGACATGTAAGACCGTGACGTGTTCCCCCCCCCTTACAGGTAATAGGCGTACATACCGCCAAGCGCTTCTGTACAGGAATTTTCATGTAGATTAAGGTAAAAGTGATCCCAAACTCCTGCCTTCTGGGAGAATAAGAATCTTTCTACGAACATTCAGCTTTACTAAAACATACATGATAATCATGTGTTGATGTGTTCAGTATTTAGACCTGGAGTTGTGTGCATCAGTAATCATAAATTCATCCCATCACTATTCATTCTGCGTACAGCTATATATGCCACCCTTGTCCCTCTTTTGTTATGGTGTTTAGTGGTATGGCGATTGTATAAAGGGAGGAAGACCATTAAACCTTTCCTAAAAAGTTACCCATTTACAGTCTTTTATAACACTCAGTACTAAACAAGTAAGGTGATACATATATGTATTTTGATTTACGCATTAGTTAGCTTCATATGATCTATAATGATCTATAAAGATAAGTTAATAATTGACGGGCTGATTTATTGATTTGACTTTATCGACAGCCCGACATTTCCACAGTCGAACATGGTTATACAATACTCAGCTATTCGTGGTGATTATATACCCATAGCGAAAGGCTTAAAACTATCCATTTATGTGGTGTTTATAGTAACATATAATCAACAGTGTTTTACACATACTTATATATCCGTGTCAGGTTTATGGAAACCGCACACAGACACATGATACCACCGCGACGTCTCCGGTACTTGATCAACCTTCTGGCGTAAAGCCACAGTCGAAACACGCAGAGAGGAAGCTGGATTTGAACACACTCTATACCTCATTGTTCAATTGGCTAGTCTTCGATCCGCCTGGAAAACCCATTAGCCTTCCACTTACTATCCCTGCGATGGGCAGATTGACTGAATGATTGATTCATATTGACTGGTGTTTAGCGTCGTTCTCAAGAATCTTTCACTCATAGCATGAGGCTGTCAAGTTTTATGTGGAAATGGGAATATCAACTGTAAACCATCCGTCCCTATAATAATTATTTATTTATTTGATTGGTGTTTCACGCCGTACTTACGAACCTTTCACTTATACGACGGCGGGAGGAAAATGTGCAAAGCCCGGGGGAAACCCATTGTCATTCACCCGTTGCTGGTGGACATTTCCACGTACGACCCTAGAGGAAGCCACCGGGAGCTGCGCTTGAACTCACAGAGATCGCATTGGTGAGGGGCACGTGTGTTACAGCGCGCTAACCCCCTTGGCCACGGAGGCCCCGACCCTATAAGAGTTCATGTCGTTGCAAACACCCTGTCCATTGATGTCTTGTGTTCCAATAAGACATATATGTAGGGTTAAAGATCGTGTCTTATAAGAAGTTTCTGCATTACAATTGGTAACCTTTCCCGCCAAAGGTAATTCGGGTCAAAGTTGTGTAGTCTATTGTGCAGTACTGCATTTTTTCAATGGCGTTTTGTTGGACAAACCGATAACGTATTATTCGTGCAACGCAAGAGAACAACAGTCAATTCAGCTTGGAACCGAATCGCCATTGCGCGGGAAAGGGTATCCCATAAGTACAAGTGGTTGTCATAGCGAACAGAAGGAAGTCAAGCCTCGTTTAATTCCCCGCATTTGTCCATGGACGATTAGACTCGGTTTGAAGTTGTAGCTCGATTCAGTCCATACACTTCAAACCTGAGTTGAAGTGTTTCGATTCTTAAGGGAGAAGAAAACATAAAAATGATGCCAAAATCAGATGAAAGAGCGTCCAAACTTTATTGCAACTATGGTCTTTAATATTTTTTTGATTTTTTTTTTTTCGAGAGAAACGAGAAAGAGAAAATACTTTTGTATTCTGGGTATTTGGAACCAACTTTTGTTATTTCTCATCGTTGCGTAATAATGTTCTAAATATGAATGTGGTGCATGTATAATAAATTTATTTGAATGTCAATTTGTTGTTTATATCCAAACATGTGCATTTAACCTGAATTATGATAATATTTATGAACATATTAAAAATATCATTATGATCCAAATCCAGGTTGAACACACAAATTCTATATATATTTATTAAACATGTGTAACATCCGCATTTAAAACTTTATTACATAAAGACTATATATAGCAAAAGGTGGTCCCAAATACCCACCATACAAAAATTATTTTCAAGTGTCTTTTTCTCATTATAGAAAATTTGAAAAAAAAAATATTCAAGACCACACTTACAACTAGCTTTCCGCACTCTGTCATTTGAACTTTATGTAATTTATATATTTTCTCCAGTTTTAACGCTGTGCAACGCATTGCTAAATTATGTTTGTGCATAATACTATGTTTTTTGATTTATTTATTTTATTTATTTGATTGGTGTCTTACACCGTTCTCAATAGTATTTCACTTATACCACGGCGGCCAGCATTATCGTGGGAGGAAAGCGCCCAGAGCCCGGGGGAAACCCACGACCACCCGCAGGTTGCTGGCAAACCTTCCCACGTACGGCCGGAGAGGAGACCGTATTGGTGGGAGGCTTTCTGGGTCATTGCGCTGCGCTAGTGCGCTAACCGACCGTTTTATGAGTAATGTATGGAAGAAGATTATGTCATTGTTAGTGCATAATAGACGCGTTTTGTTATTCCAATTTAAACGATAGTTGTGACACCATTGTTTGAACAGTACATTATTTTCCACGAATGAATTGGATTCTGAGGTGTAATACCACACCCAGAGCTACCCGAGTGCGAAGTTGTGTTCAGGTAAGTGTGAAAATTGATCATGGGTTTCGATCTCATGAACATGATATTCTTATACTTTCATTTATCCCACTGACCTATCCGGGCAAGTTAATGTTGTTATATTTCTACATTAAATATAGATACAAGTGGAGTACTTTATTTATATCATGTATAAACATATAACAACCAGAGGCTGTTTAGCAGCTAAAAAGAATGTGTGACATAACTGAACTTCAGCCTGTTCAATATGGTCCATAAAGTCCACCATACAGTCAAAACTTGGTGGGAAAAAATCTACCAAAAAAATCAGTGAAGGTATTTTCAGATGCAGTTTCATGCTCTTTTCACTCACCACAACATCATTTATGAGTGCGCTTTCACTTTAAGCATTTATATTAACAGTTGGTACAAGATTCTGGATTTCATAGGTCACCTGTGACCATTTGCCAACAACTAGAATGTCGTCGCTGCTCTGGTTTTACTTTCCACGCATGCTGTAGTCTTTTATGTTGAGCCACACAAACCTATCCGCCTGACAGAAAATACGCAAAGCCACCTTAAGAACATTCTGTACAAACGTTGTTTAATTTTGGTTATCGAAAAATGTGCAATCTGAGGTGTCGTTTATGTCGCCGAAGAATCTAAAAGTTGAACAAATGATAAGCGCTCAAGTCTATCCTGTTAACAGTCCCATTCGAAAACTGATACAAATTGGTTGTTTTTCCTCTCAAGTGAGCACCAATCACGCCGAACAAACTTTTACTAATCACTAAGGTGTCACAAAACCGCAAAAGATACTGGTCCAAAATGACCTTTCCCAAACCAAGACAACTGTCGTTCCCATGACGATAGTCCGGATGTGATATAGGACCGGAAGTGTCCAAAATTTGTGAGGGAAATAATTTCTTAGCTTCTTCGCGCACGGATTCCGAGTCCGTAGTCACAAATATTTTAAACCTTTTGTCGCCTTTGTACTCTTGCAAAAAGTTCCACACAGCCTTCAGTTCGGATGGCCTCGTTCTGATCTCCGTGTCGCGTGGGATGCTGGGATTTCTTCCCATCCTTATTTGGGCACATACCAGCGTCCTGTGTCGCTTGGTTTCGCGTAATGCAGCCAGAAACTTGGAGACTTGTAATTCCAGGTTATGATTCATTGCGAATAAGTCTTCGAATATTCTCGTGAAAAGCGATACCGGTTTGCCAGGCACTGGCCTAGTCATCGCTAAAAGCCGTTTTTGATAAATGGGGTTAAGTCTTAATCGAGAGAATAAGTCGTAGTTCGGTGTGAGCTTCACTACGTCGTTGAGGAAAAATTTTGAAAGATCCACGCTTTTGAGTAAATCAGCAAAGCGAATATTGTCGTGAATGTCAATGAATATTTCGTCTTTCTGGCTTTCCGCTGTGATACGTGCGGTCCAAGGGATTGCATTTGGGTGGAGCCACGTTGTTAAGGGACAGGGTGACGTCATGTTGATAACGAAAACGCGATTAGTCAACACCGCCATGATGTAAGTGGAGACAATCCCGCGAAGTCTGTCGCCCCAACCTCCACACGGCGATCTACCGCAGCAATAATAAACCAAATGCTTCCTGTTTCCCAGCCTGATGTCGTCATTAAAACTCCAGTTTTCGTCCTGGGAATTGACGTCATCGAATAAAGGACTGCCTTTTTTGTCGGATTGGTCATTATTAAGTGAGATAATCTCATGTTTTCTTTCAAGAGATTTTCCTTTCACACCATCGCCAACTCTTCTCTGTGTCGTATACTGAAACTTTGTGTAGAAGGCAACAGCGAAGATGCAGAATCCTCCAAGCATGAGTGCGAATATCTGGGGGAGAGGAAAGAGATGAACAGATTTAGAAACAATTGGTTTGCGCCCTTGTTTTATGTTAAACCTATTTTCATCATTTTTCCTCGGGTCACCGGGGTTTGATTTTCACATCTGCAGGTTATGAAAAATAAACACTTCGCTTATATCACAACGTTGCCATGCATGTTTGCTTGTAGCTGCGGGCGTCTCGCAAGCTTCTTAGCCTAAATTATAATACAGATCAATCTCTTAAGCATATGAATCAAATTTATAAAAATCGATAAATCACTGATTTATGCTCTATAGTAGAACAATTTCAAGTAACTCTGAGCATCCACCTTCAAAATTTTAAAAATTAAAATTTGGAGACTTTAGCCCTAAATGACTTTGTAAGATAGATCCCCGGATAATTCCGTTCTACCTGTGTTCATAAAATGCTGCATTAAACAATGAATACCCAACGTAAACACATCAGAGTTGTTTCAAGGTCACATACAAAACAGGTCTTCACAGAACAAATATCCTGCACTTTGCTACAAAGATATGTTTTTATTTCTGTGGCTTATTTTATTTTGTCAGTTCGTAGCGACTCTGAGATTATAACAATTATGTATGCGAACGTACAAGGCACCTTCAGTGGGTGGTATACGGCTGTGAGGCTTGACGCAATAGGATTCCACCCTAATGTTAAACGCCGGCGTGCAGTTCATCTTTGCACAGCACACGCAGTTGTAGTACATGGAGTGAGCATTCTGGTGTATTGCAGTTCATCTTTGCACAGCACACGCAGTTGTAGTACATGGAGTGAGCATTCTGGTGTATTGCAGTTCATCTTTGCACAGCACACGCAGTTGTAGTACATGGAGTGAGCATTCTGGTGTATTGTCCTAAAAAAAGGAATCTTCCCTTAAATCCGTTATTTGAGGGATGGCGGATTGTCCTTTCGTTAATTTAACGCATTAATCAATTCTCGGCGTCGAATAAATCCATGCCTGACAAAGAATTAATTCTACATCAGGAACGAATTAATCCGTTAAAACGAAAAGACAGTCGGTCATTCCTCCAATAACGGATTTAACGGACGATTTCTTTCAGAGTAACTTTTATAAAATGCACAAGTTGAGAAGGCGGAAAATTGGCTAAACACAGAGCTGACATGTTGTGGACCGTCTCCTTGCATATGCCCTACCATAAATCTTTTAGTAAAAACACATCGGCACGCACGGCTGAATATCTCGACATGCATGGTTGAACATCTCGACATGCATTGCTGAATATCTCGACATGCATGACAACATTTCGACATGCATGGCTGAACTTTTGACATACATGGGTGAGAGTTATCATACAAAGGTTAACATCTCGACATGCATGAATGGGCCAACATGTAAGGCTGAAAGTATATCTCAATACGCACGACTGAATGTACATCTTGACATGCATTGCTGAACACGCATCTATTGCTAAAGAGATTTTCGTTCACACTTAAAAAAAAAAAACAACTTACCCTTTCCAGTCGAAACATTTTAGCGCTATAAGCTTTACAGCACATTTTGCTAACGTCCAACAGTCCCTGTGTACAAGCGCGGTTTGACTGCGGCTCATTTGCAGTTCTGTGTATGCGTACATTACACTAGGTTGGTTAACTGGCACGCTCAGTGAATGTGAACATAAAGTATGGTGTTTGCTTTTTTGACATAGGGCGCCAGGGTAAACTATACCAGATGGCTGACTGTGAAGTATAATACAGCCATCCTATGGCGAGGAAAGGCTCAAAGAAAGTGTCGAGTTCATTGCAGTGTACAACAATACCACAGTGTTCTAGGGTTTGGGATATAGTGTGTATGGAAAGTATATCTACCGTTAATGTCCTAGAAAGTGGCCCACTAAGTAGCCCATATTGCTCTGATCTGGGAGTTCAATTGGCCTCACAATGGTGTGTTTGTGGTTTTTGAAAGATACATTAGATCATACCCTTCTGGGAAAAGGTTAACAGCAAAAAAGCCTTTTTTCATGACTTTTGACATAATTACACCGCGCAATTATTCGCCTAAAAAAATCTCTTTCATTGGGAAGGGAGGGGTGGTGGTGGTGGTAGGTGATTTCTTGTGTATTTCAAAGAAGCCTTAACTCTGTAAATTATGTACTAAGCAGAAGTTTAGGTTATCAAAAAAAAAAAAAAAAAAACCCCAAAAAACCAAAAAAAAAAACAACAAAAAAAACAAACAAACCGTGAAGTCAGTATTATCTTCACCCTGTATGCAGTAGATATCTATATATATACACACACACACACGCCCCCCCCCCCCCAACACACACACAGACATCAAGGGTCTTTGCTTACACTAGGCACATTCCAAGATTATCTGACAGTTGTCAGACATGCACGTCGCCATTGCAAAAAAAGAAAAAAAACCCTCCGCAGTTGGTGGATGTATATGTATGTGGATCTGTATTGCATACAGATTTTGCTCCCTTTATCCTTCGACACTTTTTGAGAGTGGAGTCTGTTTAGCGGGTGGCGAGTGTCTTGGCCTAAAGGTTATTTAAAGTTCGTTGCGTATGTATATATAGGCGTACAGGCATACAGTTTGACATACTTATGTCATAGTTAATTTGCTGAAACAGTTGCACTTAAAAATATCCACATTCTCACGTGCTGGAGAACTAAGACATACCCTTCGTTTACCGGTATCCCGATATACTGAACTAAAGGGGACGGGCTTAGCATGTAATACATGTCCGTGCCATTTAAGTGCTGTTAGTCGATGAATGCACTTTCATTCAGACCAAATATATTTAACTGACCTAATTTGGTCCTATGTTAATGATACCGGTCAAGAATCGTCAGTGTAACAACTTCATTACGCCTTACTTTTGGCGGAATCGACCACAGTAGCCTACAGCTGCAATCTGATATGTTTGTCGAATGCATGGGTCGTGTCTTCTCCCATAGAACAGTGGGAATCGGGTCTAACTGTCAATTCTCAGCACCAGTTTGCAGGCCCACAAAACGTCATCGCACAGGCGGGAATGAACAATAGACCATACGCAACCTATATATAGACACAAATCACTACATTGGGTCGGAGAGGTTGTTTGATACCACGCGAACGAATGAAAAATCCACCCATATACTGCGTGCCGATTGATACAAATGAATCATCCCAGCCCACAAAATACTCCTCTTCATATGATATCACCAGGAAACATATTACTCCATGTGATAAAATCTCACCATTTTCCGTGACATTTTTGCCGCTCCTTGTAAATTTATATAATTACTTCCTTTGATAAATTTATAACCTATAAAAGATATAATAATTTATAAAGCGGGGTTCATTTCACAACGAGAACTATACATGTATATGTATATGCAACGTAAAACTGGCGTGTGCAAGATAGTATTCCCTCGGTCTACACTTAAAGGCAAACCTACTCCAACGTGGAGACTCGGCCAATCTCGACGTTAGCCCAAAGACAGGCGAAGTGGGTGACGATTGAATATTCCTTACGCACGCGCAGCCAATTGCCTTGGCAATGACAATATAGAGCAGCGGGATGTGCGCTGCACGCATGCCAGATACTTGTCACGTGTCAGACTACACGTGTACATCAAAAAGTTTTCACACCTATCTAATTTGCGAAAGAATGTCTCAAACGTTGTCGAGCGTTAAAAGAGAGGCCTACATACGTATAACCTGTGGGGTTTTTTGATTTTTTGGACTTTTTTTTTTTAAATTCTGTATAAATGGCTTGTATTTTTTCCACGAGCTCACCCCGTTGAGACATGACCCCCTTTTTTGGGGGGGTTTGACACATTCGAAACCTGATGAATGTCTAGATTTATATTTACATACTTCTTGGTCTGCCACTCAGTGTAAAAGGAAAAAAGAAAAAAAAAGAGACTTTTGATGGATGTAGTAGACGGACCGGAGGGGATATAGCTGCCATATCAGCTTACATACATGTTTGGAAATTTTTTGTTCTAGATCGAGAGAAGTGCTTTATATAATCACTCCAAAAAACAGAAGTAAAAATTAAATGAAATTGAAACATGAAAAAAAAAAATTAAACACCATCCCATTGATATAAAAATGCGTCTTCATAATGTAGCCCATTCAAAGTAGCAGGATAAGCATTTAGAATAATATATATACATATACATATATATATTATTCTCTTATTTTTTTCATTAATTTATCTACTTATTTATTTGATTGGAGTTTTACGCCGTACTCAGGCATATTTAACTTATACAGCTGGGCCAATATTATGGTGGGAGGAAACCGGGGAGAAAAACCGGGGGAAATCCACGACCATCCGCAGGTTGTTGGCAGATCTTCGTACGACCATCCGCAGGTTGTTGGCAGATCTTCCCATGACCATCTACATACTGGTAAAAAGTTAATTTGCAGACATTTAAATAACCTGTAAGGCGCAACATATCGGAGATAGGACAAACACACAGATCTGTAATTAACTGACAATTCTCCCTAAAAGAAAAACGAAAAAGACATCCCCGCACACTCTCTCCTCCTCCAAAAATGAGGAAAAATATAATAAACTACAAGAATATGCCCAAAAAACCCAATACATCCTTGTCTCAGCATGTTTATGTCTACAACCAAAAATACTCACATTTTCTACTACATAATCATTTTCCCAGTGCAGACACGTCATGAAACCGGTCGCGCTTACGGAAAATAGCTACCTCCCTTTAGACAGGAACTCTCACTTCTGTGTCAAAAGCCAACAACCACGTGGGGGAAGGTGTCCGAACGACATTTGACAAACATGGGCAAGGTTAGGAAATCCGGCGGCACGGGAGAGGGTAAAGGCAAAGGGCCAACGTTAGCAGAGCAGATTTTAGAAGACAAAAGTGCCCGAGCCTCGAGCCGCAAAAAACCGAGAAACAGAACAGATGGCGACGATGAGGTAATTGCTGTCATGCATTATATGAGGTCCACTTCTCGACACACGAAAGAAAGTCTAAAACTGAAATAGTTGACAACTACGAGACGTGAACCTACAACAATCCCGACTCCTTCTTCTCATTGTGAAGTCATATACTTCACGACTTGGCGTTTGTAGAGTGTATGGCTTTTTTAGCTGTGGCTTTTCTTCGGCGCTGAACCACTGGTTCTTGTGATGAGGGTGTTGTCACATGGTAGAGTGATGTCAATTGATTGAAGGATGTCCTTTCTTCATTGAACATCGGAAAATTGAGTCAGCAACGAACAATAGTACATCCCTAATCTTCACAAATGCCGAATCACTTTTCCAATTTTCAATTCAGTGTGAAAAGGGCATTCTTCAATGAATTGACGTCACTCTACCATGTGACAGCACCATCGTCTTCACTGCAAACGACCTCTCGGCAGCAGCTACTTACGTCCTAGTCCGAGTTTGCTCTGCGTTAGGTTTGGCGAAATTGTGATCATCTGTCAGAATGCCAGAGCTTGCCCCATTTAAAAATGTTGCACAATACCCTTAAAATTTTTACAAGGCATTTGAACCAAAAGTGAACCCTTATAAACTAATCCACGGCAATAAGTCTTCAGTTAGAAATGTTCCCTATTTTTTTCTTTGTCAACCTGTGGTATACACAATGTCGCAATCAGCCTTTCCCCTTGTCAGGCTGGAGAGACACAGTTTAAAGCCGATGTGTTCACATGACAAAATCTCCAACTGGTAACAGATCACGTCTGACATTTATGCTTCCTGCAGTTGTGTCTGCCAAGTCTGCTTCTGTCTGTCCTGTGTTTACTTTTGTCTAACCTGTGTTTACTTATGCGTAGTTTGTAGATGAGAAGCTCTCCAGGAAGATTTTACAACAAGCCAGGTTACAACAAGAGGAGCTGGAAGATGAACATGGCACTGGGAAGTAAGTGGAGATTTACCTATTCTCTTGCTATGAACATCGTTGGTGACTGCCTCAGTGGTTAGAGCATCCATCTCGGGGATTTGGAGATCAAGGATAAGTCCCTGGTCGTTTCATACCAGACTTGGAAAACCATGCTTGTTGCTGCCTCGCTTGGCGCTCAATGCTCAGTGCTCAGAGGTTAGAGCAAGGAAAGGGGACTTTTCGGGTTGGGTGTCATTATAATGTGACTGGGTGGTGTGTCGTGTCTGATGTCTTCGTCATGATGTTCCAGTGGCTGCATGAACTCATCCTGCCACAAGAAGACATACTGTGACAGGCCTCAAAGGTTTCAAAGCTATACCGAGTTCAGTAATAATGGAGGGATGGGAGGGTGCTGTGTCCAGTAACAATGCACAAAAAGCATCGAACTGTTTTAGCATTGAAAAAGATCAAGTTGCTTCAGTTTAATGTTAATAAAATCAGTTTTGTGCAAAATTTCATTTGCCTTCTTCTCCATTGCTCTATGATTCACAGGAAAATGCACGGGATGAGATGACTGGCGGCTCTGATCAGTGTTTACATGTATGTCAGCGAGTTATAAGTCATGGCACTGACCCCACACATCACATTTAACCTTGCATGCAATGTAACCAAGACTTTAGAATTGGGTAATGCTCTGGTTATCCATGTTTTAGAGAGGCCTGAGATTGTAGATTCTTCTTAAACAGGAATACATTTGTTCAGTTGTATGTTGAGTTAACCTGAACTGTTGTTGTTGTATGGATGTACGTTGTAAGTTGATTTGCTTTTGGCAGGAGTCGCCTCAAACCTACATGTAGACCGGTTTCGCTGGGCGCTCGAGGAAAACGCACTGATTCCGGTTCTGAAGAAGAGGAGCTTGAGGAGGATGAAGAGACGGATTTTTATGAAAACATTGTAATTTGGAGAATGGTTGAAAACATTGCGGACATCTTCCTTTAAAGGAAACATGTTGTCTGCTTTTTTGACGGTGGACCTCGTCGACCATGTTGAGCTGGCTGAAGTGTTGTGACGTCGCAGCTAAACATCCTCTGATTGCTATATGTCTCTGTTCTGTGTGAATATATATGTAGTACAACACCTGTATCAGTATTTAATGTGGATATATAACAGTTACAGTATGGTTAGTAGCAAAAAAAGAAATAATCTGTGACGTCAGTGGACTTTAGCCTGTTAAATATGATCCAAAAAATCCACTGTAGTACAGCAGTCTTTATTTCCATCTCAATCACTGTAAAAATAAAAAATACCAAAAAGTAATGAAAAGTTTATTTGAAATCAGCATGAAATGGCTTTTTAGATTGTTTAAGTATTGTCTGTTCTTTTAAATACCAATGAAATAAACACATAAAATAAAGCTGTATAAATTGCCACAAAAAGCACAAATAAGTTTGCCAGTCATCTACAATTTTGTCAGGATTTACTTCAGGAAATAAAAATGCAGGGTGAAAATCCAGTAAAGTCAGAAGTCAGCTGTAGTTCCCTTGCTTATAGACCGCTGTATAATATGACAAATGTCAAATGTATATGTGGTGGTTGGTAACCAGAGCAACTGTTGTTCCATGCAGGAAGTGGATGAGGATGATGAAAGAGCACTGGCTGTGTTCATGAACGCTAATCCACCTGCGCGACGCACACTGGCCGACATCATCCATGAGAAAATCACGGAGAAACAGACGGAGATCCAGTCGCAGATGTCAGGTATGCAGGTGCTTAAAGGAAAAGACCACTCAAAAATAAAGTTGTGGTCAGTGAAAACAGCATTAAAAAACTGTGTTTGAAAATACTTTTACTGATTTTAGTAGAATGTTTTCCATCAAATTAAATCCAGTCAGATGTTTTGATTGTATGATGGACTTTATGAACTGGCTGAAGAATAATGACGCCACACATTCTTTTTGGCTGCTGAACAGTCCGTGATTGTTATAGGTTTACGTTCTGCATGATTATACATGTAGCACTACACCTGTATCTGGATGTAATGTGGACATATGACAATCAGAGCCTGTTTAGCAGCGGAAAGGAATGTGTGATGTCAGTGTTCGTCATTGTGTTCAATATGGAGTCCACCATACAATGAAAACTATTGACTGCCTTTAATGGTAGAAAAAAATCTAAAAAAAAATCAGTGAAGGTATTTGTCACACACAATTTTTTATGCTGTTTTCACCCACCGTAACCACGACAGCTTCATTTTTGAGTGGTTTTTAATTTAAACATACGTTCAGGTCAAAAGGACAAACCTGGAGAGAGTGGGCTGTGGCCTGATGGTTAGAGTATGCTAATTGCAAGTCTGCAAATAAGTGCTTGACATCTTTTGATAACACCCCTGTGGAAAAAATGGTATGCTCCAAGAGACCTGTGTCCAGTAATAAATAACATGATCATACCATTTTGTTGAAAGGGGTGTTTTCACAAATGTCAGGCACCTACATGTATGTGCAGGCTTGTGAATGGATCTGATACAAAGCGAGTCTGCAGAGAAAACTTCAAGAGTTGAACTGTGTTATCGATGTTTATCTGGCTCAATGTCCATCCTCCAGTTCAAGTTATGGAATGTGAGTATATTAAAATTGTGCAACTAAGACGAAAACTCTTTCTGGTATGCTTCAAATAAAAGATTGTTTCAAACTTCATGGAAAGCCCTGGCCATAGTGTGTCTTGATGGCTGTCTATAGTTTGTGAACCAAAGATGGGAATCTTAAATGAGTTAGACCAAAACTGAAAAAAAAATTCTGAAAAACTCAATTAAAAACATGAAAACTGAAAGTTTCAGTCTTATAATAAAAGTGTACTGTGTTGAAGAATAGAAAGAAAAAAAATTAATACAGTGTTGTAGAATATTGAAATAACATAAGACACTCTTGAATGAATATTTATGGCTCAACTCCAATTCTGCAACATTGTAGCTCTTCTTCCAAGGTGCCATGACGCTGTAATCATTCATGTAATGGTATTTGATATTCTTGAGTATGACGTCAAACACCATAAGGTATTTGATATTAATATTCCAATGGCACTCAAAATATTATAATGGTTCAGCAAAATTCCAGCTCTGAGGCACTGTGTGAAATCTGTTGCCAGATGGGACGGGGGTTCAGATGAGGGATTTAGATGAGAGAGTGGTCAACATGTACAAAAGCATCCGGCAGATTCTCAGCAAATACCGCAGCGGCAAACTGCCCAAGGCTTTCAAGGTCATTCCCAACCTCCGCAACTGGGAGCAGGTGAGCAGCCAGTGCTGACGGGTGTCCAGGTGCCCACCAGCACAGGCGCTGTCTTCTAGCAGTTCGTTGTGTGGGGATTTTTTGTATGTGTCAGCGCCCTCTGTTACCTGAGGCCATTGTGGGGGTAACCTTAGGCCAGTCTTAAGTAAATGTTTGGTGTGAACAGATCCCATGAGAAAATATATTAGTAAAACTTTTAGTTGATCGGTCGGTCGGTAAAACTTCTATCAAAATACCAATAAAAACTTCTGAGTAGGTCTCTTTTTGAAAGGTTCGGTCAGGTTAAGCCCAACGAACATATTTTTAAGGATGGCCTGACTAACAACTCAGGAAAAGGTCCATAGGCAGACTGTGAAGTTTTTGTTGGGCTTTATTTCTTTCAATGTTAATTGCTTTAAAATACCTATTTCTTTCAATAGCCGGAGTATTTTAACCATATTTTCACCCTGTTTTTTTCTGAATATAAACAGGTCTTATTCCTCTGAATATGTTGAAGGGTGATTTTTTTTATCACACACAGGATCACAGGCCTTAGTTTTTGTTTATGAGCTGAAGTGTAATTATCACACCATTTCCAGAAGAATAGGAGTGCCATTTGCACACCTGGATTCACACTCCCCAGAATCTTCATTATTTCAGGTGTGTCTTATTAGCACACCTCAGTTTTGTCTCAGGAGTGTGCTGGGTGTGGGAGTGTGATAGCATGCCTCAAATAGGGATCAAAGTCTCCATAAACAGAATTCAAATATTTAGAAACTCTTTTACCGTTTCTTTTCCAGATCCTGTATTTGACAGAACCTGAGGCATGGTCAGCTGCAGCTATGTATCAGGCTACTCGGATCTTCGCCTCCAGTTTCAATGCCAAAATGGCCCAGAGGTAACACCAAAGCTCATGATAGCTCAGAGTTCTAATACATAAACTTCATTTGCAGTAGTTATTAGCAAAACATTTAAAATAATGTTTTATGCAATGAGAACCCTAGTACTGTTGGCAAGAAAAATAAAACAACACATGAACATTGTAGGATTTGGGCTTTTTATTTTGCTGTCTGTATTTAATTGAAGAACAGTGACTTAGTCTGTCCTCTGGAATTGACTTTATTGTGCAAATGCATAGAAATACTTGAATTGTTGGCTTTCCTGTATTAAGTACAGGCACAGCCTATGTCATAGCCTGCACGTCGGCGTCAGTGACCAATAACAGGGAAAGCAATGTTAAACAAAATATATAGGAGTGGTAACTTAACAAGTACATGTATTGAGCTCAGGGTTTGCACACATGTAGAGGACTATAATTCGATGGTGATATTCCATGGTTGATTCTCTGTGTGCATATTAAATGCCATAAATTACCGAATTCCTGACTTACTGAACTACATATTGGAATCTGTCCCCTACAGGCGAGCTGTTTGGTAGCCATGCTACCACATCTAAGTTTTTGATGACTTAATGTGGGACATCAGTCAGAAAAAGAGGTATAAAGAAAAACAGACCGGTTATGATCCTAATGAACGCGCATCTCTTTTGAATAAGGTTCATGGGGCCCATCTTAAAAAGTTCATAATTTCCAAAGAAATTCTTTCATAGTGGTTAGCATGTGTGTTCGCTGTGAGCCGACCGTCACATGTGAAGGTCCGCCAGCAATCTGCGGATGGTCATGGGTTTCCCCCCAGGTACTGCCCGATTTCTTCCCACCATAATGCTGGCTGCCATCGTATAAGTGAAATATTTTTACAGCGTAAAACACCAATCAAATAAATAAATGAATCCTGCTGAGTAAAATAGACCAAAATGTTTTAATTATGAACTTCTTCATCAGTGTTGCTCAGCAAATGTAATCAACTGGTCCAACATCATTCTTTATAACTGTGTCAAATAAGATTTGGCTATGAAAAGTTTGTTCTCCTTTTCAGGTTTTTCAATTTGGTGTTATTGCCCAGAATCCGTGACGATATTGCAGAGTACAAACGGCTTAACTTTCATCTCTACATGGTATGTGTCAAATCTTTGTAACCCAATGTTTATTTCCTCGTTACTTTGTGCTGTGCTCAGGATTTTTCACTGACATGATGGTTAGTTTTATGGGTTGAGGAAACTGAAATGTTTGTCACAACGTACAGTTGTGCACACTGCATTGGTGCAAGAGGAGTGGTCTTGAAGGTAAGACTGCACACTCAGCAACACAAGCATTGTGGGCTGTCGCCATGGCCTCTCACCAATGTGGTTGCTGGGAGTTCAAGTCCAGCCTTGGCTGGCTTCCTGTCTGGCACGATGGCACAAAGCCAACGAGAGCACGCCTATGGCATGCTTGATTAACCGGATTTCCGCTTAAACGGTTCGGAATTGCCTCAGAGAAGCCAGTTTGCGATCATTCCAGGGTATAGACTTTACCCCTGCTCGACGCCAGAATCTGGGCGCCACATGGTAACATTTCAGCACGGCAATGCCTGTCCCAAGATGCTATTCTATGCAGAGCATTTCTGGAGCTGAACATGTGTGGGATGTCCTCGACTGGCGTGTTCGTTAGCGACTCCCAGTTTTGTGCAAGATCGTGGAGTTGCTTGTAGCCTGGTACTGAAGTATTAAATTTTCCAAACTGACCCCATCCCATTTCCTAATCTGCCTCAGCATTACCATTGGTTGTCTGTTTCCGTCAGCTATGGAAATATATTGCGAAGAGTACATTTTATGCTCTCATGAAGAATTTTGTTGAAAGGAATTAGATAACGAATTTAATTTTATCAAAATATTAGGTGTTGTGTTTATATTTTTGCTCAGTATATTTTGTTGACACTACAGATTACACCAAAGGAAGAGCATCTGATGCTGTGGCAGTTTATTGACATAAAATTCTGTGGGTTTCTGTTAGTATGGTTGAAGTTTGCATGACGTCATGGTAGATTCCTGCTCCTCATCTGTTAATGCCTTTCTCCTGTAGGCACTGAAGAAATCGTTATTCAAACCAGCTGCGTTCTTCAAGGGAATCCTGTTGCCTTTATGTGAGGTAAGTGTAGCCCCGATGCAGCGATGACGCAACAGTGATAGTGATGATATCTGGAGTTACCATCCTTAGCTTAGTTGTGATGGTTATGATGACACATTAGTGAGGGACTGGTGATACCTTAAGACAGTGTTGCTCGATGATTCAGTGTTACCAGTCATGATAACAATAATGACAATGGTTATGATGACACATTAGTGAGGGACTGGTGATACCTTAAGACAGTGTTGCTCGATGATTCAGTGTTACCAGTCATGATAACAATAATGACAATGGTATGATGACTCATTGGTGATGGACTGGTGATAATACAGTGGGGTGTGATAAACTGATGATAGTGATAATACAATGGTGACATGAGGATACACTGATGATAGTGATAATGCAGTGGTGACAATGTTCTGGCGCCATAACAGAAAGTCATGAAAGTGATTTTATGAAATGTTGTTCTGGCTTACTGGTCCTTTCAGTCTGGGACCTGCACTCTGCGGGAAGCCATCATCGTGGGAAGCGTCCTGGCTAAGAACTCCATTCCCATGTTACACTCGGCGGCGGCCATTTTGAAAATTGCAGAGATGGACTACACGGGGGCCAGCAGCATTTTCCTGCGGACATTGTTGGACAAAAAATATGCTCTGCCCTACCGAGTGGTCGATGCTGTGGTTTTCCATTTCCTGAAGTAAGCACTACCTGTTGTTTTTATGTATTTATTAATTTGCTTTTGGTAAGTACCATCAAGGGCCGAAATTAACCAGAAAATATCACTGGCCAATGGGACCAGTGTCCTAATGTCTGTTTTTCCTTGATATTATCTGACCTTTCATTTAAAAAAAGGAAGAATGTCAAACCATTATACACTTTATTTTCGATTAAATGTATAGAATCTAATGGAAGTCACAGTTTTAGATTGGTTATTGTCAATGTACGTGTAAGTGGAAGACAGTTGAGCACAGGTTGTACACTACTTGAGTACAGTTTGTTCCATACTTGAGTACTGTTTGTTCACTACTTCAGTACAGTTTATTCCATATTTAAGTGCAGTTTGTCCCATACTTGAGTAGAGGTTGTTCACTACTTGTACTTGTTGTTCCATAATTGAGTACAGTTTGTTCCATATTTGAAATCAGATTGTTCCATACTTGAATACAGTTTGTTTCATACATCAGCACAGTTTGTTCCATACTTAAGTACAGTGTGTTCCATGCCCGAGTACAGTTTATTTCATACTTGGCATAGTTTGTTCCATACTTGACTACAATTTGTTCCATCCTTGAGTACAGTTTGTTGACTACAAATCCAGACCTTACGCCTGTACGGCTATATATATGAAGACAAACTTAACATGCCAAATGCCAGTAGAAATGCTGTATTTTGCTCATGACTTTGTTAATTGTTTGGTCTGATTCTGAGATGTGACATTCATTTGCCCTTAATAAATCAGTAGTTTAAACAGATTTTTAGAGTAAATATATTAAATACTGTTACTGTTACCATCTCAGAGCGAGATATCACGCTCCCTACAACAAAGCCAAATACAACAAAATATGGAATTGTAATGCCGAGGTCATTTTATTAGGGGTCATTCACTTCTGTTCTTGTTATTTCCAGATTCGTTCATGATAAGAGAGACTTGCCTGTCTTGTGGCACCAAAGTTTATTAACATTTGTCCAACGGTACAAGGAAGACATTTCCTCTGATCAGAAAGAGGCTCTGATGGAACTATTACGCACACATACGCATGCGGAAATAACGCCAGAGGTGCGACGCGAGCTGCAGAATTCCAAGAGCAGAGACAAAGAGTTTGAAAGTGCAAATGTCACATCATCAGGTGATATGCAGGTTGGCTGAAGGGAGATAACTCTGTGTGCCCCCCTGAAGAAAAAATAAACATGGCCTCTACAGGTGTGGATCTTAGGCATATATGTCCAACAAGCTTCAGGGTATTTATTTGAACTTGTTGGGCTGTGGTGTTATGTGAAAGCTTTTGGTCACCTAACGGACTGGCAAAGGGTAGACACTTACCACTACCAATTCCTGACTACCTCTGCTCCGTGGGGGCTTTTCAAGACGGCAGACATCCATATCAGCATGCAAATGGTGAGGTGAAAGATAATGTCAGAAGTGATAGGGAAATAAACAACATCGGACGATATTGTGAGAACTGGGGCTTATCATAATTAGAAATTGTGGCATTTTTGACAACAGAACAATGTGTATAGCACAGGCCTGCATAAATTGTAAACAGCAACAAAGCGTAGTATTGGATGTGTTTCAAAGAGAAGCAGAGTTTTGTACTTCCACATTATTTAGACAATATTTTCACCTCCGTGTGAGCATGACTAAAGCTTGTAGTTCTGATAAATGACAAGTATCCGGATGTCGGCGACCTCAAATACATGTACGGTATCTGAGGTAATAGAGCACCATGACATCTAGGCTAAAGAATCAACACTCCTGTTAGAATTGGATGTTTCTGTCCATTTTAGGCAGTGAATAAAAACTTAAAATTGATTCGCATGTTTGGAAGACAGCTCCTTTTATTGAACTTTTTAGATGACATCCATGAAAATTTTGTTTAAGTGAAAGACCACTCAAAAATATGTTTACGTTCCACATGACTATACATGTCGTACTACACCTGTATCTGTATTTAGTGTGGACATATGACAGTCAGAGGCTGTTTAGCAGCAGAAAGGAATGTGTGACGTCATTGTTCTTCAGGTTGTTCCATATGATCCGTGAAGTCCACCATACAATCAAACATTTGACTGGGTTTAATTTGGAAAAGTATCATTGAAGTTATTTTCAGATACAATTTTTTATGCTCTTTTCACTCACCTCAACTTCACTCTTGTGTGGTCTTTAACTTTCAGACAAGACTGTCTTGTTTGTCATCTGCTTATTTGGAAAAACAGGCTGTTCTAAAGGAATATCTGAATTCCTGTCTTGGAAATTAACATATTTGTTGTAAATGTTATTGATGGCCTACTCTTGACATGTTAAAATTTCTAAAAGGAGGTAATTGGTTGATTAGTTTCCATTTGCCAGTTATACCTACAGGTAGGTACAGTAAGAAAATTACAAAAATAAATTTGCTGAAAAAAAAATAAATTGTTTTTGTTGATCACTTACCAAAACGTGATACTCATACATGGGAAGGTCTACAAGCAGATGGGGGATTGGAAGGTCCAACCTGTGAAAAATTATACTTTTTTTCCCATTTTTAAAACCCCAAAAGCATAAGGGAAAGGGCAGTCTTTTTCCCACTGCAATCCCTGAAATGGCTGAATGTGAGGTGTGACACAATGTCACCCCTGTATAAAAAATTAATTATAGGCTGAATTCGCTATCTGGTTTACATGGGAACTTCCCATGAATACAGTATCACCATGCGATACATGATCTCCCCCAGTTGCACTTCCCCAAAAGAAATGAAATCCATATATCATGTCAAGTGTAGAATTCACAGACCAAGCAAGAGGCTATGGACAGACAGATGGACACTTGCCATCTGTACATTATTAGTTGGATCAGTTAGAATTATACTCGTAGTTACATGTCTGTCAAAGTCCATGTCAATGACAAAATAAACACTGCCATAGTTTAGTTGCAAATGAACAAAATGACAACGGTCAGAACTCAAACGTGAGTACCAAATAAGTGGAGCAGATAACCACCTTTTGTGCCGTTTCTTCCACCCTTTAACCTGAAAGTTGTTGAATGAGTGAAATAATCTTAGGTATGGGATGAAACCCAAATCAAACAAACCAAGATTAAACAGGCAAGTTGGGGCCTTTATGGCCAAGGTGGTTAGTGCGCCAGGGTGTCATAATGACCCCGGTGCCTCTCATCAATGTAGTCACAGTGAGTTCAAGTCCAGCTCATGCTGGCATCCTCTACAGCTGTACATGGGGGGGGGGGTCTGCCACCAACCTGGGGATGGCTGTGGGTTTCCCCCAGGCTCTGCCTGGTTTCCTCGCACCATAATGTTGGCCGCCGTTGTATGAGTGTCGTGAGTACGGCGTAAAACAACAATCAAATAAATAAATAAACAGGCCAGTTGCATGTACATGAACATGCATGTAATCACAGAAAAGCTTCATGAAATAACAAGGTTCAAAGAGATAACTATGAAGAAATGTGCTTTTATTATGAATGAATTAATAATATTTACAAGTAAAATATGTAAATACCCCAAACATGAGACAAAAATGTGCACAAAAACTGTCACTTTGTTCAACAAACTGGACTTCAACTTGGCTGACACATTTGGTAATGCTATAAAATAATTTCATGTTAATGATAATTGTACAAGTGTTGAAAACTGGGGGTGGGGGGTGGGGGGAGGGGACAAAGATATGTCTTATTTTCTCCAAGACCATGCAGTCTTGTTGAAAGAGAAGATTTGCCTTTGTCATATTCTAATTTTGTGGTGTTTCCAGCATCTTTCTCCAGACAAACATCAACATTTAAACTGGCCTACCACTGGGAGACACCATCAAACAAGTGCTTTTGATTCACAGGACATTTACACTTTTTTTTCAAGTGAAAAAAAAAGGTGAATTGACACACCATTAAAGGGAAAGACCCCACAAAATGAAGTTATGGTAAAACCCTCCATACAATCAAAACATTTAATTTGGTAAAAAAAAAAAAATGAAAAAATCAGTGAAGGCATTTTCAAATATAGTTTTTAATGGACTTTCTTCTCATTCCGACTTCCTGTTTGTGGGGTCTTCCTCTTAAAGCGTAATGAATTCACAAGGAAAGTAAAACAAACAGAGTATCGTTTTCCTTGAATTTGCTGCCAGCCAGTTTGAACTGACCGGTCAAATACGAGATCAGGTAATTCAAATCTGAAAGCATGACCTTCACATGGAGTCTTATTATCCCGTGACAACATGATTGTGTAAAACGTCAAAGTTGTCCTCTCCAGAAAGCATATAGGTGTATAAATCCTTTTTAGGATGATATTTATTGCCTAAATTATCCTATAGCTCATGCTACATGTGTCTGTAGTGGCTTTCAGTTGGCATAATGGAAATAAACATATGTGGGAAGACACATGAACAAATACATGCTTAAGGCTCAAGTGCAATAACTGTGAATTTCAGATTGTTAATGAAAGCGTGCTGTAAAACAGTGAATGAACTACACTGTGCAACACATGTGTAAATTGACATTATGCTAGTGTAGTCTATTATGCTGATGAAAACAATTTACCACATGATAATAATTATGCACACAACTGTATACCTCATTATTTAGCGCAAAAAACATATATTTTAGAGTATGACACCTTAGGTGTTCAAAATGCTTGCTTTGGTTATAATGTGTAGACTGGCAAAAAAAAGGTAGTATCAAAAAGGGTCGATATCATCAGCAGTTTTTATGAATAGACTTCTAAAGATATCATAAGAGAGTGAAGCATATTGTAAGAAGTATGACATCAACAAACAATTTTCTTTTATACAAAATAAAAAAAGAGCCAAAATAGATACTCTATTTTGTGTAAAACAACCTCTAAATGCTTTACAAAATCAAGACATCAATAAAATATTGCAAATAATTATTCAGGCAGCATTTATAAAAAAAAGTGTTCACGCACATGTACAGGTTATGTATTAAACAATACACACAAACAGCCACGCTAATGAATGAAACCAGTATACTCCTTTAACAGCACATTGCAAGAATGATGATAACAATTTTAGCACAGTACAAGCATAATTAACCGTAATGTAATTTAACATTGTGCAAGCACAATGGTGGTAATGACATTTAGAGTAATGCAAACACAGTGGCAATGATACTGCTGCAAGCACAGCCTAGTGCCTAGTGCAAGCACAGCCTAGTGCAAGCCAAATAATACCAGTAATGATGTTGTTTTATAGCCTATTACAAACATAATGGTAATGCTATTTACATGAAGCATCGCACAACCATAATGATAATGCTGTGTACGAGGCAATGGCTGCATGGGATCACTGAATGGCTAGGTAACAGAGACTTCATCATGGGCCTTATATGACTTCACCATGGGCCTTAAACAACTTCATCACGGGCCTTACACGACTTCATCACAGGCCTTATACGACTTCATCATGGGCCTTAAACGACTTCATCACAGGCCTTATACGACTTCATGGGCTTTATTTGATATGCTATTTGATATGCTATTTGATGTGCAAAATCATAACACGAAAAAAAAGACGGATTTTATGCAAAGCTTGTGTATTAACTGGGACTAAAAAAACTGACAGATTTATCCCAGGTATTAAACAACAGAAACATTTCCTGTGGTTCCATCAGCAGGAAAAAAAATCAAAACAATGAGGATGATACATGTAAAATTAAGGCAATACCTTAAAGTTGTAAAAGCTTTTGTTTACACATAACAACAGTTCATACACTCTCACCAGCAACTACATGTACATTCCAAATTTTGTGCCTGACCATCAAACTGTTTTGAAGAAATTCTAGGAATATGTTGTAGAATGACATGATTAAGCTGATCTGAAAACAACGTTTCTCTGTACAAATGTCCACATATATGACAATAAAACTAGGAGTTTCATCTATATTCATTCACTACTGAGTTTCTATGGCAACACATATATTACAGTTGATATGAGAGAGAGACTTAAACTAACACAATTAGCACCTGGAACTTGACATTTTCATATGCTGCCCCATATAAATGTTAAACGCCAAAAGTCCTATACCAAACAATTCAGGATATATCACAGTATACAAAGAACAGGAAGACTGGCTGAGGATGGAAGACAGTTCTCACCATTAAATTAGTGTCAGCTGAGCCCTGGAACCCTGTTCCTGTGTGCTTGCATGAAGACAGGGCCAGCCTATCATGTCTCCACGGCTGTAAGATTTAGAGCTAGCATTAGTCCATCAGGAAGTTCAATGTGCGGGGCACAACACAAGGAAGGAAAGACCACAGGCCCGATGAACACCTCACAGCACAAGTCTTGAAAAACACTGCTGCTGAGGAGAACCAGTGCCACCAATACTGACGACGATCCATTCTCCGAACTGCATAACTGTTTCATTAAAAAAACACACAAACAAGGTGTGGAAAAGTGCATAAAAGAAGTAGGCTAGTATTGTGGAAAAAAGGCCAATACACAGTGAGAAAGAAGCATGTTAAAGATGAACTCGTCAAGATTTCAAATCAGAATCTGAGCAGGGAAATGAAATTTTTGAGAGTCCGTCAGGGTCACTGTATCTGTTCTTGTACGAGACCTTGGTGTCAAAATACGAACCAGGGATGACAGGACTAACAGAGTTTATCTTGTTGGCGTGGTTAACAACAATGTGGGCGCATTTCACTGCTTACTGTTGATCAATCAGTTTGGTGCTGGCAGATAGTGGAGCTGGCTCTCATATCTAAGCTGTGTATTCAATCATTTCCCAAACTGCGATACTGCCACCTCAATACAAAACCTCAGTTAACTAGCACTAATTAATACACGGTAATTCAATTGTGAATGGTTGAAAAGTGATTTGTAGAAAAAGCTGTGTAGTCTTCTTTGGTCATTAATGCCTTTGCCATGACATTTCGTTGGTACACTGGTTCCTCGGTAGTACATATGTGGTTCAGCAGAACAACGGCATGTTCAACTTGAACCTGAATTGCAGATGCCAAAGAGAAGGCACACCCATACACTACCGAACCTAAATCATGGCCAACAATGGATTCTCCAGCAACATTTCACCTTGCGTGATGTATCGGTTGTTCATATGTACACAAATAGGATTTATCTTCAACTAACAATCTTCCATTTCATAAAATTAGCACTTCAAACCTTGCACATGTAGTATACTGCCAACTTATACACAGATCCAATGAGCTATGAATATTTTACGTACATCAACAAGAAACTTAACAAACTGACACAGCACAAGAAAATGTCTTGTAATAACTGAATGATCATGATGCTCGACTTTACCCAGAATTCTTGCTAGGTGGTGCTAGGCCTATACTCTAAACTCCTGCAGGTGGTGGCCTACATCTGCAACTCTTGCTGGATAGTGGCCTATAATCTAAACTCTTGCTGGATAGTGGCCTATAATCTAAACTCTTGCTGGATAGTGGCCTACATCTGCAACTCTTGCTGGATAGTGGCCTATAATCTAAACTCTTGCTGGATAGTGGCCTACATCTGCAACTCTTGCTGGATAGTGGCCTATAATCTAAATTCTTGTCGGACAGTGGCCTACATCTGCAACTCTTGCTGGATAGTGGCCTATAATCTAAATTCTGGCACTCACAAAATCTACACCCTAAATTCTTGCGGCTTAATGGCACGGTTTCCTGGATGTACTCCAATTCTATAAACTTGCTGGCAGTCGGCCTATATCCTGCATGTTTGCTGGGTGTACTCTTAACTCAAAACTCTTACTGGCCCACATGCTGAAGGTTTGCTAGATGTACTTTAAATCTAACCACTTGTTGGAGGGAAGCACACAAATATTTTGGTCAGAGAGTCTGGTATGTCATGCTTCCACTGAGCTCAAATCACCCTGGTGAGAATCTTGTCTGTTATGCACCCATGGAGCTCGAATCATCCTGGTCAGAGAGTTTTATCTGTCACGCTTCCATGTAGCTCAAATCATCCTAGTCAGAGACACTTGACTGTCAAGCTTCCATGGAGCTCAAATCATCCTGATCAGCGAGACTTGTCTGTCAAGCTTCCATGGAGCTCAAATCATCCTAGTCAGAGAGTTCTGTCTGTCACTCTTCCATGTAGCTCAAATCATCCTAGTCAGAGAGACTTGTCTATCACGCTTCCATGTAGCTCAAATCATCCTGATCAGAGAGACCTGTCTGTCAGGCTTCCACAGAGCTCGAATCATCCTGATCAGAGAGACCCGTCTGTCAAGCTTCCACGGAGCACAAATCATCCTAGTCAGAGAGACTTGTCTATCACGCTTCCATGTAGCTCAAATCATCCTGATCAGAGAGACCTGTCTGTCAGGCTTCCACAGAGCTCAAATCATCCTGATCAGAGAGACCTGTCTGTCAGGCTTCCACAGAGCTCGAATCATCCTGATCAGAGAGACCCGTCTGTCAAGCTTCCACGGAGCTCAAATCATCCTGATCAGAGAGGTGCAGCGTTTCATCCGTGAACCCGCCATTGTGTTCCCCAGCCTCTTTGTGGAACTCCACCTCCGACATTTCAACCTTGACCTGTGTGGCCCTTCCTGTGATTGGTCCCTCTGCGGATAGGTCAATGAGTTCCATGTGGTCGGAGCAGTTTGGGCGATGAGAGCTCGCTGTGAACATGGAGAAATTTGTGACGTGCGGTTTAGGTACGTTAATGGTTGCGTTCGGTTTGGGCGGTAGTTCGATCGCAGACACGTTTTCCAAACTAGAGGCTTGGGATGAGGGTCGTGATCCTTGAGGGATGCCGTTACGCTCTATCGAGAAACGAATACTGTGCGCAGAGGCTTTGCTGATGACGGATGTATCGCTGCCTCGTCTCTGTGGCAGCCCATGAGCTTTACGAGCCGCTGCCATAGCATGGGATATAGGCTCCAACAAGGGACGGATTCGATTCCATTTTTTCTTCTTCTTCTTTCGTTTTTTCTTTGGAGGGTCCTCTTTCTGTTGATCGACGATCTGTAACGCCTGACTCAGCTGAGACTCAATGGAGCGACGTCTGCCGAGATTGGATGCCACAGACCCAATATCTGAGAACAGAGAGGCATGGTTAAACATGTTAAAAGGTCAGATTTACACGCACATAAAATGCTGCCAACCAATTTATTTATCCATATGATTGATGTTTTACGACGTGCTCAAGAATATTTCACATACAATTTTGGCCAGCATTATTGTGGGATGAAACTAGGCAGAGCCCAGGGGGAAATCCATGACCATCCGCAGACTGTTGGCGGACCTTCCCATGCACGGCCGGAGAGGAAGCCAATCAAAGTCAAGAGTATACCTCACGGGCCATCTGATTTTACAGTGTCTGAGAAAGGCAGGGAAATGCATCTTGTAGTTATTGGTTAATAAAACAGATGCACAGATCATATCTTGCCTGTTTTAACAGAAGCAGAAATAATGTCTTGTCAGTTTTGACAGATAGAAAACAAAATAACAGAATGGGGACAAAAACTGTGTCATGTTTGGTAACACAACAGAAACCATAAATTCCCTGCTTTTGAACAGAACAGAAGCAGAAATCCTAGCTTGACTGTTTTACCATAATAGGAGCCGAATCCCATTTTCCATGTTTCTCAAAACAGAGCAGACGCGCAAACAGAAATCACATCCTTCCTGTCTGTTAATACATAGCGAAGAAGAAAAGGCTCTGTTTTTACTAAGACAGAATTCTGCTTTCCTTGTTCTAACAGAAGCATTATGAAAGCGACAGTCTCACCGGAGTCTGAGTAGCGTCGCAGCGTCCCTGCGATAGGGTGCACCATCCCTCCTCTCCTGCGCACCAACTTCGGCATCGCAGCTGCAAACGAGGACGACACTTCCCGCGAGCTCACGCTGTTTAACTCGAACTTCATACCTACAACATCAACAGTGGAACATAATAACATAGTCCATATTAAAGTTCATGCTGTTCAACAGACCGCCTCTGTGGATCAATCCCGAATTGGGTCATAGCCAAGACTTTAAAAATGGTACTTGTGTTGGCCTGGTGTCAGTAAAAAGTGGCTGGTTGGGGTGTCAATGTCTGGCATCTTAGGCATGATGTTCCAGTGGCAGCAGCAGCACTTTGCCAGAAGACAATATATATATAGTATATATATATATATATATAAACACATATGTTGTAAGGACTCCTTGTCATCATATGATTGGCCACAGTTTCTGATGAGACAGTAGCTATACTGGTTGGGACAAAATCATCGATTACAAAATTATGTAAGTACAATGGACAATCAAAACTGCAAAATCAATACTACGAAATATGTATCTTCATTCTCTTGTGCCAAGTTTTGCTGACACTGGACAATAGCTGTAACAGTAACTAGCACCATTTTGAAAGAAATGTCAACACATGCTGGATGAACAGACAGACAGCCAATCATAGGAATGGAAAATTGATAATACAATTTATGTATCTTGATGTAGACTACACATAAACCAGGTTTCATTGAAATCAGTCAAAAACTGAAGGAGGAGTAGCGTTTTGAAAGATACATGTATGTTAACATATATTGACAGACAGACAATCAATCATCAAAATGGAAAATTGATACTACCCAATTATGTATCTCGATATAGTGTACACGTTAACATAGTTTTGTTGAAATTGGACAAAAACTGTGGCGGGAATAGCATTTGAAAGATGCATGTATGGATCAGACAGACAGACAGGCGGTCAACCAATGATTGAAATAGAAAATCGATACTATTAATTATGTATCTTGATGTAGTAGGAGTACAATTCTGAAATTGTTAACACATTCTCTATACACAGACAGATGGACTACTGATCACTGAAATGGAAAACTGATACTACAAATCATGTGTCTTGATGTAGTCAACATAATTTTGTTGAAATCGGACAAAAACTGTAGGAGGAATAGCATTTTGAAAGATACATGTATGTCAAGATATACAGGACAAACAGACAGACAGGTGGTCAACCAATGACCAAAATGGAAAATTGATACTACGAGTTATGTATCTTGATGTGGTCTGCACTTGACCCAAGTTTCGTTGAAATCGGGTAAAAACTGTAGGAGGAGTTGACTGTTGAAGGAAAAGTTAACAGCCGTCAGACAGACAGACTGACGGATGGATGGACACCGGCCAACTTGCTACATGACCTCTTATGGCCTTTGACCAGTAGAGCTAAAAAACTATTAAGTACGATGTAAAACCCAAGTCCACATACATACTGTTCATCTCAAACCCCATACTCTTCTTCACAAACAGGGTAACATTTATAAAGTTTATAATGTTCATAATAACTGAATACAAACTTTATACCTACAACATAAAGGGCACATGATGTCTTTGATAAAACCATGTCTTATTTATCCATGACACAGAAATGTCATGCATTTTTCATACAGTTTAGTATACATGCCTGTTAGGCTCACTTTATAAGGTCAGCATATAACATTTTCCCTCTTCTATGTCATGACTTCTGGTTGTGGAATACCAGAAGTGATATATTAAGCAATATCTGACAACCTCTTTAAAATTAGATCCTGTGGCTGCTACCCTTACGTGATCTGACTCACTGCCAACGCCAAGGTTTTCATTCCATTAACCAATCAGCGGGCTGCTTCTCAATCTGAGGCAGAAACTTCGGACACTGCCAATGATCGCTTTGACAGACAGTAGAATTTCAGTCTCAGTGTAAGCATTGTGGCCAGACCAGCTGTGATAATCTTGATGAACGCCAGGATATATGCAAAATTACAAGGGCACTTTTGCTGCAGTTTGACACAATCCCAACATGGACTGAACAGTTATCATATCAGCGCATTGACTGGTTAAATATTACGTGTTCTTGAAGGGCACCCAGAATTTCTCAGAGCACAATAAACAGTGGCCCAGTGTCAGTTTCCGGTGGCATAGTGCAGTCAAAACTAAGGATCTGATTTTAATGAAACTGACTGTGAATCCTGATATTTCACCTTTATATAAATACTGCACATGACCTGAAATTTCGTCCATAAAAGGGCATTTTTAGAGGCCAAAAATGTCATAAACTATTATTTTTTGTGCTGAAACTTTCCAGTAGGATATCATTCTACCATCCAATCAAACTTCTAAACACCTTTATAATATCAGAAGAGCTCTCGGAATCAGGAAAAATGAGTATCTTAATCCTGGATGAAATTGTAGGTCATTTAGGATACATGTACTTCTCTTGCTGCAAGTGATCGGTCACCAATGAGGCTGTGATGCTTTAAGTCTGATGGTTTGTATGGGTCAGGCACATGGGTAGAGGATGACTAATTGCCCCTCCCCCATGCTCCCACACCCTCGAAATAAGCGTACCGAGTGGGTCATCATGGGTGCTCTGGAAGCTGATTGACAGGCGGCCATTGTTGGTCATCTCCTTCCGTCTCTCAAACGCTCTGGCGATCATTTTGTGCTTTCTCATCTTTACTGGCTTATTGGATGGTTTGTTGAATATTCTGAAAAGGGAAGAACACTGTCATGCACAATGTCCGTGCTGAAACATACAAAAATAGATCTGTGTTCTACTGATGTAAGTTTCCACTTTACGAACCCTAAAATTTTCCTAAACAGTGTTTCATAATTTAGATATTGCTGCCAGAATACTGGCCGATTTTTTTTTCTTTCTTTTAGCAAGTGAATATTCCTTTTAATCAGGGTATTCTGCCGGTATTCTTACTTCCTGAGGAATCTCTCCCAGGCGTTCAGCGATGCTTTATTCCAGGACCAGGAGCTCATGATAATCCCCGCGCTGAAAAACGCAAAAATGTGGATCTCCATGGCAACCAGACTGGGTCGATTCTCAATCTCACAGGACGTGACTGTTTTATTGGAGGTAGCTGTGGTCGTGTTCCCTAAACAACTGCAATGAAAAAAAAAACAAAAATAACATCATTCTTAACCATAAGCCCACTATGTTCATTTACTAGAATTTATTTATTTGATTGGGGATTTAATGCTGCATTCAAGAAGTTTTCATTGATATTTCCAGCTTTAATGTTATTTTCAACAGTAATATTGATTGGTTGATTGGTTTGTTTTGCTTTTACCTTTTCTTTGCCCTGCAGAGATGCAAATTAAATTTGGGATTTTGGGAAATGGGTAGAACATCCCCACCTCTAAACTGCAGGCTGATCATTTCATTTGTTTGCTTTTTGCTTTTTTTTTTTTCGCAGTAGAGAGCTATCATGTCAATGGCAACCAGTCTGAGCTTTTCTGGCTGATCAAGGTTTCACAAATAAATGCAACACTGTATTGATTTGGGGGAATGACAAAGTGTAACTTGGATTTCCGCCTACACTAGAGTGTAAAAGATCCTGCATGTACATGGACACTTCTGCCTTGACCACAGACTTACTAAATATAGTCCCGCAGGCTGTCTCTCCAAGCCTGTTCATTGGTGAAAATGTACAGATGGACTGCGAAGGTGATGAACAGGAAGGCGACAGCTAAAAATGCAAATATTCCTGGGAAAAGAAAATGAAAGAAGTCAAATTTGAGACCAAATAAATAAACCAGAAAAAAAAGAGACATCGAAATGATGGTTCATTTGGAGAATATATAAACAATCAGAAAGAAAAGAGAGAAAGACACAACTATAAGATATCAACTGAGAAGAAACAGTTTAGAAAGAAAAGAGAGAAAGAAACAACTGTCAAGTGTGGGCTGAAATAAATAAATCAGAAAACTGAGAGACAAGAAAGAAACAAGTGTAAGCTACACATGTAAGTGCTGAAACAAACAAATCAAATAGAGAAAGAAATGAAAGATAAATATGACAGGATATAAACACACCAGAAAGAAAAGAATGGAAGAAAGAACTGGTGTGGGTTGAAATAAATCAATCAAAAAACTAAAGGACAAGAAAGAAAGAAATAACTATTGGTTATGTGCTGAAATAAACAGAACAAACTGGAAAGAGAGAAAGAAATGGCCGTCATATATGAAAAGGATATAAACCAACCAGACAGAAAAGAAACCAATCAGGTTAAAACAAAGAAACAACTGTGTAGTGTGGGTTGAAAAAAAAAATCACAAAGGGAGGCGAAACAAATAACAGTCAGCTCTGAGCTCAAATAAACAAATCAGAGAGCAAATAAACTTAGAATCGACATAAACAATTCAGAAAGTTATGGGTAAATAAGTCAGCTTTGAGGTGAAATAAACAAATCTGAAAGTGGAGAGAAAGAGAAATATCAGCTTCAAGGTGATACAAACATATCAGAGGTGAACAAACAAATGACTGCTTTAAGTCTAAATAAACAAATCAGAACAAGAAAATTGAGAGGAAAGACTTTCAGTTTTGAGTTGAAATAAACGAATCAGAGAGGACATAAAATTTAGCACGTGATGAAGAGTGTATAAAGTTAACTTTTGATAAGCACACCATTTAGTAGTCATGGAGTCATTTAAATTGCTGGATCATTCAACTGACGAGTTGTCCATTTGACCCAGACGCCCTTTATCAGTCAGATAACACTGACATCCAGCTCGTGAATGGACGGCTTCTTTGGAGGGGGAGGTTTAGTCACTTTAAGCAATGTATTTGATTTGTTTCTTTGATTAGTGTTGAATGCTCAGAAAGTTTCCTTGTATCACAGGTGTCAGGCTTGTAGGCGGACGAAACAGGAAACCATCGCACTTCTCTACATAACTGACAACCCTTAAAACTGCAGCAAAACTAGTGACAGCTGGATTTTTAACACACAACCCCAATGAACCCTTTCATATTAAGTGAAATGGTTTAGTACAGCAGTAAACACTGATGAAATAAAATAAATTCACTTGATTACGTTGTACTCAAGAATATTTCACTTCTATAATGGCAACCAGCACAAGAAAAATACATTTATTTATTTGATTGACGTTTTATGCCATGCTCTAGAGTATTTCACTTAAGATGACAGCCAGTGTTATTGTAGGAGGAAACTGGGCAGAGCGCGGGGAAAACCAACAACCTCTTGCAGGTTGCTGGCAGACCTTCCCATGCACGGCTGGATTGAGAACCAGCATGAGCTGGACTTGAACTCACATCGACCACATTTGTGGGGGGCTCATGGATCCAAAATAATCTAGGCTAACTCGGTGGCCTGGTGGTTAGAGCATCTGCCTACAGGTTAGGAAATCCAAGATCAATGCCAGGTCAGGTCCTACTAAAGGCTTTAAAAGTGTTACTTTTTACTGTTTCGCTTGGTGGTCAGCACTGAGAGGTTAGAGGGAACAGGTATGGTCAGCCCGGACTCAGCCCGGAGTCTGTATAATGTGACTGGTTGCGGCTGCCACAAGAGGACACAGTATATTTACATCCTAAGCAATCCTCACTGTTATATAACTGAAAAACTGTTGAGCATGACACAAAACCAAAGCATGAAAACATACATTTACATAAAAAATAAAGACAGCACATTAATCCCTATCAGCACAGAACAAAGCACATACCTATACGCAGAATGGTTTCCCGGATTTTGGCTGTGGCTTTATTACTGATAAATCCAGGTGTGCCTTTCTTCAGCTTGATCAGCGTGATGAGTCCTGCCAAATACAGGTAACAACCTTGATTTATCGATTCATTTATCTGATTGGTGTTTTACGCTGTACTGAAGAATATTTCACTATTCGATGAGGGGCCAGTGTAATTAAGGGAGGATACTGGGAGACGCACGACCATCCGCAGGTTGCTGGCAGACCTTCCAACGTACGACCGGAGAGGAAACTGGATCTGAACTTACAGCAGCTGCATTGGTGACAGTCATTACACTGTGCTATGTAAGAACCTTTAGCATACATGGCTGATCAGATACAGTACAATGTCAAGTCATATCTAGAAAGTGAAAAGTTAAAGCAGGGGCTTTAACAGCACTAATCTCTGTAAAGTTGAGTTAATTCATATCTAGTAAATGGCAAGTTGAGACAGGAGACAAATATTATTAGTTACATGGATACTGAGTGAAAGGATACGAAACTATATGGAGTCTGTAAGTCTCATATATGTAAGTCCAGTATGAGTCTTGTTGACCCTATATAGTTTCGTATCCTTTCACTCAGTAACCATGTAACGAATTTATCCCCCAGAAGACTCTAAAAACTACACTGAAAATTTGTTTTTTCAAAAACAAACGAAGCTTCAACAGTAATTTCCCATCGCGTTGAGGAGCTTTGAATTACCAAGCAGTGATCTGGGTATTGTGACGTCATAACATTACTGACAGTTCATTCAACATTCCTTTGTGACGTTGTGTCGTTGGTGTTATTGTTGTGTAACATTATAACTGTGACGTCACGGTGTTCTCCCTACTGTTGAGTCATCAGACGCAAATAGCATCTGCTGCAAGGTATAGAGTTATACCAGTCTATCACATGGCCATTACTGTCCAATCAAAAGCAGTGGATTTTGTCTGATGTGGGATAATATTACTTACATGGTCACTGAGTGAAAGGATACGAAACTATATGGGGTTGAGGAGCTTTGAATCGCCAAGCAGTGATCTGGGAACTGTGATGTCACGACGTTACTGAGAATGTTAACATTCCTTTGTGAGGTTGTGTCGTTGGTGTTACTGTTGTGTAACATTATAACTGTGATGTCACGACGTTACTGAGAATGTTAACATTCCTTTGTAAGGTTGTGTCGTTGGTGTGACTGTTGTGTAACATTATAACTGTGATGTCACGACGTTACTGAGAATGTTAACATTCCTTTGTGAGGTTGTGTCGTTGGTGTTACTGTTGTGTAACATTATAACTGTGATGTCACGACGTTACTGAGAATGTTAACATACCTTTGTAAGGTTGTGTCGTTGGTGTTACTGTTGTGTAACATTATAACTGTGATGTCACGACGTTACTGAGAATGTTAACATACCTTTGTGAGGTTGTGTCGTTGGTGTCATATCTACATGTAGATCAACCCGTGAGTTGTAACTTTAGATGAATTTTAGAACACAATTCATGACACTTTGAAAATCAAAACATATTTCTCAGGTACGCATGGATATGAATTATACAAAAATTACAAAATAAACTCTTAGATCAGATACTATTTCTGTAATATGTCATAATATACACTGTTCCTGTGATTGAATTTGTTGACAACGTTGAGGATTTAGTGTGTTACATTTTCTGCAAAATCAGCATAAATGTGCCACTCACCCATGACCAGAAATACCAGGCTGGCTACCATGACCAGAGTGATAGGTGCCAGGACGAAGATAGCTCTCACAGAGTGCGTGAAATAGCCCACAAAACAGATGCCACTCACAGAATCCCCATCAATCTGTGAAAGTGCAGGTGAAAGTGAAAGTGATGCCATACATCACAGAGAAACCTTTCAAAAGATCATAGTACAATCGACCAAGTAAACTGATACATTACGTTAGAAAAATGTACAGTGAGTCTCAACTGTTGCTTAAAAGTGAACTGCCAATGCTTTTGATCTGAGAGTTGAAATTATCAGAGCAAATACATGGTGATGATTGTGTTATTTTTTTTATATTTGTATGAAATTTGTAACTTATGTTTAGCCAGAAATAAACTGCACAAATCTGGACTGTCTATAATTTGCTGAAAATGTCAAAATACAGTCATCCTAAAAATACAGTTTGTTGGGTGTAACCTGATCTTATGAGAAAAAATAGGGTTGGTTGGTAAGGAATTCTTTATTTTTTATTCTGGATTTTGAAAACGATAAGATATTGAAGAAATTAACATGTAGAGAAAAATAAAGAAAAATCCTTTATCAAATCAGCAATAAAAACTTTTCAGAAGGGCCCATTTCTGGAGAGTAGGTCATGTTAAACCCAGACAAACATATATTTAATAATGGCCTAATGACTCTAAAGTTGCCTTGGTTCATTCATCACAAAACATGCTGTTAAATATGAATGGCGTGCATCACCAATGATGTCACAACATTTTAACAACTGATAGAGCCAAATTGTACAGATTTGTATTTGAGGCACGGCATTTAAAAAGCCACTATTGTGTCAAGACCTCTGTAACCTCCAGGCAAGGTGCAACTATAAAGACTGAGCCTGTGTCTGAATTGCTTTCCTAAATTGTAACAAAACTGAAGTGTTTTAAAACTGATACTGTACATTTAAATGAGAATACGGGAACAAAATGTTTCTGCCCTTTCCACTTTGGCTGTTGACGTCACGTACTAGGAAATTTTTACAGAGACAGCTGAAGATTCTGTTTTTAATGGAATCTTCCGTTATATGGGTTAAGTAGTGTTGTTCTTTGTAATTCCTTTTGAATGATGGTTTCGTTCCAAAGGATTTTCTTCCTTGTCATTTTAATATTTCTACCCAGTTTCAGTGGGGATTGGAGAGGCATTGTAAGGAATTAAAGGTATTTTCAGAAGAAAAAGAAGCACTTCAACATTATTACACTTTAACAAGGAAAGTCTGCTGACAACACTTTTTGAGAAAATTTAAAATGTTGTGGTTCTCCTTTCACGCAATTTGTCATTCCTAAAGTGTATAAACTGTGAAGTGATTTTCAGCTTTGTCTTAGTAAAGCCCAAATCAAGCAAAAATGAAAAATGTGTATATTTCCCTCAATGTTCATTTGTTTAAAATCCTCATCTTTTTCAAGAGTCTGAATAAAAGAAACAATTCACTACCTTCCAACCCCAATTTTTTTCATAGGGTGGGGTTACAGCCAACAAAGAGTGTTTAAAGGACAGCATAGTAATACCACAACCATGCACACATGACCTGTGCATAAAGTGAAGCTATATGTGTGTGTGTGTATAGAGAGTTACCTCTGAGATTGCCAGACAGATAATGGAGAGGACCAGCGGGAAGCACCAGGATATGATGTGGAAATACGAGGTTTTGTTGGACAGGGAGTTCCGAGGGGTGCCCATCTCACGGAAGGTAATGTGCCAGGCATAAGACAGCATGACAAACCATGTGACGCCCGCCAGCAGGAAGTAGTACACCAGAAGGAACACAATCGTGCAGGACGCAGACTCCCCACTTCTGGAATAAACAACGAAGTCAACTTTGAATAAATTCATTTATTTATTTTACTTCTTCACTTACAAGAGTTTCAATGACAGAGGAAACCGGTGTGGGAAACTGTTGTAGGAAACCGGTGTAGAAAACTGGTGTAGGAAACCGGTGTAGAAAACTGGTGTGCCCAACATAAACCATCAACCTCTGGCAAGTTATTATCTGGCAAGATGCACATTGTATTAGGGCAAGACAAGTGGTCTTCAATGAACACTGGACTGAGTGAATGGCCAAGTCAGCGAGTGCTTACTGTCAGAAAGGCCCTACAAGCAGCAAAAGCTGGGAAATCTCAACGTTTCCTGTCCACAGGTGGGTTTGAACCCTAACCTTTCGTGTCCTAGCGAATGAAGGACGCGTCTCTAACCACTAGACTAAGACCTGTTCCAGAGAGAGACCTTCACTAACCAATGTAAGGCACAATTCA
Source organism: Acanthopleura granulata (assembly GCA_016165875.1). NCBI lineage: Eukaryota > Metazoa > Mollusca > Polyplacophora > Chitonida > Chitonidae > Acanthopleura > Acanthopleura granulata. Next base: position 411,739 of record JABBOT010000044.1, read on the forward strand.
CTAACTACACTGTGCACAATTTATTTATTTTTTTATTTGACTGGTGTTTCACCATGCATTCACGAGTGTTTCAGTTATATGGCTGTGACCAGTATTATGGTGGGAGGAAACCAGGCAGAGTCTGGCCGTACCTTCCCATGTACGACCGGAGAGGAAACCATCATGAATTAGACTTGAACTCACAACAACTGATGTATCACTAAAATGAGTGATACTAATTTATCACTAAAATGAGTGATACAGATGTACATGTATCACTAAAATGAGTGATACTAATTTATCACTAAAATGAGTGATACTGATTTATCACTAAAATGAGTGATACTTATGTACATGTATCACTAAAATGAGTGATACTAATTTATCACTAAAATGAGTGATACTAATTTATCACTAATATGAGTGATACTGATGTACATGTGTCACTAAAGAATCCTAGACGTACTTCAACTTCCAAGAATCTGACAATGCCATCAAACACACGTGCAGAGAGTAAATGCGACAGTACTCCAGAGTTACATGCACTCTGCCATGGCACAGAGTGGGTACATCATCAAAAAAGCTAGCCAATGCCAGCATTCTTCCCCGCGGCTAACTTCCTAATACCAGAGGTCATCTCTTCATCCCTTATTCCTTCACTGTTGACTGGTAACTTGAGTGGTTAATTTGAGCTTAAATACATGTCTTGCACTTTGAAAAATAAAGTATTAAAGCAAAGGAGAGGTTGTATCCAAGCAGAGTAGCCTTCTTAAATAAGCACTGCAGTCGCACAAGGTATTTAGACATTTATTTAAACGAAGGCTTGTGCTCAAGAGATTTCATCAGATGAGGTTAATGCTGATGTGTAATTGGGTTGAAGTACCTGCTGTGATAAATTCAGTGAAGAGTCTTACTGCAGCGTAAATGAAAGAGAGCCTGTGTGTGGGAAGGTGCGCCAGGGATCTGGAGATGGCCGTGAGTTTCCCCTAGGTTCTGCCCTGTTTCCTCCCACCGTAATACTGGCCACCATTGTATAAGTGAAATATTCTTGAGAACAGTGTAAAACACCAAACAAATAAGTTAATACCTGAAAGAGAACCGTGGCCACTGTGAAGCATTCTCCTAAGAACTCACCCAAGCTGGGGCTCTCCCTGTCGTACTGTGCCGTCAGATTTGCACACGATGTCCTCCCGAGCATTTCCAGCAAACTGAGCCATCCAGCCGATGCTGCCCAGGAAGAAACAGGCGTTCACGAAAAACAGGATCATGGCTGGGTAACGACTCGCCGTCTTCCAGTCGATGACGAACGTCAACTGAAAATGTAAGTACAAGCTTTACCTGAGCAACTGTTTAGGATCACAGAGCAGACCAAACAATGCTTCCCCAGCTCTGGATACATGTACACACACATAGCAGAACTATTAAAGTGTAATTACCATGCAAAACATAGCAAGGCTACGAAAGTGTAGTTACCATGCACAAATGTAGCAAGGCTGTGAAGGTGTAATTACCATGCACTAACACAGCACAACTACAAAAGTGTAATTACCATGCACAAGCATAGCAAGGCTATGAAGGTGTAATTACCATGCACAAACATAGCAAGCCTACGAAAGTGTAATTACCATGCACAAATGTAGAAAGGCTACGAAAGTGTAATTACCATGCACTAACACAGCACAACTACAAAAGTGTAATTACCATGCACAAGCATAGCAAGGCTATGAAGGTGTAATTAACATGCACAAACATAGCAAGGATACGAAAGCGTAATTACCATGCACAAACCTAGCACAACTACGAAAGTGTAATTACATTGTACAAACGAAGCACATGTACGTGTACGCTATGAAGGTGAAATTAACCTGTGAACATGTACACATACTACGGCTACCAAAGATCTTTACCTGTAGAAGGCACTTAAATGCAAAAATTCATCTACTGTAAATACATAAAGTAAACATTTAAACACCAATTTTAATACCCAAACGAGACTGTCAAGAATTTTGTAATTTAAGGTAACCGAGAAGCATGCATTGCATAAATGATGGAATTTCTCCCATCGTAATCTTGTTCTTCACATATCTGCAAAACCTGATCTTAATACAGGCAGCACTTTTTGAGGCACATAATACAGGCCCTCTGATGGACTGAACAACGGACGCCATCACATTATACAAGTTTATACAACTCGCCCTAGTGCTGATGTATAAAAGGTACACCCACATAGAAAGAAACGGCACAAAACCAAGAACTGCTTAAAACTCACCAATGTTCTCCAAGGTAAGCATTAATACAGATGGCGATATGACATTACATAACAGATTTCTGTCAAAACATTTTCTTCCTAAATGTATAAGTTTACAGGATCATCTCACTTTAATTTTAAATGTGTTCAAAAAGTCAAAATATCATCATACACAGATAGAGGTACATGTACGCCAGGAAACCATAGGAGAGGGCTCTCACCAGGCAGATGGCTCATTAAGCTCAAATATTGTAAATGACCTTAAATTTCGTCCACATAAGTGCATTTTCAGAGGTAAACAAATGTCATGAAATATTATATTTGATGCTGAAACTTACATTTTTCCAGTAGGATATCATCGTACCTTCCAAACAAGCCTTAAAACACCTTCCTGAAATCAACTGGACTCCCAGAATCAGGAAAAATGAGCGAAATTTTAGGTCATTTAAGGCATACAGATCAAACAGAGTGTGCCCAGCACCGCCAAGAAGCGGGTCCTACAAGTTTTTACTGCTGATTTACCAGTGTGAAAGAATGTACAGATCTGACAGAGTGTGCCCAGCACCGCCATGAAGCGGGTCCTAAAAGTGTTACTGCTGACTTACCAGTGTTAAGAGGGTACAGATCAGACAGAGTGTGCCCAGCACCGCCATGAAGCGGGTCCTAAAAGTGTTACTGCGGACTTACCAGTGTTAAGAGGGTACAGATCAGACAGAGTGTGCCCAGCACTGCCATGATGCGGGCCCTACAAGTGTTACTGCTGATTTACCAGTGTGAAGAGTGTACAGATCTGACAGAGTGTGCTCAGCACCGCCATGATACAGGTCCTACAAGTGTTACTGCTGACTTACCAGTGTGAAGAGTGTACAGATCTGACAGAGTGTGCCCAGCACTGCCATGGTGCGGGTTCTACAAGTGTTACTGCTGACTTACCAGTGTGAAGAGTGTACAGATCTGACAGAGTGTGCCCAGCACTGCCATGGTGCGGGTCCTACAAGTGTTACTGCTGACTTACCAGTGTTAAGAGTGTACAGATCTGACAGAGTGTGCCCAGCACCGCCATGGTGCGGGTCCTACAAGTGTTACTGATGATTTACCAGTGTTAAGAGTGTACAGATCTGACAGAGTGTGCCCAGCACTGCCATGGTGCGGGTCCTAAAAGTGTTACTGCTGATTTACCAGTGTTAAGAGCGTACAGATCAGACAGAGTGTGCCCAGCACTGCCATGGTGCGGGTCCTACAAGTGTTACTGCTGATTTACCAGTGTGAAAGAGTGTACAGATCTGACAGAGTGTGCCCAGCACCGCCATGGTGCGGGTCCTACAAGTGTTACTGCTGACTTACCAGTGTTAAGAGTGTACAGATCAGACAGAGTGTGCCCAGCACTGCCATGATGTGGGTCCTACAAGTGTTACTGCTGATTTACCAGTGTTAAGAGCGTACAGATTTGACAGAGTGTGCCCAGCACTGCCATGATACAGGTCCTACAAGTGTTACTGCTGACTTACCAGTGTGAAGAGTGTACAGATCAGACAGAGCGTCCCAAGCACTGCGATGAAGATGTGAACCTGCTGATGCTCTGCCTCGGTGAACAGTGGGTTCTGACACTTCAGGCCACACCCTTGGACCTCCTCGTACCAGCTGGCCTTGTCCTCTGTGACGATCAGCGGCCACTGACACGATGATGTCTTGTTAAAGCTGCTCTGATCATAGTCCTCATTCTACAACCAATAAACAAATACACGTCAATATGTAAGTAAATGAATAAATAAATAAATAAGTAAAAACCAACACAACATCATTATACTGTTATTAAATTGAGATATTAATGTATGTATGATGTATACAGGATCTCCAACAAGTGATCCTGTATCATCAAATTTATTAAACGAGAGTTGCAAAATTTCGTTTCTTTCACGCCTTGCCTCGAGTATGCATATATGTATATATGATAAACCAAATATCCTTTTGCCTGTTGATTTGGAAGAACATGCAGCTGGCAAAAGTCATTTCTTGAAAATATTCACTGCTAAATAACATATGGCTATGTCTCTGCTATGGCCCTATTTTTAGACGGTCCCTATTTTTCACTTTACAGGTTGTGTTTTCAGTTTATGGACCTAACCTATTTGATTTTCCCTCAATATTAATGAATTCCACCACACCTGCATGCTCACGTACATTAGGTTACAAAACCTGCCACTAAAATTTGAAATAAAGAAGCACACAATTGGGCTCTTCTGCCAGACTTTTGTGCCAGATTCTTGTGCCAGACTCTTGTGCCAGACTCTTGTGCCAGCCTCTTGTGCCAGCCTCTTGTGCCAGACTCTTGTGCCAGATTCTTGTGCCAGACTCTTGCGCCAGCCTCTTGTGCCAGACTCTTGTGCCAGACTCTTGTCCCAGACATACGTGCACATGTGAAATGGGTCGCCAGCTGAATAACAGCACTCCATTTGATATTACATGTATTAATTTTACCTATTTATTTATTTATTCAATTGGTGTTTATGCTGCACTCAAGAATATTTCACTTATACAACGGCGGCCAGCATAATGGTGGGAGGAAACCGGGCAGAGCAATGAGAACATCCACGACCATTCCCAGCTTGCTGGCAGACCTTCCCACGTACAGCCCTTGAGGAAGCCAGCATGAGCTGGACATGATCTCACAGCGACTGCATTAGTGGGAGGCTTCTGGGTCATTACGCTGCACTGGCTCGCTAAACAACTGAGCCATGGAGGGCCCTGTGTTCATTTTAGGATGCATCATTTATCCCTGGCAGTTGAAACCATCTACAGCTACACGTAACCCCACAAAATACCGTGCAACGCACTTAAAACCTCTCAAGAGATATTATGTATAATACCAGCCATTCATATAATTTGACTTAAATGACTGTAATGACCTTGAAAAGGTCAACGTGGAGTTCTTCCATATGTCAAAGTGTTAGCGTGGTGTAAGTTTGGTGAACTTGAGCTATGCTATTCTAGAGGTATATGTACAGTATTTACAAGGATATGGATAGGCAGCCCATGGACAGATGGACGCCCCTCGCAAGAACAAGACCCGTTGGCCAATACTAGCCAAGTGATAAAGACAGGGAGATAACCCACAATGACAGAACGGACATATGGCAGACCATGTATGTACATGTACATGATTGTAGCCAGATGCAGACTGCTATCCCGGGGCTCCACGCACAGCAGGCTATCACGTACACGTACTTCTACTGGTTCCAGCAGCCTTAGATCTTGGTTAATAATTCCATATCTAACACACTGCTGTAGGTGCCATTACAAAATCCTACACCCTTTTGTTCCTGGGACATGTAATACAAAGGTGCTTTCCTGTTTAATCCGTGCTCAACAAAAGTCAGGGCTCGTCGAGTCTTGGTTTACTACAGTTTTTCTGTTTGAACAATGTTCGTTCATGCAGCAATCATTTCCGCTAGTAATAAAATCATGTTAGCAACAATGTAGCAGACGTTCGCCCGAGGGTGAACTGCGGTATCAAATGGCGCATTCTAACCACACGGTGTGTAGCTGATGATTACGCATTATTACTCTGACTACAGATTATAGTACGCCACTGATTAAGGAGTCTGCTTTTTTAGGAGCCGATCAAGTTTGCTTTGTCTACAAAGATTTGGTGTCAATGATCAACGGTGTTAACAGCCTCGGTATAAACTTGATAGCACAGTATACACGTGAATGTATGTGTAGCAGTACGACCATTGTCGACCACATTGTCAGGTCTGGCGACGTTTAGGGCACACCAATTTAAACGTTCGTTTGAATCTTTCTTTGAATGTCGTCAGACAGACATAAACCTAGTTTATGGGAAATTTGTACTGTCCTAACAATTTATCCTCTCACGGGCACACACACACAGAGCCATGAAAAATTGGAATATCCTGACTTAAAACATCTCAGTCAGACAAAATAAGATTTTACTGTCAGCTCACCCATATAACACAAAATAAAATTTGTCGCTTTATGTAATATTTTATATTATTGTAACTGCAATGTGTATACCGTTTCATTAGCTGTGACAAGCAGAAGTTTATCTAATTCAGGTTCTCAGTCTACATGTACATGGAAACAGCATGCATTTGGCAGCCTATCTTATAACATGGGTTATTCACTTAACGATGAATGCAATTTATCATCTAAACCTTGCAGCAGTTGGAATAATACTCAGCAGGGCTTCGTATTTGAGGCAAGATATAACACTCCCACACCTAGCGCACAGTTGAAAAAAAATCCAGGTGTGCTAATAACACACTCCTGAAATAATGGAGAGTTTGGGGAGTGTACATGTACATGTAAGTGTGTAAATCACACTCCTGGTCACCTGCAAGAGGTGTGTAAATCACACTCCTGGTCACCTGCAAGAGGTGTGTAAATCACACTCCTGGTCACCTGCAAGAGGTGTGCAAATCACACTCCTGGTCACCTGCAAGAGGTGTGTAAATCACACTCCTGGTCACCTGCAAGAGGTGTGCAAATCACACTCCTGGTCACCTGCAAGAGGTGTGCAAATCACACTCCTGGTCACCTGCAAGAGGTGTGTAAATCACACTCCTGGTCACCTGCAAGAGGTGTGTAAATCACACTCCTGGTCACCTGCAAGAGGTGTGTAAATCACACTCCTGGTCACCTGCAAGACATGTGATAATCACAATGCTCCAAAACAAAAATGAAGGCCTGAGTCTGATGTCACAGAAGTGTCCTTTAAAAACACAATCTCTGGAATATTTTTGACATAAAATACCAACAGAATATATCCATTCTACATAAGATCTAAAAAATATATTACTTATTACAAAAAGAAAATAAATAAAAGTCATGGATCCCTGTGAGTCAAAGTAACGGGTATCCATTTGTATTCTGGCAAAATCTGATGAAAAGTGGGCCTTGTAGAAGATTATCTTGGACAGTGTGACACTGCTGTGCTAATACACATACATGTGTGTGCTCAATTGAACCCCAACAAAGGATTTGCACTACCTTATACGAAAGTGTCCCCCCCCACTTCCCCATCTTTTGTGAAAGGGGCATCTGATTTCACAGACTAAAAGAGCTGTTCAAACAGCATCTGTTGATTTACTGTAAATAACCTAACATTTCGTCCATAAAACAGCATTTTTAAAGGAATAAAAATATCATAAAATATTACTTTTGGTCCTGAAATGAACATTTTTCCGACAGAGTATCATTTCACCTTCCAGACAAAAATTAAAACACCTTCCTAAAATCAGTACAACTCTCAGAATCAGGAAAACTAAGTAAGTTAATCATGGACGATATTTTACGTCATTTAGGGTACATACAGGCAGGCCAAGTGGTAGTTCTGGTTGTATCATCGTGTGTATGGAGGCAGTATAGTACAGTCAGCAGATCAGTGCCCAACTACTATCTTGCCTTTTATTTACATTCTACTTCAGTGTAGTACACCGAGGGCAAGTATTTGATCATCAGAAAACTGAGAATCTTGAGGAAGATAACACGAAGCATGCAGATATACCAATATATCCTTTTCAAATCCAATATTAGTTTAAAACCCTCATTTGAATGGCCAGCTTTTTAGTACAACTCACTGGCGGCTTACAGCTTTAAACAGTTGAGTTGAAGATGTGATGTATGAAACATTATTTAAAAGAAAAAAGTAGAATACAGTGTAACATTTGAGCTCTCTGGATCATGTGACTACATGTACATTGACTTTGGCCATACGTGTGATGTACATCCACAGGAACTGAACACGGAAATGTGCCTTGGACACAACAACCCCGACATGATCTCAACATGTACCTCTGGCAACACATCCATATGAGCTCCACACTTAATGTACCTCTGGCAATATATCCATATGAGCTCCAACCTTAATGTACCTCTGGCAATACATCCATATGAGCTCCAACCTTAACGTACCTCTGGCAATACATCCACATGAGGTCAATATTTAACAAATCTCTGGCAATACATCCATATGAGCTCAATATTTGACATACCTCTGGCAATACATCCATATGAGCTCCACACTTAACGTACCTCTGGCAATATATCCATATGAGCTCCAACCTTAATGTACCTCTGGCAATACATCCATATGAGGTCAATATTTAACAAATCTCTGGCAATACATCCATATGAGCTCAATATTTGACATACCTCTGGCAATACATCCATATGAGCTCCACACTTAACGTACCTCTGGCAATACAACGGTATGAGCTCAATATTTAACATACCTCTGATAATACACCCACATAAACTCACTACACAGGTACACACATGTAGATCAAGAGCAATATATCCATATAAACTCATTATACATGCATGTATACCTCATGCAATACATTTACAGAAACCCAACCATACATCTATGGCAATACATCCACATGAAAATATATACCTCTGGTAATACATCCACATGAACTCAATATGCATCTGATTCACTACCAACACATCAAGATGAACTCCAAATACATCCTCATATACTCAAAATCCACATGAATCCAACAAATGCCCCTTGCGATACATCCAAACAAATGCAACGTATCCACATGAACTCCATGTATGCCCCTGGCAATACATCCACATGAATGCAGAATATCCGTGTGAACTGTCTACATGAGCCTAGCAATACATCCACAAGAACGCAGCTTATCCATGTGAAGTCTATCTACATGCCCCTGGCAATACATCCACACTAATGCAGCATATTCATGTGAACTCTGTCTACATGCCCCTGGCAATACATCCACAAGAACGCAGCATACCCTTGTGAACTCTGCCTACATGCCCCTGGCAATACATCCACACAAACGCAACACATTCATGTGAACTCTGTCTACATGCCCCTGGCAATACATCCACAAGTATGCAACATATCCATGTGAACTGTCTACATGCCCCTGGCAATACATCCACAAGAACTCAACATATTCATGTGAACTCTGCCTACATGCCCCTGGCAATACATCCGCACAAACGCAACATATTCATGTGAACTCTGTCTACATGCCCCTGGCAATACATCCACACAAACGCAACATATCCATGTGAACTCTGTCTACAAGCCCCTGGCAATACATCCACAACAGCGTAGCATACCCATGTGAACTCTGTCTACATGCCCCTGGCAATACATCCACACGAATGCAACATATTCATGTGACCTCTGTCTACAAGCCCCTGGCAATACATCCACACAAACGCAGCATATCCATGTGAACTCTGTCTACAAGCCCCTGGCAAATACTTCCACATGAATACAACATATTCACGTGACCTCTGTCTACAAGCCCCTGGCAATACATCCACATGAACGCAGCATATCCATGTGAACTCTGTCTACAAGCCCCTGGCAAATACTTCCACATGAATACAACATATTCATGTGACCTCTGTCTACAAGCCCCTGGCAATACATCCACACAAACGCAGCATATCCATGTGAACTCTGTCTACAAGCCCCTGGCAAATACTTCCACATGAATACAACATATTCACGTGACCTCTGTCTACAAGCCCCTGGCAATACATCCACATGAACGCAGCATATCCATGTGAACTCTGTCTACAAGCCCCTGGCAAATACTTCCACATGAATACAACATATTCATGTGACCTCTGTCTACAAGCCCCTGGCAATACATCCACATGAACGCAGCATATCCATGTGAACTCTGTCTACATGCCCCTGGCAATACATCCACAAGAACGCAATATATTCATGTGAACTCTGTCTACACGCCCCTGGCAATACATCCACATGAACGCAGCATATCCATGTGAAGTCTACATGCCCCTGGCAATACATCCACAAGAACGCAACATATACATGTGAACTCTGCCTACATGCCCCTGGCAATACATTCACATGAATGCAACATATTCATGTGAACTCTGTCTACATGCCCCTGGCAATACATCCACAAGTATGCAACATATCCATGTGAACTGTTTACATGCCCCTGGCAATACATCCACAAGAATGCAACATATTCACATGAACTCTGTCTACATGCCCCTGGCAATACATCCACGAGAACACAACATATTCATGTGAACTCTGCCTACATGCCCCTGGCAATACATCCACACGAATGCAACATATCCATGTGAACTCTGTCTACATGCCCCTCGCAATACATCCACACAAACGCAGCATATCCATGTGAACTCTGCCTACATGCCCCTGGCAATACATCCACACAAACGCAACATATCCATGTGAACTCTGCCTACATGCCCCTGGCAATACATCCACACAAACGCAACATATCCATGTGAACTCTGCCTACATGCCCCTGGCAATACATCCACACAAACGCAACATATCCATGTGAACTCTGCCTACATGCCCCTCGCAATACATCCACACAAACGCAACATATCCATGTGAACTCTGCCTACATGCCCATGGCAATACATCCACAAGAATGCAACATATCCATGTGAACTCTGCCTACATGCCCCTGGCAATACATCCACACGAATGCAGCATATACATCTCTGCCAATTAGATATTTATATGAGTTTAAAGGTGCAAAACTAGGTTCTGTTTTTCGCTTAACTGAATCAATATAAAAAAGTATGCTGCAAAAAAAAAAAAATGCATCAGATGAGTACTTTTACTTGTAGAAAATAAAAACATATTTAACACCAAAAATTCCGAGAAGAAAATCGTACATCACTTGTCTGCCCTTGAATGGCGCTAGTATGCCAAACATGTGGCCTAATTGTAGCATTTCCCGTTTTATAGCGCAATGTGTACTAGTCTATATGTAGGATGAAAAAAAAACGCCTCCTCACAATGGCCAGAGCACAATTCAGGGTGCTTATTCTGTTCTAAATGGTCCTGTCGCATGGTAATTATCCACTTCCGTCATATGGAGAGGTCCAATGGGATGGCATGGTAACTTCTTCCATCGTAATTGGGTGTTCAAAATGTTACAGGTCAGGTGTAAGTGTTGAAAAATATATCATTTTACATGGGTCTTGAAAATTCAATGAAAGGTATGTGAGGGTTCGAAAAATGTGGTCGCCAGATCAATATGGGTGACAAATTCTGCCCTTAAGGTGGCACAATGTGTATTAGAAATAAAAAAGAATTAAGGTAGGCTTCATGCTAAAAAAGTTTTTCTTTTATTATCATCATAAACTGTCAAAATGGAGAATTTATATCTATTCCTAGCACCCAAACCTTTGAATGATCTAAGACACTTAAAGATTTAATGAATTAAACACTCGTGATGAACATGGTTCAAAAGACTCCGACCATTCCTTCTGCCAGGCGGGAAATCTTGTTTTTACAAGGCACACATGTATCTGTGCTAAACCTGCTTAGTCTTGTTGTTCTCAACAAAAGGTGACATCTGTGCACAGTAACTCGAGCCCCGACCAAAATCACCTGTGATTCAATACACTGCTAACCTCACCCCTTAACATTCCCTTTTACACACGATGAATAAAACTTGACATAGTCTGACAGGCTTAGGGGTATAAAGTGTAAGGGGACTGCACTGGCATAACTGCTGGTACAAAGGCAGTCTGAGAAGGTGATTGGGGTTTCCTTGTCAATATGTTAAACTAAATACAAAGCAAACTCAGCCACTATCTACAGACTCAGTCTACATGTGCATATACAAGTTTATGCCCCGAACAGCTTAAAAAAAGAAAAAAGAGAAAAAGAGGCTTGATGTAAAAAGTATATATGCTGAATAGAAACGGGAGTTTTTCTAGCTAATTTCTTTTTAGAAACTCAATTCGAACGAATCAGAAAACAATATTTTTTGCCAGCAACGTACAAATATCATGAAAACTCTATACAAAATTTGTCTGAAACTCAATTTTCTGATATTTCTCTTTGTGGTACGAGTGGCTAGAAAAAGCCCTAAAAGAAAATTTAAAGTCTGGCCATCCCTAAAAAAAAAAAGAGACTATAAATGTGTAAAAATCATCCTTTTTATATAATTACATACATGATTAATTTTAATTACAGCTAGCAAAGTTTCTGCATACAGAAAAGTTGACTAGGAAACACAGTTACCTATCAGTTTTTAACAGCTGGTTAATGCTTTGTAAACACAAGATATTGGCATATTCAAAAGTTATCAGGAAAAAGCCTTACCCGTTAATTAATAAGGCCACTGCTTGTCCATGTGGATCCAAACACAATGTGGTAATCAACCTATCACTGCAAAAGCAGTATCACCAGATGTCATCGCCACACTTGCATGTATCAACCACACTCTGCCTTGTATCAACCACACTCTCCCCGGTATCAACCACACTCTCCCCGGTATCAACCACACTCTCGGCGGTATCAACCACACTCTCCCCGGTATCAACATAACATGTAGCTTAGGTTGATTTGATAAGCAATCAGGCTTATCATACTTACGTATGCGCGGATGTATTTTCAATGACTTTAGATCAGTAAGTGAAAAACTTAATCTCATCTCAGAGAATTGTTAAGGTAACATCCAGATATACCGTAAATGACCTAAAATTTTGCCTAAAAAAGTTCATTTTAAGAGGCAAATAAATGTTACAGATTGGTGCTGAGACTTACATTTTTCTGGTAGGATATCATCCTACATGTACCTTCCAAACAAACCTGAAAACATCCTTTCTACAATCAGTAGAACTCCCAGAATCAAGAAAATTAAGCTACTTAGTCAAGGACAAGAATTTTAGGTCATTTAGGGTAATGATACATTTGATTGGTGTTTAATGTTGTACTTAAAAATATTTCAATTATGTGTTGGCAAACTGGCAGCCAGGTTCACTAATAACTAAAATTAATTACTAACCGTCACATAATTTAAATCAATAATTAATCATCATTCGATACATTTGTCAAATTTTTCTTGCCTAATAATTAGTTTGATTTCCAAACTTTCGAATATAAAAGTCTTTAAATTCCTATGTGTGACACTTCGATGTGCCTCGGAATGTAATACTGTCTATGATGTGCCCAAGGCAAATAAAAATGTCAGTAAACTTATCTAAATTTCAAAATAAACTTCATTCTGAGGAAAAATAAATAAAACAAAGTATCCTGAAAAGTGAAATAAAACACTACTGGTCGTTGATTACAGCATCTGACCTAGAAATTCATCCATGGCTGTATTATATAACACAGGAGTTTATCTACCCAGTTTCTTTATAGAAACTCAATTTAAACAAATCAGAAAACTCATTATTTTCATCACCAATGTATGTAAAATGTATCTAAAATTCATTTATTTTAACAAAACTCAATCCAAACTTTGTCTGAAACTCTTTTCTGATATTTCTCCTTGTGGTTACCACTACAAGAAAGTGGCTAGAAAACCCCCTGTAACAGTACACTGTTCTTAATTTGCCCCATTCTTGTGGTTCTATTCATCCTTCTGTTAGAGAGGTCAGTTTGTGTGAAAGGTAGGGTAACAGGATAAAAGGTAACTGTCAGGACAACAAGTGCTATATTATAATTTGTATTGGCCTCTAAAAATGCCTTATAAATTTCTAAAAATGCCTTATAAATTTCACGTTAAATTTTAGGTCCAACATACGTGTAGAATGTGGTCCAGAATTTACCTTGCATTCTTCCTTGAAATAATTCTGGTCACAGCTCAGGAAGTCTGGCCATCCTCCGTGGTACGACTCTACGATCTTGCATGGCTCTCGCGCCCGTTCGCACGTTTCCTTACTGGGCAGTTCCACTTGGTTTGTGTCCGTGTAGCAATGTGGGATGTACACTGAGCAGAGAAACGACTGCACCACATCCCAGCAGCGAGGCACATTGCGTAGGCCTGACCATAACTGCAGCTTTTCTTTGACTTCGGCAAAGCTGCGTGAATCTTTGGCAAACAGCAAACTGGTGTGGTTGAATTTTACCTTCGTCCCCAGACATGTCACCTCAGTGACATTCATGCCAGCAAAAGCATCACATTTTGTGACCTTAGTCAAACAACTTGATCCTGGCTTTGCACCAGCTCCCTTGTGAACTGACGCAAGCAAGAGGAGGTAACATCCTACAAAATACTTTATTACCTTTGAATTAGTGACGAACTGTTTAAATTCCATCTCTGAGCACAGATTTGCAAAATACATGTAATATTTCCCTTTGAAATAACTAATGCGTTCTCAAAACAACTGATTTTAAAATTAACACACCAGTAGTTTCTTTCCAACTGTTCACGTTCATGGCGAATGTCATATTTTGAAGGTCTGTATATTTGCAGACACCAACTGGAAAATTTTGCAACTGAAGCTTTGCCATCTTAAATCTGTGTTCATGTATAAAAACTTGAACTGTTCAAGATGAACACAAATATCATACATGTACACTGAAGGTATAAATTCCACCAATCCGAAGGAAGATATGTTGCAACAGGCACTTTGTATTCTGAAATCCATGTTCATGTACAAAGCTTAAATTGTTCAAATTTGAGCTGAACATCACACTCTGAAGGTCTGTTCATAAGCAGGGAAGGGCAACACAAGATTTTGCAAAATGACACTCTGTCATTTCAATCTCATCTGTGGTCATGTACTAAACATGAACAGCTCAAGTTCAATCTAAGCATCAAATTAAATCTCTGCTCATGTGCAAGGCTTGAGCTCAGCCTCTGTCGATATATTACATTAACTGGTCAAGTTAGTGTAACTTTCGAACTCCATCTCCTTGAGTTGGTTAAGCAGCTTGGTTTAGTAGTAAGTTCACGTGTTAAGTTGTAAGTTCACGGGTTAACAGTAGTGGCTTGAACTGTATCACTTATACTTTCTCCTACCTCTCCCAGCCATTGGTAAATTACATTGTTCAGCATGTCTTCAGTCACATGAGAATAAAAGAACTACGAGAGACTGGAGTCTATCAAATCCAGAGGCTCGCCTGGAAGGATAAAAGAAACGAGTCCATCTTTAGAAATCCTCTGCCCGTCACGGACTGAGAGGAACACGCTATGTGGGGAGAAAGAAAAGCGGGGCAGGCGAACGAGCTACCCCCTAAAACTACATCGTCTTTGTTGTTGTTAAACCTCTTCAAAACAGTCATCAAACTTTAGCACACGTCCGTCACTAAGTTTCTCCTGCATTCCTTTTTCCCGCTCCAACGAAGTAATCGAACTTTCATAGTGCCTCTATCAACAACCCTGTCGATATTCAAGTTTTCTTCGTGTCCCACATTCGGACGTCGAGCCGATCGATATGCAACGTGCACCTGATTGACCCACACTACGCCACGCCCACTCCTGATTTGACGTGTCACGTGGCGAAATGGATGGCTGGGGAGGAGGCCGTTCCGTAACGAAAATTTCCACTATTTAAATGCTTATTTAGATTTTATGTTACACCACAAAATGATTGGATCAGTTAAATATAAGCGTACTTTTCCATGTGTGTGTCTTATGGTGGATAATAGCCTCTGTCGAAATACCTTCTGCTTCCCATGGTTCTTCACGTACGGAGCACTCAAATCAAGATGTCTGCTCCCATGCAACCTTGTAAGTCGCTTTACGACACTTGCATTCTCTCGATTGCGTCAACGTTTGTAAGACCTTAATGGTAACATTTTAATGACATTTTTGGAACGTTTTACAGTAAACCTGACTGTCTAAAGCCATCTTGAAAACGGACAGGAATTTGACACGCTGAATGATGCTGATCCGTATTGTGTTAGTTAGTGATGGCCCAATTTTCGATACGACATACCTCATGGTATATGTAACATTGTGTCACTTTAATGACTTCATTTGGTATTGGTTTGATATCCCAACCGAAACTGATAAAAAAATCTAAATGCGGAACATTTGTGAACTAAATAGGACTGAGAAAATGCTAAATGCATACAATAAAGGTAACTCATGGCATGTTAACACGAGATTATATATTCAAATCTGACCTGTTTTCACCTTTCTAGTTCTTGGCTCAAACTGAGAAATGAACCATGGCAGAGGTTGGGTGTAAACTTGTGGCTCCAAAAAAGAAAAAACATGTCCGTGTGCTGAGACATGCTCCTTTTCCTGTTCCCATTCGCTCCATTACCCTTGAAACTGAGAAAGTGGGAAGATGGTATTACTACACTGGACAGCTGTGTGGATCAGCTGTTGTGGTCAGTCACACAGGAGATATTGACCATCTGTACAATATGGTGAGTACACGTGTAGGATCTAGTCAGTTATGTGGATGAGCTGTTGTGGTCAGTCACACAGGAGATATTGACCATCAGCTTAATATGGTGAGTACATGTGTAGGATCTAGTTAGTTATGTGGATGAACAGTTGTGGTCAGTTATGTGGATGAGATGTTGTGGTCAGTCTCACAGGAGATATTGACCATCAGTACAATATGGTGAGTACACGTGTAGGATCTAGTTAGTTATGTGGATGAGCAGTTGTGGTCAGTCACACAGGAGATATTGACCATCTGTACAATATAATGAGTACATGTGTAGGATCTAGTTAGTTATGTGGATGAACAGTTGTGGTCAGTTATGTGGATGAGATGTTGTGGTCACTCAGACAGGAGATACTGACCATCAGCTTAATATGGTGAGTACATGTGTAGGATGTAGTTAGTTATGTGGATGAGCTGTTGTGGTCACTCAGACAGGAGATATTGACCATCTGTACAATATAATGAGTACATGTGTAGGATCTAGTTAGTTATGTGGATGAACAGTTGTGGTCAGTTATGTGGATGAGATGTTGTGGTCACTCAGACAGGAGATACTGACCATCAGTACAATATGGTGAGTACACGTGTAGGATGTAGTCAGTTATGTGTATCAGCTGTTGTGGTCACTCAGACAGGAGATACTGACCATCAGTACAATATGGTGAGTACACGTGTAGGGTGTAGTCAGTTATGTGTATCAGCTGTTGTGGTCACTCAGACAGGAGATATTGACCATCGGCACAATATGGTGAGTACACATGTAGGATGTATTCAGTTATGTGGATCAGCTGTTGTGGTCAGTCACACAGGAGATATTGACCATCAGCACAATATGGTGAGTACACATGTAGGCTGTATTCAGTTATGTGGATGAGCTGTTATGGTCAGTCACACAGGAGATATTGACCATCAGCATAATATGGTGAGTACATGTGTAGGATCTAGTTAGTTATGTGGATGAACAGTTGTGGTCAGTTATGTGTATCAGCTGTTGTGGTCAGTCACACAGGAGATATTGACCATCAGTACAATATGGTGAGTACACGTGTAGGATGTAGTCAGTTATGTGGATGAGCAGTTGTGGTCAGTTATGTGGATGAGATGTTGTGGTCAGTCTCACATGAGATACTGACCATCAGTACAATATGGTGAGTACACGTGTAGGATGTAGTCAGTTATGTGTATCAGCTGTTGTGGTCAGTCACACAGGAGATATTAACCATCTCTACTGTATGGTGATTACATATATAAGATGTAGTCAGTTATGTGGATGAGCTGTTGTGGTCAGTCACACAGGAGATATTGACCATCAGTACAATATGGTGAGTACACGTGTAGGATGTAGTCAGTTATGTGGATGAGCAGTTGTGGTCAGTTATGTGGATGAGATGTTGTGGTCAGTCTCACATGAGATACTGACCATCAGTACAATATGGTGAGTACACGTGTAGGATGTAGTCAGTTATGTGTATCAGCTGTTGTGGTCAGTCACACAGGAGATATTAACCATCTCTACTGTATGGTGATTACATATATAAGATGTAGTCAGTTATGTGGATGAGCTGTTGTGGTCAGTCACACAGGAGATATTAACCATCTCTACTGTATGGTGATTACATATATAAGATGTAGTCAGTTATGTGGATGAGCTGTTGTGGTTAGTCACATAGGAGATATTGACCAGGTGCATAGTATGGGGAATACACGTGTAGGATATAGTCAGTTATGGAGAGCATGCATGTAGTTATGTGGATGGAATGGTTTTATTTAATTGAAATTATTCAGGAGATAAGCAATACCTCTGTGATATGGTCATCACTCTAAGCAAAGAAAGTTCTGTCAAAAGAGGAGTAGAAAGTGCCTCCTACATGCAGTTCAGTACATCACAGAATTGCAGGTTTTCTGCATCCCATCACACAAAAAATTGCTGCAATTCAATTTAGAATTCAGTCAGCTGTATGTGTGATGCATATCTGTGATAAGGGGAGGCTGAATTTTGATTGAATTTCCCTCCAAATTTTATATTCACAGGGATTCTTTGGAAAGGGGAATCTGTCGAGAAGTGGACTTGAGTTTGGCAAAAGTTTCCAGTCCGTTGTTCCGCCTCGTGCTGATGAGAAAGTGTTAAGAGTCATGAAGCGACAAAGGTAGAAAATTTTGTCAAGTGTAACCTCATCTTATTAGAGACAATGGCTGAGGTGGTTAGCGCACTACGGCTTTGTAATGATTCAGATACCTGTCACCAATGCGGTTGCCATGACTTCAACATCAGCTGGCTTCCTGTCTGGCTGTACGTGGGGAAGTTTTCCAGCAACTTGTGGATTTCTCTCACCCTAATGTTGGCTTCAGTCGTATAAGTGAAATTTTTTTGAGTGCGGCGTAAAACACCAATGTGATAAATATATATATTAGAAACAATAAGTGAAGTCGGTAGGGAAATATTTTTTTATGCTTGCAAATCATGGGGATTTTAAATAAATTACATGTAACATTAGCAGAGTAATACAAAAACTCAAAATATCAAAGTTTCCAATAAAAACCTTAGCCTGGGCACTCTGGTTTCCAATGCCCATAGAACTGACCACCATTGGCATTGAACTACAAACAAATAAATAAAGGTCATGATCTTTGTTATCTCACAGTTATATTCGCCACTTGAACTGGCAGAAGCAAAGTGAAGCAAAACGGAGTGGAATATCAGACATCGTTGATATGAGGGAGTATGATAGTGACCAGGAACCAGGCGAAGAACAATCCATCCAGGAACCCAGTCTGGTGGAAAATACCCACGGAAACAAAATGGCTGACGAAGCACAGGGCTGTGGCATGGTGGACATTTCAGATAACATGGACTGTCACCAGCTGGAGGATGAGGCAGAAGGATTCTGGGATGGCAGAGTAGGGAATTCCGTGACTGGGCATGTCAGGAAATGTGAACATTCTGCTGAAGAACTGTGGGATGCACAAGAGGCTGATGCGGATTTCTGGGGGTGTGATGAGATTTCTGGGTATGGAACACAACCTGTGGACAGAACACATTCCGTTCAGGGTGTTGAGACTTGTGTGGAAAGCCTTGATCCAGCAGAAAATGTTCAGGACATCAAACAGAAGAATAATTTTGAAATAAAAAAGCCTTCAGTTAGTGGAGATTTGCAGGACAATAAGTACCCTGACAGGCATGAAGATCAAAAAGAAATCTGTCGTACTAGTTTGGAATCTGATCTTGCATCAACGGAAAGGAGAATTGGTGGTTGTGAAACTTTGATACCAAGAGATGAAAATTTGACTGAAAAAGACAAAGGATCACAGAATTTACACAACTGTGAGGAAGTTTTGAGGCCAATTTTCAATGACAAGAAAATCTGTGATAAAAGTGTAGACCCTTTAAGAACTGATTCGCCGCATCTCCAGGAATGTAGAGATTTTCAGACACATGAACACTCCCCGGACCTGGAGAGTCACTCTTCGTCGTCTAAGCCGGTCACCCCTGTTCTGTCACGTGACCCTCTCTGCAAGACACATGACAAAGACGGGGACGTTTTCGTTGTCTCAGACTCAGATGATGAGGATAGTGCAACTGGAGAGAGGTTCAAACTACACTGGGAACGTGTGATTAAAAGGGACCCGTATAAGCTCCAGGAACATCTTCAGCTTAGTTTAGAGGAGGTGAGATATTTACCCACTGTATCTTCCTTATTGTGCACCCCCCTTTAGCCCCCCCGCACCCCCCGACCCATGTCCTTTAATTGGCCAGTCTGAAAGAAGTAGGCATGTGTCATCCTAAAACTGCATTTTTTTTGTAAAGTCAGGAGTTTTGGGGATAAACCTTGTCTGTTCCCGGTTATTTGTTGATTTACCTGATTCTGGATGTTTAACATTGTGATGTCAAAAGTCAGAACTGTTTCCTGGTTTGAACATGTTATCCTGACGATATGGCTGAAATGCTGCTCATTCATGCATTTAAGAGTTGAAAAAACAAATATTGGCACTTTGTAGTGTGAGGATGAAAATCGTGGGCCATGGCTCATATACATGTTCAGTCAGTCTGTATAGGGTACATGTATGTTTGATGACAGTGTGAACAAGTGGCTTCAAACTGAGGGAAGGATTGAAGTACTGTTATTGGAGGATTCTTGACTTCACACAATGTCAGTTTTGTTATTGTAGGATTCTTGACTTCACATCATGTGGGTACAGTTTTTGAAGGATTTTTGACTTCACAGAATGCCAGCACGGTTATTGAAAGATTCTTGAAATCACACATTGACGGTGCTGTATTTACATTGTAGGCATTCTTTTTGTCGTATGGCCTGGGGTGTTTAGTATGTAAAGATCAGAATGAAGTGAGTAAAGTTTTTTTGGACTCGTGTCCACTTTAGAGGTTTTATGACATGTATAAAGTTATACTATGACAACAAATCATCCTTCTTATGTATGGGGTCTGTCAGCAACCAGGCTTTGCCCGGTTTCCTCTCTCCATAATGCTGGCCACCTTCATTTAAGTGAAATACTCCTGAGTATGGTTGTAAAACCCAATCAAATAAATAAATAAAGTACACATGTGTGGTACATGGGAATAATAAATTATATAATTTGATGAGAGTTACCCTCATTTGGATGAACAGTGTTGTTCTGATACATGTCAGTATATGTAAACACTTTGTTTTGTGGAGTGGGTTTCCTTGGGCTCCGCTCAGTTTCCTGTGGATGGTCGTGGGTTTGCCGCGGACTGTGCCTGGTTTCCCTCTCCACCTTAATGCTGGCTGCCATTGTGTGAGTGAAATATACCTGAGTACGGCGTAAAGCATCCATCAAATAAATACGTAAATTTGCTGAGTGGCAGAGCGTTCTTCTCAGGTTCCATTGTGATTCCCGGTACACTTGTGGTACATTTGTAGTTAAGACTTTAAAATTGGCTATCTTGGTACGTCCTGGCTTGCTGCTGATCAAAAGAGGACATAGGCTAAGTGCATGTCCACCAGGCATTAGTACATGTATATGGGGTGTCATGTAGGTGTCATGTTTGGTGTCCTCAGCATGGCATTCCAGTTAGGCAGCATTATAAAGAGGATGTGTCAGCATTGGAACTGTCCTGTGTTGTGTACAGTGACTCACCATCATGAAATGACTATAATAATATTATCATGCAACAGTTTATTAAACTTCCAGGAATTAAACCTCATGCAAGAAATTCTGAAGAATTTAAGAGCATTTTTAAGCTCTTAACAGACAAACAATAACTTTGCTTGCTAGAAAGTTGTATCTTAAGTTTAAAGATGTTAATACAGTTGTTAATTTGTTTTGTTGTTTCTTTTAAAGAAGTCATTGAACTTGACCGATATGTGGCAGAGATTTTCCCAGCTGAAGAAGTCTTTTCTGCCCAGTTATATAGCGTACCACCATTTCCGCAGCAAAGGCTGGGTACCTAAGCCTGGGATCAAGTTTGGAGTAGACTACAGTAAGGTTCCCAGTTTTCTTACAAAAATTTATATAGAAGAACACATTGTTTAATGATTGTTTGTAATCATTAGGGCCCATGAAGTGAGAGATCAGTACTGGCCTTGGCAGGGAAGTTGTGGATTCTCTTGCTCTCACTGGTTGTGTGGTTGTCGTTACAATAGACGGTTCATAAAGTCGTCATTACAATAGATGGTTCGTGGAATCATGTTTACAATAGACGGTTCATGGGGTCGTCGTTACAATAGACAGTTTTTGGGGTCGTTGTTACAATAGACGATTCATGGGGGCGTTGTTACAAAGAGCGGTTTGTGGCATCAACATTACATTAGTTCTTGGGGTTTTCATTACAATAGATGGTTCATGGTGTTGTCGTTACAATAGGCAGTTCTTGGAAACCTTGTTACAATAGATGGTTCGTGGGGACGTCATCACAGTAGAGGGTTTGTGAGGACATCATTACAATAGACAGTTCGTGGGGTTGTCATTACAATAGACGGTTCGTGGGGTCATCGTTACAATAGACGGTTCATCGTTACAATAGATGGTTCAGGGGATCATCGTTCCAATAGACGGTACATGGGGTCATCGTTAAGATAGACGGTTCAGCATTACAATAGACAGTTCGTGGGGTCGTCGTTACGATAGATGGTTCTTAGGGACGTTACAATAGACAGTTCATGGGGTCGTCGTTACAATAGATGATTCATTATTACAATAGACAGAGCCTGGGTTGTAGTTACGATAGATGGTTCTTAGGGACGTTACAATAGACAGTTCATGGGGTCGTCGTTACAATAGATAATTCATTATTACAATAGACAGAGCCTGGGTTGTAGTTACAATAGATGGTTCATGGAGTCATCGTGGCGATAGATGGCTCATTGGGTCTTCATTACAATAGATGGTTCATCATTACAATAGACAGTTCGTGGGGTCGTCATTACAATAGACAGTTCATAGGGTTGTCGTTGCAATAGAATGTCAGTCATGCTTTAGTGGCAGTTTGCACAATTTAACATTCGTTGAAAACCACTTGTCTTACACCACTATGATAAAGGTCACACGTTGTGTCACATGTTGGAAAGTCTATCACTAGCTTACCAAAGGTCGCGGGTTTAGACCTGGCACTCCATTTCCTCAACTTGTACAACTGAACACCAATGTATAAATAAAAAATTCTTGAGTATGATGTTAAAAAGTCAAAGAAGTAGGTAATAAAAGAAGAGAAACTTAAAGTATTGAATATTTACGAAACAGGTTTATTTAATGAAGCCATTTCCATCTTTTAGCTTTAAATTTGAAATGTAATTTTTGAGCTCTAGAAATTATAATTTTGACCGCCTCATACAGTTTATCTTGAAACAAATGTGCTAAAAGAAAAAGTCTGAAGCTATATTTCAAATCTTGATGTACATGTATGTAAATTCAGAAATAACTTTGTGATGGAATTAGCCCCGAGTGAAAAGCCAAGTTTCCTTCATGATTCTGTTTCATGTTTCAGTTTTGTATAAGGAAGGTCCTCCCTTTTATCATGCTACCTATTCCGTCATGGTTCAGTTGGTAGACGAAACAACGTTGAAGGACGACCAGAACTGCTTCAGTCGCACAGTGTCGTGGGCAGCGCTCTCTGGCCTCAACAGAATCACAGAAAACGTGGCCAAGGTATGAAGTAGGTAGCAGGGAACACTCAGGATAAAACACTGCCAGATTTTCAGACACTCTGAGACTGCATAACTTGGCCTTGTCTCTCATTCCATCGATCTGTCACCAATCAGTTTTGCAGACTTTTTTTCCAGGATTGTATTGAATTAAAACTGACAGATCAAGTTTGAGTTTCAGGCAATTCTACTTAATATTTCTTTTACAGAATTGTGGGAATTTTGTACTGTTATGAAATGTTCTCGCAGTTTTCCAGACCATTGTTTTGAAAAACAAAGAGAAGTTTGTAACTAAGAAAAGTTACAAACAACGTTGAGTTTTGGGTTGTTTCATCTATTTTCAACAAAATTATGGCCGTTTTTATTTTAGTGTGGCCTTATTGTGACATGGCTGTTATCTTATTGCGACGTTATGTTATTGTGGATGTTATGTTATTGTGGCTGTTATGTTATTGTGGCTGTTATGTTATTGTGACGTTATGTTATTGTGGATGTTACGTTATTGTGGCTGTTATGCTATTGTGATGTTATGTTATTGTGGATGTTATGTTATTGTGGATGTTATGTTATTGTGGCTGTTATGTTATTCTGACATCTGAAGCTGAATTCGTGTTTATTATAAACATTGGATTGGAAACTTTTACACATAACATCTGATCCAAGGGACTGTTGTGACCAGTAACCTTGTAAGCACCAATACTGTGGTCACCAATCAATATTGTATCACTTTTTAACGGATAATGTTACAACAATTAATACTGTTGTAAAAATGACCGATAATGTTGAAACTTTTCAAACCTATACAATAGTAAATTTTTACTGATAATTTAGTAATGTATAGATTAGCACTATTGACAGTGCTGTAATATTGGTTGTAGCCTGAAGTTTTGGTACTTGATACATTTTTACTCACATCTGGCCTTTACCAACTTCTGACAAAAGTGTGACATCGTCGTCACAGAAGGTTATCATTCATGCATGTTGAGATTCACCGATAGTGGGAAGGTCATCTGCCAGCAACCTGAAGATGGTCATAGTTTCTAGACTCGGCCCGGTGTCCTCCCACCATAATGGTGGCCGCCATAATATAAGTGAAATATTTTTAAGCACTGTGTAAAACACCTGTCCAGTATATAAGTAAATACTGAGGCTCAGAAGCAAAGAACAAGAACTTAATCATGGAGGGGAAAAATGCCAAATATTCATTTTATTGGAGGGATAAGTGATATATTTATCTTAACAAATGTCTTCAGTTTGTGACTCCAGCATTCTTCACGTGATGAACTGAAAGTCAAAGAAGTAGTAATAAATTTTGGAACAATCTGGACATTTCACCTTTAACGTTTCATCCTTGTTTTGTTTGTTTGTTTTTAGGAAGTGATGTTCTGCTTTGTGATTCGTCCATCAACCCTTGACCAAAAACAGGCAGAGTCTCCGGGGTGTATCCCACAGTTCAAAGTACAGGTCAGTCTCACTTCCATGTGTTTGGACCAATTGAATCAAACTCAGCTGGTTCGACCTCTGCTGATGATGAAATATAACAAAAAATGAATGACGCTGTCGTCAGTGGTATAGTGCATTTATTGACAGGTAACGAAATTACATCTGGGGAGTCCAGTGACAGAAGGATTCTGGTTGGAACACATATGTAAACCTAGAGAGGATGGCAAATCAGATACATCATATAAATCTAACAAGTTTAGGTAAGCTTGTCCTAAATGTCTAGTTAAGGCACCCCTAACCGGAAGAGAATTCTCCAACATAAAGGATATGTTGATCTGAAAATGGCTGGGAAAATCTGTCAGTAACATGACAAAGGTCGGTGGTTTACACTGGATTCATGTACCCTTTAACCTGACTGTCACGTAAGTGGAATGTTCTTGAGTACGCAGTAAGCCCATTCTTAACAACTTCTTTGTTGGGTATAACCCAACCCTATTAGAAAAAATTGGGTTATTTTACAGGGAATTCTTTTATTTTTGTTACTGGCTGTTGAAGAAGATAGAGATTTTAAAGAAATTAACATGATGAGAAAAATAAAAAAAAAACTTCTGAGAATTTATGTTCAACAGATGTATTTTTAAGGATGGCCTAATTAGCCAGTAAATGCTATAAGTCAGTACAGAAAATGAAATGATATTTTAGCCAAAAAAGCAAATCTGTGTGAAGAAATATCATGAACTATTACACTTGGTGCTGAAACATACTGCAAACGACCTAAAATTTCGTGGCAATAATTGCATTTTTGAGGCAAATAAATGCCATAAAGTGTTACTTTTGTTGAAGAAACCTACATTTTGCTTTAGGATAAGTCATCCTGCTTTCCCAACAAACCTCAGAACGCCTTCCTACAACCAATAGAACTCTTAGAATCGGGCAACTTTGTCATGGATGAAATTCTATTTCCAGCAGAACATCATCCTGCTAACAAATCTCAAAACATCTTCCAAAAAATAAAACTTTTGGAACTTTTTCATGTGTACAATTTTGGGCCGTTTACTGCCTGGAAGATTTTCACCTGAATTGCATGTATGAGTATTTTCTTCAAGCAATGAAAAATATTTTTGTTGTTGCTTTTCAGGAGATAATCCTGAAACGATGGGTTCCCGCTCAGGAGAGACAGATGAAAGATCTGGAGGACATTCTGTGATCACTGAAACAATGGGTTCCCGTTCAGGAGAGACAGATGGGTTCCCGCTCAGGAGAGACAGATGGGCCTGCTCAGGAGAGACAGTTGGGTTCCCGCTCAGGAGAGACAGATGGGCCTGCTCAGGAGAGACAGATGGGTTCCCGCTCAGGAGAGACAGATGGGTTCCCGCTCAGGAGAGACAGATGAAAGATCTGGAAGACATTCTGTGATCACTGAAACGATGGGTTCCTTCTCACGAGAGACAGATGGGTTCCCGCTGAGGAGAGACAGATGGGTTCCTGCTCTGGAGAGACAGATGAAAGATCTGGAGGACATTCTATGATCACTGAAACGATGGGTTCCCTCTCACGAGAGACAGATGGGTTCCCGCTCAGGAGAGACAGATGGGTTCCCGCTCAGGAGAGACAGATGGGCCTGCTCAGGAGAGACAGATGGGTTCCCGCTCAGGAGAGACAGATGGGTTCCCGCTCAGGAGAGACAGATGAAAGATCTGGAAGACATTCTGTGATGAGCATGCTTTAATTTTAGAAGCAGAACTTTTTCCACTCTTCAGGTGATTTTATGAAATTAAAACTATTTTTGCTAATCCCCTGATCACAATAATGCTTCTGTTCTTACATGTGTGGTAGCATTATCAATCTTTTGACCTCTCTAATATACAATCCAGAAATTTTCGGCTAACCAGTGAGGGAATGGGTTAAGCATTGCTCTTGATGAAGTCTGACTCCCATGGTGGGTGATCAATCCCAGGTCAGGTCATACCACAAACTTAAAAAAAAATGGTACTTGCTGCTGCTTCGCTAAGCTCCGAGCACTGAGAGGTTGGAACAAGGACGGACTGGTCGGCCTGGTGTCAGTATAGTGTGACTGGTTGAGGGGTCATCGGCATGACGCTCTAGTGGCATTGCCCTGCCTCAGGAAGCCACAGTATATATACATTCTAAGGACTCCTCCTCGTATTACAACGGAAAACTTGAGTATGACATACATACTTGCTGAAGCAGATTGACTTGTTGCCAATGAGGTTGCAGGTTCTTATACCTCGAATTCTTTATTTAAGGTCATTTGGCTACATTTAGTTATAAAAGGCTACTTATGCTGACATGGTCTTTTTGAAGACCACTTATCTTCACTACAATGGTGTTCTAGTCTTTCCATCCAAATATGCAATGATTAATATCATTCGTATTCCAGGACACTTATTTTCGGAAACATACTGTTAAAATAAAAAAGAAAGAAATGCAATAGCAGTCATTGTTGACCTAGCAGTGAATTAGGCCTAACACTGCACGCATGGAATGAGCCGAGTTTGTCAACTGACAAAGCCAAGAAGCTGGTTGAGAAATTTTGATAATTCGGTAAACCCTTCATTCTACTAATTCATAAATATTTATTGAGAAACAAATTCTTCATTTGATGCATTCCTTTTTTTCTTTTTTTGAACAGTATATATGGTATAGGGTATTTTTTTTAGATAATTCCAAAAATTTTTGTGAATGTTTTCAATATTATATATACCCGCTTCTGTGAAAATGCAGTGATTGGCCCTTTTGTACCATAAAGAGAGTCTAACATTCCTTAAACACCACTTCCCTTCTGCCACTATGGAGTGCGCATCTGTACATCACACACAGGAATGTTTGTCAGTAACTTGCCAAAATGGAGTGGTTTTCTACACTCAGTCCAGTTTCCACCACTCCTAAAACTGACCATGCAACTCACCACCATGATTGCAATTCTCGAGTACGGCATAAAACCATAAAAGACAACATAACCAGACTTTCTTTCTAATTCTTTCTTAATGCATTTATTCTCAAACATAAACATGTATGAACATTTCCATGTGTGCAAAAACTAATTTTATCACAATTCACTTGACTATGTACTGTTTGATACACAACTAAGGCTGATACAATGTTTGTGGAGTGTCCTTGCAGTATTAAGTGCAAATCTATATCTCAACACCAGCTACATGTACACAGGTACAACTGATATAAAACCGGTTCATTCCTAAACGGTAAATAACACAAGCACCACATTTTCTTTTTTAATCCCTGATTATCATATATGCTTATATGATACAAGTTACATAAGTTTTTGTACTAGGTGCATTTCCTTTTGGGCATCAATTTTCTGTATACATATACAGTATGTTACATTCTTCGTATTGTTCTCCACACACTAGGCAAATTGCACCCTGGCACATATTAAATCTTTTTTGGCTTAAAGGATTTAGGATTGTCATGATAAGATAATTTTTATTTCTGTTTCATTTGACCAAAATACACTCAACTGATGATGGGTATGCGAAGGAATAAATGTTGCCAGACACACAAATCATCATTCAAAGACGTGACAAATGATAAGATTTTGATTTTATTGTTAAACTGGAAATGCTTAGGTACAGGAATAAGTTTACATGTCCGTATTGAAGATATGAGTAATATTGTAAGTATGTACATGTAATCCAAGGTTAATCCTGGAGGAATGGTTAAGAGCATAACATTCACTGTCAATGACTGAAGAGGTCATTCTTGATTAAGTTGCTCATATTTTTCCAGAACACGAGAAGTCTGTTGATCTTAGAAAAGTACACTGAAGTTGGCTTGGAAGGTAGAATAATATCCTGCTAGAAAAATGTCAGTTTCAGCACCGAATGTCATATTTTCTGAGATGTATTTGTTTCTAAAACTGCACTTTTTTTGCCAAAATTTCAGGTTATTTACAGTGCTATGGTTAATCATAAACAGTAAGGAATTAAGCCACAGAAAATAAAATTCAATGCTGTTAACGGAATGGTTTATCAGCAACACTGACACATCAGATGAGGCAAATGATATACAGACGAGTTGTAAAGGCTATTCAATTGGTCAGTGGAATGTCTGCATACACACAGAAATCTTTGAATTAAAATATATTTCAAACTGCTGCCCAATCCTGGAAGTCTCACCTCCATCTCATGCAGAACTCCTATTCTGTATTCGTAGTTTCGAGCATCTGGGTACTTTGCAAGGAGCGGAAGTGAAAAATAATATTGGGCTAAACATGTCTCTGAAACTGTTATATATGAAGGCTAGATAAATTGCGATTACCTTTCAAGAAAAATCTTGTTCAGAATGTTTATTTTTTATTTTTAATGGCAAGATCTAGTTGAAGGCCTATCCCGCCTAGGTTAAATGTTGTTTGTTTTCACCTCGCCTGCTGTCATGGCCGTAGTCATGTGACCAAAGGCAGAGCTGTTGATTGGCTCAAAGCTGCTATGACATCACTGCAAAACTACAAATTGGTCTGATACTGTAATTGGTATTCATGATTATCATAGCACGTCATAAACAGACTGATTATCCCTTGTTCTTTCCCATTTATATCTATTCCTTTGTATTTATACAATCCTAGTTTCAATAAATATCAATCACGGCCTTGAATATGCCCTACATTTCAGGCTTTTACACATCAGCTACTAGTCCTTCAAAGTATTTGAATTTTGTTGAGATGTTTTTATCATCTTTCCAGTCCTCAAACAAAACAGTTTACTTTGGTATAAGCTCTTAAAAGCACTTTAGTTTTAGTGGTAAATATAACCTCTTCAAAATGGACTAATGAATCAGCCACAAAAATACAATCCATCAATCTTTACACATGGGTGTGTACTTAAACAGTGTGGTCTCTGAAAGTGCCGGAGAACTCTTTCAGGGGAAGTAAGCCAGTTGTAAATACACCTCACAGGTCATAATACATGTAGTGCCATATCTCCAGTTTGTTATTACATACACAGACCCGGACTGCATTTATTCCATTTGGCAGACTTCAGATTTATAAGTATTGTTTCTCCACGGCTGTGATTCTTACGTGTTTGTCTTAATTTTCTGTCACTATTTACAATTTTCACCATTTATGTATAGAACACACAAAACAATCATCCTAAATATACAACAATCAAGTTCCACCATAAATTAATTTATACAAAGTGTACAAACAAGTTTCTGAACAGTCTCCATATAAAAACATCACAAACAGATACAAGTTCATTTTTATCCACCTTTTTTTATTTTAAAATCTTTACCGCAAACCCCCGTCACAGCACATCAGTGTTGTAATCTCACTGTTGAAGTCAGATCTACTGTCTGCTCTGTGTGACGGCCCACTGACTTGTCGTGATCTAGAACTGGAAAAGCACCGAAACTCACGCATACTCCTGCTGGTTCAATCTACTGCTTCCATATTTCAGGGAAGCTCGAGACTTCTTTCATGGGTGTACCCGGACCTCACCAGAACAATTAGTGTGTTTCAGCTGGGATTTCCAGCTGTGTTTCTTCATACCAAGCATCGCCATGGTATGGCATTCAGCCATAATCATTTGTTCGTATCTAGTGATAATGGACATACTGTAAATGACATAAAATTTCCCCCCCAAAAAATCGCACTTCAGAGGCAAATAAATAAATGCCATGAAATATTACTTTTTAGGCCAGAATTATCATTTTCCCTGCAAGGTATCATCCTACCTTCCAAACACACCTCAAAACACCTTCAGACTACAATCAATGAAACACTTAGAATGAGGAATATGTGAGCAACTTTGTCATGGATGAAATTTACCGTCATTTAGGGTATGTCGTATCATCAGGGAGTCAGCATTAGGAGCAATGACTAGATCTAACCTTTACGCTTGACTGACCACTAGGGTGGTGTACATGGCCATTCTAGTGAATACGCTGTACCCTAACAAATACTGTTATATATTTCACTGCTGGACTGACAGACAAATCGTTTAAAATCTCAATGACATCTACTTTTAAAAAAATTTCACATTTCAAAACATTTACTGTGCCATTTAGACAAAACTCTGTACACTTAAAAATCTGCATAGATCTAGATCCAAGTGACTGGATGTGTTCCATACAAACATTGGCTTTTATTCAAATATTTGACAGTGTGTGTGTATATGCATGTGGGTACCTAATTCTTTTAATTTTGGGGACAGGTATCAGTAGTGCTGAAAGGAAAGAAATGATATTTTTCTTCCTGTTTCTCAGTACAGTAAAGATATATAGACACATACGTTGTTCATTAGACGGACTAATAAAAAAAGAAATTGTGTATTCCTGTTACAATTACATGCATATTGGCTAAAAAGGGCAGAACTGGTGTCCCAACATTTAGAAGAATTAGGGTATATGTACATAAGTGGGGATAACTTTGTGGGAAATCAGCACTTCCAATATTTCCACAGTTACCTTTCCTTGCTAATTCCTCTGTGATAATGATTTCTAATGGAAAAAGAATGGATGAAACAATTAAAACAGTCTGTAGACAATAAATATGTTCGGATAGATATGTACATTCAAGCGTTACAAAAAATTAATGCATTTGCATGAGAGGTAAAATCCCAAAGAGGCTTGCAATGACTACCAGTAACTCAAATGGATAAAAAAACATTGAACAAAAATCTCATCTGAAAAAGAGACTTCGTCTTTTATGTCATGGCTCAATGAACTACTCCAATGGCTTATACGCTACATCAAGCAAACTCAAAAATGACACGCAGTGCTGTTTTAACCCTAACATCTGGACTGTGAAAATGTATGTTTACAAATACACCAAGGCATTAAAATCATCCTTTTGATGCCAAGACAAGTCTTTCTGATATTAAATTCATAAAAAAAACTCAAAAGTGATCCTACATGCCTATGTTGATGAAACAAATCAGAATCAAGCAAAATAAGTCATCTGAAAAGTAGCTGAACTTACAGTGAAATATGATCCAATTTGGTTGTTAAAAACGACACATTTTTATGTATGCCTTGTGCACCTCATCACAAACTATGTGTCGTACTTTGCCAGCTGATGTACTGGGACATAAATGGACATAAAAGTAATTCACTGACTTATCCACTTGACCCATGCTTAATGCTAAAAGCCACTTAGATATTGGCAGTTGTGTGGCAAACATGCTTATAGCACCACCATATCTGAAGATCTGACATATCATAAAACTGCGTAATGCCCATCGAAATATAATACATGTAAAAGCACAATAACCACACGGTAAGAATACATAACGGTAGAAACTTAAGATCTAAAATCATGGGAAACGGCCAGAAGATTGCATGCTCCTTGGGAAGCTTGTGTAGGTAGCTTCCCAAGGATTTCACATAAGCCTTCAAATGTTAGAGTTAACCATCAAGTCGATATGCAATTCAGAGGATCAAAGTCAAAGCTCTGATAATCTTGTCGTGTTATTCTGAAAGGCTAGATGTAGCAGGCATTCTCAGTTGACTTTATAAGATGCTTGTGCTTAGCTAACTAAATTATTAATCAGCAGTGAGAATTTTGTGTAATGTACCAACTGCAATACGGGAGTCAGATGGAAACAATTCGCTGGTTGTCAGTCAATCATGTTTACCTGTGTGAACACGTGTGAACAGCGTGTACCTTTCCCTTCAGTTACACTGAAATGAATATTCGCATTGATTCTATGGGTGTCTGCTTGAAAACAAAACATTATTTTAGATAAAAAAATTCGCCAAATCTTCAATCTTCAGGTTCATTAAGTCAACGATCCCTCATACACTAATTAATCTCTCCACAGCTGCTGTCATGGGAACCCAACAAATATCGCTCAAAATCAAAGGATGCACACGTAACATACATGTACAATCACAGGCTTCCATTTCATTTTCCAAAACAACTATTCAAAGCAAAAAATAATATGGTTGCACTCCTTTCAACGATGCAAATCTGGAAAAAAAAAAATGCTTGTCTGCAGAAAAAAGTTTATGCTGTGTTTAGCACGCATCTGTTTAGAATAAAGCTGTCTCGACTCAAAAGATGTTGATCTTTGAAGTTTCTTAAAAAAAAAAACCTGTCCACAAGAAGAAAAATCTTTTTCTCCTTTTGATTACTACACGTTGTTGTTCCTCGAAAGTGTACAATGGACATCTGTTTTGAGTAAAACAAAACCTATAAGACCTTTCTTAAAACGAACAGTTTCAAAATGTCCAAAACCCATCACACATTCTTAATTGGAGACAAACATGTGTCAACCATATGTTGCATCACAGTATCAGCAGTGCATCAAATTTCCCTTTTGAATGCATTACCTCCCTTGAACAGATCTTCACCATTCTTCAGCCCTCTGAAGCCTCTTGATTGTGTCTTCTTTCAATGACAATAATCTTGCTTTTGTCATGGTACCAATTTTGCACAGGTGTTTATCATTTTCAGAGAATATCTAAGCACTGTTTTCCCCAGTGATCAATTCTATGATTCTTTTATTCTAGGAAAAATTACATTAGCGTTGATCTTGTTGAAATCTTTGCATTTCTTCTTCCACACCCCCTCCCCCCCAAAACCATAAGATCTGATGATGAAGTAATGTATCACTCAAAACATTTCTACTGCAGAGATGTCATGAGTGCAATTTCTCATAGCTTGTTTCATTCAGTAACTTTCTCCTGTTTTCATCCCTGTAGTATGGCAATGATTGATCGAGATAGCTGCTATTAAAGGTTTGTCCATAATCTCACAGATCTGAAACAAATTCAGCAGATCCTGATCCATATTATGCCGACAATTTTGCTGCTATGACAGGGCTGCAGCAAATGTCTCAACTATCAGTGATTGGCTAAAATACTTCCTCCTATGACAGGGCTGCAGCATATGTCTCAACTATCAGTGATTGGCTAAAATACTTCCTCCTATGACAGGGCTACAGCAAATGTCTCAACCATCCATGACTGGTTAAAACATCTCCTGCTATGACTGGGCTGCAGCAAATTTCTGAACCATCCATGATTGGTCCAAATATCTCCTGCTATTACAGGGCAGCAGCAAACTTCACAGTCACTTGTGACTGGTCAAAATATGTCTGGACATTTGTCCCACTTCCTCTGCCAATAGTCATCTTTAAATAGCCAGTCTTCTTTCCCAGTCACAGGGTTAACATCCCAGTGAAACCACCTGAAACAAGTATATTGAGAGAAATATTATCCCATAGTAAATATGCAAAAGATACACATGGATCAAGCTGATATTCAAACTTGATCAAATGTGCCATAAAATGAATCCACAAACAAAATGTTATTAAATCAACCAATGTATGAAGCAGTTGATGTATGGAAACCCAAAATCCACTCAAAATCCAGGAAATCATTAAATATGAAGAACTTGTGAACAGGTTGGAGTGGTTTTCAAACCTGATTGGATGTTACACTTAAAGTATTGGACCTCCAAAATAAATCAAACAATACTTGGAGATATTTTTGCACGAACCAAAGTGTGATGTATGGGTCCAAATTAATGACTCCTGCTTTTCACAAAACTGCTATGCATACATAGGCCCAACAGAAAAGTACATGTAATACGAAACCATCAACTTCAAACTAAAATTTAATAACTCACGTTGGTGTCCACTCCTCTTTCTTCTTTTTCCTCTCCTTCCTTGCTGCTCTCTGCTTCTCCTCAAGTCGGTTTTTCTGCTCCGCAGCCAAATCTGATAAAATCAAAAAAATTTACCTTTCAGATCCTGTATAAGAAACAAGAGCAAATTTGAAATAGTTGCTGCATCTGCATGTGAGGGATTTCATGTCATCTTGTACTCAGGACAAGTGATAAGTGAATGACCATGGTGAAATTATAGAAGGTAAATTTGACTGGGTGTAAAAAACCTGACCGACTGGCACAGTTTATAACATGGAATGTCAAAAATCTGATCAACCAACAGAGAGATCGACTTAAAGAGCTGCTAACAATGGCATGATTTAATGCCTCGCATCCCACTCTACAGCACTTGTATTTATATTCTATACTATGTATTTATAAATAAAAACTCATAAAAAAAAGAATCACAATTAAGATCAACAGAAACCTTCAAATTCAAATTTTTTTGTGACTATATTGATTGACAGAACTCTTTTTCTTACGTCTGTTTCAAGAAATCAGGGCAGGCCTTGAACTGTGGCAGATCAAATGCAAAAAAAAAAAAATTCTTCAAATATGCATGTATCACTAAGTGGTGACACATTTTCCTCCTGCTGGATTCCTCTCCCCCATACATGGGAAGGTCCGGCAGCAACATGTGCATGGTTGTGGGTTCCCTCCCACGGTAATGCTGGCTGCCGTCGTAAGAGTGA
The DNA here is from genome assembly GCA_016165875.1 of Acanthopleura granulata. Classification (NCBI taxonomy): domain Eukaryota; kingdom Metazoa; phylum Mollusca; class Polyplacophora; order Chitonida; family Chitonidae; genus Acanthopleura; species Acanthopleura granulata. The sequence continues at coordinate 447,043 of JABBOT010000044.1, forward strand.
AATATTGAGTAAGGCATAAAACACCAATCAAATTATCAACACTTTCCTCCAACAAATCATTCAATGTTGCTAGCAAACATTAACACAGTTTACTAAAGTCAGTGGAATGCTCAAAAGCAAGAAAAATGAGAAACTTAGTCATGAAAACTTACATTTTCCTATTAGGATACATGTATCATTCTACTTTCCAAAGAAACCTCAAAACAATCAACAGAACTCTCACAATCAGGAACGATGTGAAACTTTAGTCACGGATCTAATTCTAAGATCAAATACACTGACAGCTCTTGTAAGGAATAAGCCAGTGAGTGTTTGGAGTCTGTCACTGACCTATCATGCCCTCCTCCAGGTGGCGGATGTCAGGGCGGAGCCTCGAGTCTGTAGGGGGAAGCCCCGCCTTCATATCATCACTCAGTTCATTCAACATCATTGCAAATGTTGTGAAGTTGAAATACTGGAAGGAAACAGAACAGGATCTTAACACATTGATTCCACGCATCCAAAACTGTATGGCTGTTTGTTAGCTTTGTGATTCGCTTGATCTGAGTAATTTGTGGTCCATTATCATATGATAAAGTCTTCTTGTCTCAAATCAGCATATCGTATCTTATGCTACATCACTAAACTACTAGACAGAGGACACCAGACAATATACCCATACTTTTATTTGTACATTCTGTCATAAAAACAAAGTGTTTCATTTTCGATGTCACGGTGTCTGGGCGTGTAATAGCAAAATATGATAAAAGTGATGTCTAACTTTTATCATAGAAGGAAATACTGGAATTTCCTTGATGTAGAAATGATAAATAAAATACCTTTTAATGCACTTAAAACCCCTCAGTCTCAAGCACATGTACAACGTAACAAATAGATATAAATTCATAAAACTGTGTAAGTGTGGTATAAGCCAGGTGAACTTGGCACATACTGTTCAACAGATAGAGCGTTTAGAAACCTTTCATAAAATTTACCTTAAATGACCCCAATGACCCTTGAAGGAAAAAGGTCAAGGTCGCTGAAAATCAATAAGGTTCTTCCTCATTCCAAAGTATAAGTGTGTTGTAAGAATGGTGAATATCTGGGAAACCATTCTAAAGATAGAGCGTTTATGAGGATATGCACAAACTGACATCTGGGCTGAAGCCGCCCTGTACGACAATCAAAAATGTAAAACAATTCAACACGTTGGACGCCTGGCCAGCTTACTCACCTGAGCGGAGTGACAGGGCAGTGGGTGTGCCCTCCACAGACACTGTTGCCCGGGGATATTCAGGTCAAAGCGCGAATCCACGCGTGGGATATCATCTTCGTCCAGAGAATGTTTGGATCCATTTGTCTGCTGCAAAATAACATCAGACTCTTATTTATTTATTTATTTGATTGGGGTTTTACACTGAATATTTCATTATATGATGGCGGCCAGCGTTATAGTGGGAAGAAACCAGGCAGAATCTCTGGGGAAACTCACAACCCTGCACAGCATCATACTTTGAAGTCATTAATTTATTTTTATTTATTTCATTAATGGTTATGTGATGGTTCTTTAACACTGTTCTCAACAATTTTTCACTTAAACGATAACCGTCAGTTTTAGAGGTGCAAGAAACAGGACAGCCTGGGTAAAACCACTGACCTCTGGTAAGTTACTGATAAACTCTCTCGCCTCTGACAAACACATTTACACATCATATTAGTGAAACACTTGTGGTCTTTTCAATGAACTTTTAAACCGCACAAATGGCCACCTGAGCATCGTTAACCCCTCCACACTCAGACAATCTGACTGGAATAAACCACTAGCCATTGGCAAAGTACTGGTAAACTTTTCCACTTTTGACATGTGTCATACTGGTTGAAATCAAGTGGTTTACAGTGCTTCACTTTGCACAAGACTACACATGCGAGTCCTGATGACTGCTCATAGCCCCCAAGGCTGTAGGAACAATGGAAGAAGGAGAATCCCCAAAATTCCTGGTCAGAGAAATGGACTAGTTTGGGGAATTTACCTTTGATTTCCTGGGTGTGCTGTGTTCTGAGCGTGAACCCGATGACGAGACAGATTCTGTGTACTTGTCCACATCCACGGCAAAAAGTCCCTTTACCCAGTTCCCATACAGAGCTTTCACTTTCCTTTTCCTGGAATAACACACATAAGGCTTCAACAATCAAGCAGCACAATGACATAGCTCCCCTATGACTGATTCATGCTCAATGTTGTACAAGAATATTTTACATGTCCTTATATTATGGAAAAAGAAAACATGAAAATGATGCCAAAATCAGATGAAAGTGTGTCACAAGTTACTGGCAAATATGGTCTGTAATATTTTTTAAAATGTTCTTTCTTTTCAGGAGAAAAAAATATTTTTGCATGGTGGGTATTTGGGACCAACATTCTGTATTTATCGTCGTTTCATAATAATGTTCTAAATATGGATGTGATGAATGTCTAATAAATTTATTTCAATGTCAGTTTTTTGTTTATATCCAAACATGTGCATTTAACCTGAATTATGATAATATTTATGAACATCATAAAACTATAAATATGATCCAAATCTAGGTTGAAAAAATTCCAGTGCAAAAATATTCATTAAACATGTGTTACATTCTCATTTATAACATTACTACACAAAGACTATATATACCAAAATGTGGTCACAAATACCCACCATACAAAAATTATTTTCAACTGTTTTTTTCTCTTTAAATAAAAATCAGAAAAAATATTGAAGACCATATTTACAACTAACTTTTCACATTCCTTCATCTGATCTTCATGTAATTTTTATGTTTTCTCCACTTCAAAGGTGGCCGGCATCATTTGAAGAGAAAGCCACTGAATTTTGATCTTGCTGGAACTATTTTCATGTGTTTTCATAGCGGGTGAACATGCAGGGCTAAGGGTGTAAAAGATCCTATGTGTTACTGTTGTGAGCTACATGTAGCTCTGTTACTGTCGTGAGCTACGTGTACCTCTGTTACTGTCATCAGCTACGTGTACCTCTGTTACTGTCGTGAGCTACGTGTACCTCTGTTACTGTCGTGAGCTACGTGTACCTGTGTTACTGTCGTGAGCTACGTGTACCTCTGTTACCCTTGTGAGCTACGTGTACCTCTGTTACTGTCGTGAGCTACGTGTACCTCTGTTACCCTCGTGAGCTACATGTAGCTCTGTTACTGTTGTGAGCTACATGTAGCTCTCTCAAGAACTTTGAGGATATCTATTCAGATTGGATACAGTTTCTTGCACGCTTCAAGAATGGCTTGCACATATTTCAAAACAGTTGGCCAATTTGAAGGGTGAAACCTTTCAGTATTGTGCATTTCTGAGAGAGAGACTTACTCGGCATCGTAAATGTATCCCTCGACAGCATGGAGGTCTTTGCCAAACCAGCCGCCCTGTTTGAAGTTCAGCTTCGCCTTCCAGCCTGTCCTGTGATTTACAACCTCCATGAGACCATACTGTGGGAGAGAAATCCACATTAACTTCTGAGGCCATAATGTGGGAGAGAAATCCACACACGAACTACTGAGGCCATACTATGGGGGAGAAATCCACACATTAACTACTGAGGCCATACAGTGGGAGAGAAATATACACATTAACTACTGAGGCCATACTATGGGGGAGAAATCCACACATTAACTACTGAGGCCATAATGTGGGAGAGAAATACACACATTAACTACTAAGGCCATACAGTGGGAGAGAAATATACACATTAACTACTGAGGCCATACTATGGGGGAGAAATCCACACATTAACTACTGAGGCCATACTGTGGGAGAGAAATCCATACATTAACTACTAAGGCCATACAGTGGGAGAGAAATATACACATTAACTACTGAGGCCATACTATGGGGGAGAAATCCACACATTAACTACTGAGGCCATAATGTGGGAGAGAAATACACACATTAACTACTGGGGCCATACTGTGGGAGAGAAATCCACACATTAACTACTGAAGCCATAATGTTGGAGAGAAATCCACACATTAACTACTGAGGCCATACTGTGGGAGAGAAATATACACATTAACTACTGAGGCCATACTATGGCAGAGAAATCCACACATTAACTACTGACGCCATACTGCGGAAGAGAAGGGCCATTCTTAAAAACTTATTGGTTCAGCGTAACTTGGCCCTGTGAGAAAAAAAATAGGCCTGGTCAATAGGGCATTTCTTTTTTATTCTGGCTCTTTAAAATGACAGGGATTTTAAACAAATTAACATGGAGAAAAAAAAAGTTTTTATCAAAATACATGTACTCAAAAGTTTGAGTAGGCATTTTTTTGAAGGGTCAGTCAGGTTATGCTCAACCAACATATTTTAAGGATGGCATCAGACATCTACATATAGTCAGATCTATACAAATCTATCAGACAATGTTAGAAATAATATACACCTTGTACCCTTGAGACAAAGCTGAGTCTTTTTACCATTTTGCACTTTGCAGAGTTGACAGTGGTCAGTGAAATAGTCCTGAATGCATTTGAAATCACTAAGCCAATCAATCCACTGATAAATCAAAAATGACATCCTTAACAGCTACATGTACAACAAGCATTCTACGAGAATAGCTTTTTCGAAACATTTCCCTTACTGGTTTGAGTTCTTGGTACACTAACTATGTTAAAGTCAAAAAAAGGATAAAATGATCATACATGTGATTTTGATGAAAAAAAAAAAACACACTGGAAGATCAAAGTCATCTGTAAATTATGAGGCCATATAATAAGTTTCTATTCAGCTAACTTAAAATAACAGACTTTTGGAACATTTCACTCATGCCAAATTTATTTATTTATTTATTTGACTTATGTTTAATGCTCTACTCTAGAACATTTCACTTCTACGACGGCACCCAGCATTATGATGGAGGAGCGAGCAAAGCCTGGGGACAACCCACAACCCACATCTGCTGGCAGACCTTCCCACATACAACCAGAGAGGAAGCCAGCTTGAGCTGGACTTAAACTCACAGCAATCACATTGGTGATACTGCTACCAAATGAAACTTAGACTAACCAAACTATGGTGATTTTCTACTAAGGATAACCTTACATGCTCCACCCAAAGTTTTCCAACCACGACGTTATGTACACAGCAGTTCACATTTTGCCAGCTATAGCTCTCCTTGTGTCTGTCAACAAAACAAAACAGTCAACTGAGCACAACGTTTAATTATTTAGGACAAAAGGGTCAGGGGTTTGCATTAAAAACAGTTTACTGCTTAATCAAGTAGTTTGACACTCAAGGTAAGCTTGATAACACTGGAGTAGCCTGCGACATCTAAGCAAATACCTGGCCGAGCTCCGGTGGGTGATGGCTTGAAATGAAAACCTTGGGTTTAGGTAAAAACCACAGGAATCACTTTCATGTATGTGTCTTATCCACACGATACAGACTCAAAAGTGCATTGTTAGTATTATCACTTTCAGCTTACAAATTTTAGCACTGATCGCCGAGAAATGACTGAATAAATGCTGATGCAGCGCTAAGCACAGTTCATGGGATATAGACAAAATGTTAGTTAAAGTAAATCATAACTTTGGCAAAGTCGTCGCTTAAAATAACAGTAAATCATGTACAGCTGAATCACGGAATTATTTGCAACTAATTATCCTGCTTGAAGAACAATTGTTTCACACCTGGCAGATCATATGTGGATAAAAATCACAAAGTCATGTCTGATTCACACAAACATTCATGTGACTTTTCAACAACTTCCTACAGCACAAAGGGTGATCAATTGATAAAAAATTCCAAGAAACTGTAAGTGATTTACCGTAACCACAAGAAATCCCATTTTCCCTGGCCCAAGCATCATGAAACTCTCTTACAGGCTTCATTTGGACTTAACCAGCGGTTCATTCCTGAGCTTAGATTTGAACTAGACTGCAAATATTTGCTAAAATTTTCATGAATATTGAAAATAACTAGCACTAAAACTGTACTTGGAAAACAACTGGAGTTGTAGCCCTGACACTAGGACAAACCTATTAATACAGTATATATGTGTATGTAGGGTATAGTGATCCGGTTACCATGTTAACCATGGAAATGGACAGAAATGAAATACAACACATGATCACATTTACATCCATGCATCCACCAAAAATTAAAACTGCACATGGAAAACAATTGGAGTTGTTCCCAGACACAAAGTCACGTGCATTTATACAGTATATATGTATATAAGGGTGATGGTGATCTGGTTACCAAGGCAACCGTGGAAACGAACAAATGCAAGTCGCGACACATCATCACACCACATCAAAACAATTCAAGATATACACCAGACACAAATACTGACAGACAAAATCGCAATTATATAAAATGGGGGCGTATAAAAATTAAAAATTAAAAATTAAAACAATGTGTAGCATAGTCAATAATTAGTGCAGCAAAAGCCATAATATTAACACTATTAAGGTAAAAGACTGAGTCTCTGTTTATTAAAAAAATTATAAAATTCTCTGAATGTAAGAACAGGTTTGAAATTGTATGAATTAATTGTTGAATTATCTTCGCTTGAAGTGTGAAGTAGTGTACTGCCTACTGTGGATCTGATGGCAGCCATGCTTTTAAGTTTATGGCTTGATTGACCAATCAGAGAGCTAGATGATATCAGCTGTTTATAAGCTGTGACGTAAACCTTCTGAGTTGTCTATCTGCAACATGTCATAACATTAGGACCAGCACACTGTTTTAATGTTGTATGCTTTAATTAGAACACATACCTGTGTGAACAAAACTGCAAAGTATTTCCAGACCACTGTGTTGTGGGGGTTGAAAGCTTCTTAATCACTTCATGTTGTAAATTTACATATATACTTAAGCCATAAACACAACCCCAGCAGATTACTACAGTCTCAGGTGACAAGAGTGTTCAGTGCTTGGAAGAATTACCTTACAGCCCACACAGAATGGCTGCATTTCATGCTAGTCGACAGAGGGCGATCAAATGTCAGATTCTGTTTGTTCTAATAGCTGTTAGAAAAAAATACTTTACCGAAATAAAAAACATAATATTGTCCAATCTTTTTTGGGGAAACTTACCTCTAGTTGACAAAAGTCTATTACAGCTTTGTGATCTGCCTGGAGACAGGCACTGTTCCGTGTATACTTACTTGAGAAGGTTCAGTGTAACTGTCCCTTTCGGCACCACCTCCACAGACTTTCCCCAGAACTTGAGTTTGGGCAGGGTGGAGCCGTGGAATGTGTACTCTGGGGAGAGGACATGGAAGGCACTGACTGGGGGGTGGTGAGACACCTGCTCACTCATCAGGCAAAAGTTCAGGTCAGTTCTGCAGGCAACAAATGTAAACCAATCACAGATCACTCATCAAAGAAAGCTTTGTCTTTCAACTGATCAGAAAATACACACAAAGTAAGGTATCTGTCCTAAAAATTGGTTTTGGCAGTCTTATTTCATTTATTTATTTGATTGGCGTTTTACTCAGTATTCAAGAATATTTCAGTTGTGTGACTCTTACCTGTGTAACTCATAGGTTTCAATAACAATGGGTTGAAGGATTTCCCTACTCTTTCCCAGTTACTGGAAGACCCTCCCACCACAGTTGTGTAACACTTATCTGTTTAACTCATATGTTTCCACTAACAAAGGCTTGACTCTTCTCCAGCCGTATGTGGGAAGGTCTGCCAGCAACCTGCAGATGGTCTTGAGTTTCCCCGGGGCTCTGCTAGGTTTCCCCCACCAAAATGTTGGCCGCCGTCGTATAAGTAAAATATTCTTAAGTATGGCCTAAAACACCAATCAAATAAATAAATAAATGAATAAAGGGTTGAAGGGTTTCCGTATTCTTTCCCAGTTACTGTACGACCCTCCCACCACAGCTGCGTAACACTTACCTATTTAACTCATAGGTTTCCCCTAACAAAGGGTTGAAGGGTTTCCCTATTCTTTCCCAGTTACTGTACGACCCTCCCACCACAGTTGCGTAACACTTACCTATTTAACTCATAGGTTTCCCCTAACAAAGGGTTGAAGGGTTTCCCTATTCTTTCCCAGTTACTGTACGACCCTCCCACCACAGTTGCGTAACACTTACCTATTTAACTCATAGGTTTCCCCTAACAAAGGGTTGAAGGGTTTCCGTATTCTTTCCCAGTTACTGTACGACCCTCCCACCACAGTTGCGTAACACTTACCTATTTGGCTCATAGGTTTCCCCTAACAAAGGGTTGAAGGGTTTCCCTATTCTTTCCCAGTTACTGTACGACCCTCCCACCACAGTTGCGTAACACTTACCTATTTAACTCATAGGTTTCCCCTAACAAAGGGTTGAAGGGTTTCCCTATTCTTTCCCAGTTACTGTACGACCCTCCCACCACAGTTGCGTAACACTTACCTATTTAACTCATAGGTTTCCCCTAACAAAGGGTTGAAGGGTTTCCCTATTCTTTCCCAGTTACTGTACGACCCTCCCACCACAGTTGCGTAACACTTACCTATTTAACTCATAGGTTTCCCCTAACAAAGGGTTGAAGGGTTTCCCTATTCTTTCCCAGTTACTGTACGACCCTCCCACCACAGTTGCGTAACACTTACCTATTTAACTCATAGGTTTCCCCTAACAAAGGGTTGAAGGGTTTCCCTATTCTTTCCCAGTTACTGTATGACCCTCCCACCACAGCTGCGTAACACTTACCTATTTAACTCATAGGTTTCCCCTAACAAAGGGTTGAAGGGTTTCCCTATTCTTTCCCAGTTTGATGAAATGGCTGACACAGCGAAGGCACAAACTAACTGAAAACACAACAGAGTCAAGACAAATGTAGCGCTATAACTTTCTCTAAATTCATTTTGCATCACAGATTCATTTATTATTTATTTGACATTTATTAGTTTGACTACTGTTTTACACCCTACTCAAGAAGTTTATGGCCGGAGACCAGAATGCCTGTGGTGAACAATCGACCTGTGGCAAGCTACTGACGAGCTTTCCAACATGTGACAATCACACTGATATACAAACCATACTGGTGAAAGAAAAGTGGTCTTCAACAAGCATTAGACTGCCCAAACAAGCTGTACTTCGGGCAGTTCCCAAGCAAGAGTCTGAAGAGGCTCAAGACTGAGGAACATAGGGTACGAGCAACACATCATCAAGTTTCTCAAATACGCTGTATCCCATGCCTTCATAAGAATTCAAGATTAAAAAATGATTTTCAAAATAAGCCAGGTTAGATAATTTGTTGTCTTCCTTTTTTTTTTCTTTCACTCAAAGCATAAGCCCACAAAGCACATACCTGCATTCGTTCTAAGTCATCTTCTTTTTTGCAGGCATCGTTGATTAAATCTGCATATTGTAAATATTCTGACAGTCTTTGGAGGAAGCTGAGGGGTTCATTAAATATCACGGGCATTGTAATTTTGGAGAGTTCCTGAAACGAGAAGAAAACAAGAACACTCAACATTTTATGAGAGTCAAACTCAGTAATAAATGCGTATGCCTGTGGTGTCACTCTAGGCTGGGCTACAATTCAGGCATTATCAAGTGATGGCAGCCAGTATTATTGTGGAGGAGATGAGGGGGGGGGGCCGGGTTTGAGCAGAACCAGCAACCACCTGCAAGTTGCTGGCAGAGCTGAACTGGAAGAGGAAGCCTACATGAGCTGGACTTGAACTCACAAAATGATTAAATTGATGGAAGTCTCCTTTGTCACTGTGCAACGCTAGCGTGCTAATCCCTCATCCACGCAGACCATTCCAATATTTAATATCTATTCAATATCCACTTGTAACCAGGACAAAATAATAAAGTCCACAGTACATGTACCAAGTTGTCCTAGCCCACATGGCTTCCAATGTGTCCATGTGTTTTCCTCAATATAGAAAGCATGGTGTTAAGCCAGAACAATTCATTCCATCGTTCCATAGGGCCTTTACATTTACAATGGACATCACACAGCCTGACGTATGCATACATATCCTATCAAATACGTGTATTTACATGTATAAATGTCTGTGTATGTATGTATGTGTGTGTGTGTATATATATATATACAAGAGTATGTATATATGCATGCTTGGGTTTTACATCATACTCAACAAGTTTTCAGTTATATGATGACAAGCAGTCCTTAGAATGTAATGACACCCCACCCAGTCACATTATGCCAAGGACGGGTCAACCAGTCCTGTTTCCTTGCCCCAGCCTCTCACTCCTAAGCAACAAGCGATGAGGCAGCAGCACTTAAGTACCATGCAAGTCTTTGGTGTGACCCACCCTGGGATTCTTCCTGGATCTTCTGACCTCAATAAATTCCTATGTGCTAACAAAGTTTATACAGCCTGCTTCCCTTACATGTACTACATGGTAGGACGATTTGTCCCCCCTAACATCATCACTGTTATGAGCGAGAAATGAATTCACTATCTACAAAGGTCCAATACAGTATTTATCCTTGTTGTGGGTAGGAGGGAACAAATTTAAAAGGAAAGACAACAAAAAACATAACCATAAGTTATTTCAGGAGAGGGGTCCATACAGACTTAAATGGGCATAGACATTTTTTTAACGACCTTCTTGGTAACCCTATAAATAACTTTTTAATCTGTAATTCTTACAAGGCCATAGAATATGCCATTTTACAGAAACCGGAAACATGATGTCGTGTCATCCCTGCCCATCGCTCTTCAGTATTAGGAACAAGTCACTCCCTTCTGTGTGAAGTACGGCCCCCTGGACTAAAATTGAAGGACATGCACTGTGGCCTCCTGGTTGGGACCTTGGGGAAACCCCAATACGTATACATTCTACCGCCATTTTCTTGTTAAAAATGGCTTTACAGTACATCAGAATTGTCTCATAATCAGATGGAAAACAGCTGATTTAACACTACTTCTACATGGCGAAGTAGTGAACTAGGTACGGGTTACATCACAGCAGAAAAAGATGTCTTCTCCGGTGGTAGTAATATCTTGCCCTTGATTGGTTAAAATTTAGAGTGTGGCGGCCTGTTCAATTTTTTCCACTTGGGCCTTTTTAATTTCTTTGAACTGCGCTATTTTGGTTATCATACATCACCAAAATAAAAAGTGACCCTTTTTGATGGGATTCTTTATCAATACATATATGCATTCGGTACAGTGTTGTCCTTTTGTTTAACGGAACAGTTGGCATATGTATATTTTACACACTTGAACACTGTACACTACACAGGCTTCCCCCACTAAAGGTGACCATGAATTAGAACATAACACTCCACAACAGTAAACCCCTTGAGCCCTATGTGGCAAAACTACTGGGTAAGTCTCTGTAGCAGACACTACCAGACAGGAAATCAATGTTGTCATGGAAACTGGAAGAGAGAGAGAGAGAGTGCACATCACCCTCTGGGTTAAAGGGATCCGAATCTGTTGTGTTTTGGCCCCACTTTCAAGGACCTTATTACATATATCTTATGTTTTCTAGTACTTTCAAGGACCTACTTCATGAATCTGATGTCTTCCAGGACTTCCAAGGACATACTACATGTACATGTATCTTATGCTTTTCAGGACTTTCAAGCACCTACTTCATGTATCTTATGTTTTCCAGGACTTTCAAGCACCTACCAAATGTATCTTATGTTTTCTGGGACTTTCAAGGACATATTTTATGTATCTTATGTTTTCCAGGACTTTCAAGCACCTACTTCATGAATCTTATGTTTTCTGGGACTTTCAAGCACCTACTAAATGCGTCTCATGTTTTCCAGGACTTTCAAGCACCTACTAAATGTATCTTTTGTTTTCTGGAACTTTCAAGGACATATTTAATGTATCTTATGTTTTCCACGACTTTCAAAGACCACTGAGTTTCAGTGCATAACCCATTATCAATGGAGACTGATGGGTACTAGTTAGGTAGCTTATTGGTCTCCTTCCACTCCTTGCACATACGGCAAATATACGATATTGTAAGACTGAAAAGTACCATTTATCTCAGTATACACTCTTCCTTAAGGTTTTTAATGTTACATAACTTGTAATGTCAGAACTTTACAGCTGGAGGACTCAAAACGGCCATTTCAGACTATTGACTGATTTATTTAAATGATTGGTGCTTAATGCTACACTCACAAACTTTTCCCATACAAGGTGGTGCTTACTGTTTATGGGAAGAGATCAACTGAACTTCACTCAATGTAAGTTACGTTTACCTATAGCCAACCTCCTGACTTGACAACACAGCGAGACATGGGTTTGAATCTGTTACCTGAGGAGTTTATTCAGGCTGCAACCATAAAAATGCTGTGCTTTGTAGTCCAACTATTATTTTAAGCAGTGAAACCAGATTAGAAGCACATGGGTGCCCGTGATGGTCAGTAATGCTGGAGATCCTGGTGCCAGTTGGCTGTCAATAACAGGTCCTTTAACCCTATCCTGTAGCCCTTCCTCAAACCCACATACTGCAGTTTACCTAAAAATTCTGAACACAAGTGACTCAGCTACATATTCTGGCTCATTCTGAGAGTTGTAGTTATCTTGGAAAAACCTTTTAAGGAATGCTTGGAAAGTAAGATATGACACATGCACCTGCTGAAAATAATGTCAATTTTAGCACCATAAGTAAGTTTATATTCTGTTTTTGTCTCTGAAAATGCACTTTCTGCATGTGAATTTTTAGTGCAAATGAAGTATATTACAGATGTGTTTTCTCCACAATGGCTTTGTTTACAAGATCCAGACCTTCCTATGGAAATGGGTCATCAGGGAAGAATAAATTTTTCTTGTCACAGAAGACTTTTTCTTTGATGAAATGAGGATTTCCATTAGTAGTACATGTACATGCAGAAAGATCTTGTCAACCATTCGGACAAAACAGGAAACAAAACGTAATATGCTGGGTTTGACCCCATGGCCTCTGTGTTGCAGGACTACACAGCAGCACAAATACAGCATGCCTTGATATCACCTCTTGGTATGTGTAACAAGGAGTTCATGACAGTGGGACAACCAAAACCCACAGATTAATGACTGGACAGGATTCCTACAGTCCCAGGGAAGTGAATTGGAAGCAGCCTGACTTGTGCTTTAATAAGCTGTCTGTCGCTCTTCTAGGGTCACCATTAGGGATTTAATTATGGCCACTAATCCACCAATAAGCTGCTACATGTACATCCATGAATATTTCACGCCCGGGCCAGCATGTGGCCAGCGCTGTGTTGTTGTTACGTGGTGGACATGTGGGTCATAAGGCCATGGACTAGGGCTCGATCAGTGAAGGGTTGGTTACATACACATATACATGTACTTGTATTGCGGCACACAAAACATGGCACATTTTTCTGTGTTCATGTTTTCCTGATGTGTACGGTATATTTTTTGATATTATAGTCCCCTGGGATAAATAGTGCTACCAATATTGAACACTGGACTTCCTAAAAATGAAAGCACAATTACTAGAGCCAACACCCAACTTTTCTAGATCTGAAAGCACATCAATTACCAGTGCCACTAAACTTGTACACCAAACTTTTTCAAATTAGAGAACATCACAATTACCAGTACACTTCAAATTTAACCCACATGTCTAGAAGATCACAACAGAAGTGTAAAAGCTGAATACCTGCTCAGTTACTATCCATATCAGAAAGGAGTGTCAGTACTGTTCCACAAAGTGATTGGAGGCTAAATTATTTGCAAATACCACTGCTACATATTTTGTAAAACACACTGTTCATACAAAACATGTTATATCAGAATCAACTTAGCTTACAATCATTGTGGAAAAGAACCCTTATCAAGAAAGGCTACATATGAGGCTATCCCTAAAAAACTGTTTGTTGGGCGTAACCTGATCGTATGAGTAAAAAATAACATCTGTTCGTAGAGATTACTTTTTTTTTCATCTCTTGGATCTTGAAAAAGATATACATTTTAAAGAAATCAACAAGGAGAGAAAAACTTAAAAATACTGTGCAATGCATTTAAATCCCCTCAGCCGTTTAAAGCATGTGTACAATGTAATGAATAGATACAAAATCTATTAGGTATTATGTGTAATACCAGCCATTCATTTATTTATTTATTTGAGTGTTGTTTTACGCCTTACTAGAATACTTCACTTTTACGACGGCAGCCGGTATCAAGGTGGGAGGAAACTGGGCAGAGCCCGAGGGAAACCCACAACCATCCATTGGTTGCCAGTGGCCCCACCGATTCATAAAATTTAAACTAAATGACTGTAATTACCTTGAAACGGTCAGGGGTCGCCAAAAATCAATAGGTTTCTTAACATGCCAGAGTGTAGGTGTGGGTCAAACTGTTCAAGAGAGGTGTTTACAGTCCTTTTATGAAATTTAACTCAAGAGAAAAAAAACTGGAGAAAAAGGTCAAGGTCGCTGAAAACAGGATTCTTCCTCGTACCAAAGTGATAGTGTGGTGTAAGTTTGGTGAACATGGGCTAAACCATTCTAGCGATATCATGTTTACAAGCCTTTCATAAAATTTAACTTAAATGACCCCATGCAATGACACTGAAGAAAAATTCAAAAGTCAAAGAAAATCAATATGGTTCTTCCTCATGCTTATGTGTAACTGTGGTGTAAGTTTGGTGAACTTGAAGCGTTCTAGAAGTTGGGTGTTTACAAGGATACGAACGGACGAACAGATGGATGGACACTGCCCACTACGACAACATACACTTTGGCCAATATTGGCCATGGTGTAAAAAAACTTTTATCAAATACCAAGAAGAACATTTGAGTAGGGCCTTTTTTGAAGGGTCAGTCGTGTTTCACACCCAACAAACTTATTTTTCAGGGTGGCCTGAACAGCTAACTTTTCTTACCCTGAAGTTCTTCTATTATCAGCCACTTCAGAATCTGCTGATACCAGGTACAACTCTAAATGAACTATAAATTTTCACCTCAAAAATGTGCATTTTCACAGGCTACTAAACATCACAAATCATCATCTGTGGTGGTGAAACTTATATTTTTTTCCAGTAGGATGTCAACCTGCTTTCCAACCAAACCTTAAAACATCTCTAAAACTAATGATAAGAACATTCCAGATCGGAAAAGTGATGAGCAAGTTTATAGCCCTGGATGAAATTTTGGGCCATTCAGAGTAAGCATAGTCACATGATCACAAGTTTGTGGATCTGAACAGTTGTAAGATCAACAGCCACCTGTGATATCAGCAGATGTTTCGCAGTTTATACATAAACCAATATGTACTGAGGTTCAAATGCTCTTGTGTTCGGCAAAGCAGGTATTTTAAAGCCTACCTGTACTGTTATCTATCAATTGCACAAGTTTCAAAAGTATTTTTATTATCAGAAGATAATGTAAAGGTGTGGCAGTGTTTGCATCATTTCATTCTGCCAGGAAAAGGAGATCAAGAAGCTCAAAATGTGCTTCGTTGTTGTTGTAGTCCAACACACGTGATTGCCTCTGTTAGTTGCAAGGGCTGCCGATATGCATAAAGTTGTTTGCATAACTTTGTGTTTTGATGCGTATCTGGTGCTCAAGATTTTTAAAATTGATGCACATTTTTTGAAAAATTATGTTTAATTTTTGCAAATTCGCACACTACGTGGAGCCCTGTGAGCAGACGTGAGTCCTAGCAGTCGGTGACTTTATGTACTGTTTCCAGATCGTGATCCCGAACAGACTGTGTAGGCTTCTGTGTGTACGAACATCTGTACACCAGATGTTGTGCATGTGGGATACACACATGTGTACCTGTACATTTATATAAAACGTCCTTATTTCCTCGAGGAACGTGTGCATATCTGACTGCAAGTCCCATGTGGAAAAGTATCTCAGCAATTTGCCAAATGTCCCTGGTTTATGTTGGTCACTACAGTTTCTTCCATCCATACATGTAAAACTGAACTGACCCCTCATTGCATGAATGACAAATTCCTGAGTATGCCATTAAGCAACAGTCAAATAGAGAAATAAAAGGCTTCATAAAAATACACTGCTTAGTTCTGATCACTATGAATGTAGGCCATGACTAAAATGTAAATAACCAGATGGCATTTTTGGAGGATAAATATCTCAGAGGCAAAATGCCTTAACATCAGGACCACCTGTCTGATTTCATATGAGGATTGTGATGGGAAACAAATATTTTTTTTTCAACGTCAAGTCAAGATTTCACACCATGTAAGGCTAAGGTAGCATTTTTAATAAGGACAATTCATAGAATACTTGGCATTAATTTATACACAATGGAATATGATGCCTAAATAAAAATTATCTGATTTGAACAGGCTTTCTAAGTGGGAATAATATATATTTTCACACAGAGTACTTCTGAGCAGACTTTCAACAATGTGATCTACAGATGCAGAAAATCAAATGTTTCAGCTCAAAAGTATGAGCTGAACGGAAACTCAAGTTAGCTAGCCACAGAAAAAACTCCTTCTGATGCACATGCTTCTCAAGTCAGCTAATCACAGAAATAACTTCTTCTGTTGCACATGCTTCTCAAGTCAGCTAATCATAGAAATAACTTCTTCTGTTGCACGTGCTTCTCAAGTCAGCTAATCACAGAAATAACTTCTTCTGATGCACGTGCTTCTCAAGTCAGCTAATCACAGAAATAACTTCTTCTGTTGAACATGCTTCTCAAGTCAGCTAATCACAGAAATAACTTCTTCTGTTGCACATGCTTCTCAAGTCAGCTAA
Source organism: Acanthopleura granulata (assembly GCA_016165875.1). Classification (NCBI taxonomy): domain Eukaryota; kingdom Metazoa; phylum Mollusca; class Polyplacophora; order Chitonida; family Chitonidae; genus Acanthopleura; species Acanthopleura granulata. The sequence continues at coordinate 463,718 of JABBOT010000044.1, forward strand.
TCATAGAAATAACTTCTTCTGTTGAACATGCTTCTCAAGTCAGCTAATCACAGAAATAACTTCCTCTGATGCACATGCTTCTCAAGTCAGCTAATCATAGAAATAACTTCTTCTGATGCACATGCTTCTCAAGTCAGCTAATCATAGAAATAACTTCTTCTGTTGCACGTGCTTCTCAAGTCAGCTAATCACAGAAATAACTTCTTCTGATGCACGTGCTTCTCAAGTCAGCTAATCACAGAAATAACTTCTTCTGTTGCACGTGCTTCTCAAGTCAGCTAATCACAGAAATAACTTCTTCTGTTGCACGTGCTTCTCAAGTCAGCTAATCACAGAAATAACTTCTTCTGTTGCACGTGCTTCTCAAGTCAGCTAATCACAGAAATAACTTCTTCTGATGCACGTGCTTCTCAAGTCAGCTAATCACAGAAATAACTTCTTCTGTTGCACGTGCTTCTCAAGTCAGCTAATCACAGAAATAACTTCTTCTGATGCACGTGCTTCTCAAGTCAGCTAATCACAGAAATAACTTCTTCTGTTGCACGTGCTTCTCAAGTCAGCTAATCACAGAAATAACTTCTTCTGTTGCACGTGCTTCTCAAGTCAGCTAATCACAGAAATAACTTCTTCTGATGCACGTGCTTCTCAAGTCAGCTAATCACAGAAATAACTTCTTCTGATGCACGTGCTTCTCAAGTCAGCTAATCACAGAAATAACTTCTTCTGTTGCACGTGCTTCTCAAGTCAGCTAATCACAGAAATAACTTCTTCTGATGCACGTGCTTCTCAAGTCAGCTAATCACAGAAATAACTTCTTCTGTTGCACGTGCTTCTCAAGTCAGCTAATCACAGAAATAACTTCTTCTGATGCAC